>CM062289.1:359448772-360048772 GCA_031216915.1 Pictodentalium vernedei
TATATATTATTATTTTATGCTTGCTATCCAAGCATTTCTGGTTTCTTGTTCGAAGAGTTATGGAGATGTCTTTCAAAAGTGTGCCTCTGTCGTCATAGTTAATGAAGAGTTAGCGGCAATAAGTGCTCATGGAATATGTCTATCGCTTACGGAGTGACATTCGCTAGCTCACCCGGTGTAGCGTACATTCATCGAATGGTTCGGCTGCCGGGTTCGTCCGTCTGCGGTCTAGGAAGGAGATTTGGGTGATGCGAGCACTTTAATTACTTTAGTACTCACCCAGTGACGGCAGATTGAGGACAGATCGGAGGAAGCCAACAACATAGGGGACCGCATGTTGTGGTTCAGATATTTTACATTCGGAGCATATGTCCGTTGCTCGGGACGCTCCGTTATATTGACAGTCCGAGAGACTGTCTTTAATGCTTCCTCATCCTCACAGCAGGGCACACGACCGCACATTGGCTACGTGACCTCGAGTATCCGATCAGTTTCGGCATTCAGTGATTCCACAGCGAATAGGTCGCGCCATCCGGTAGCCAAGGGACACGAGGCCTATACACTCCGTTCGCTCGCATATTGGAAGTATGCACGGGGTAACGATCTCGGAGCTTCCTGCGGCAATGCATCGTAAGACCGCTGCTCCTCAGGCCTCAGTGACGGACGTGCTATCCGAGTTAGCACAGTTGTTTCGCAGCATCCCAGCAATTGACGGTTTCTCGGTCGAATCAGGAATTATCCGACGGCGCTGGGTCGGTGCGGTCGCGGTTGCATCAAGCTACGGACGACCGAACGCTTTATAGGGTCCGACAGGATGGCGAAAGGGATTCGAAAGATTTCGAGTTTTCCCTTTAGTAGTATCGGAAGATGCCTTTCATATCTTCTGGCATTTCTTCCAGTGATTATTTTTCGGACTTCATTGCTGCGATCTTGGATAAGAGACTTATAGCGTCATTGGACTCGGATTTTTCGATCGGTACAGGGACTTTGTCCCTGACTTACCGACGCAGTCCAATATTGTCATTACAACATGTGTTTTATTTTTCGACGCTATATATTTATATATATATACAAGCCTGCTACTAAGCATGATAGTTTAGTTTCTTGTCCGCGTGGCTCATTTCTGCCATTTTATCTTTTTTACATATAGTTTATTTTGGCAGAGCAGGGCATACCGAGAGTTCATATGCGTCTAGACGGTGTGATTAAAGACTGCATATATTCTTTTTCACCGTTTATGTCTTTTTCAATTTCAATGTTGGGAACGACATTATGTATAGTAGACTTAACTTAGACGCTTTATTATACGTAATCCGCCTTACTGAGGCGTTATCATTACGTCTTCAAGAAAAGATTTACGGGATATTATTCTCAATGTAATTTCTTTTGAGGGCAGTAGTTTGTTCACGTATAACTCCGCCCCAGTGGCTGATTGGAGTTGGTTAGACGTGATGCAGCCCTAGCTACATCCACGCGTGGATAGTAGGTTAAGAACTCTCTCAGAGTCGCTTCGTTCTCGGAGGAGCTTCTCTTCGACGGCAACTTTCCGGCAATCCATGAATTGCTTGATTTATACATTCTCTTGTCTATCTAGTGTTACAAGAGATTCAGACTGGGGCAAACATTCGGTGGTTGACTCAGAGAGTGCCGCCGCAGTTGCCGGACCCGAGTGTGGCTGTTATGACGGTTGCCAGTCAAACAGATTGGGATATATACTGATCCCTACGGATTCGAAGTGCCAGGGTCTTTGGGTTCCGCAGTCTTTTAGCTATCAGTTAACTTCCGCGGAATAATGTTTTTTAGGCTTGCTTTATGTCATTGCATGAACATTATTCAGAAACGCATGCCCAAATTCCTGTCCTTTAATTCGACAGTAGTGGCGTATCTCCGGAACCAGGGAGGCACTCTTTCGTTTCCGTTATTCAATTTAATGGAAAGAATCCGTCTGTTGGTTATAGTACACCAAGTTCAGTTTTGGTCCGTCATATTCTGGGTCGTCTGATTGTTTTATCGCACTCCCGTTCTCTTACGGGTCGCTTGTTGCTGTCAGAATGGACTCTCAACAAACAAGTATTCAATCAGATTTGCTATCTATGGGAGCGCCCAATGATGTTTTATTTATGACACAGCTGGCTAATCAATTGCAGACGTATGTGTTGGCTTGTCCAGATCTCTGAGCTAATACTGTTAACGCTCTATTGATCTATAGGATGGAATGATAGGATACGCGTATCCTCCGGCGCTGTTGTTTTTAGCAGGTATTGCTAAGATAAACAACCACAATACATTTCTGTTGATAGCATCTCTATCTTCACAGAGATCATGAGTAATTTACTCTCTTGTCTACTGTGGATCTTAACGTGAAATCTTCCTCTATGTGAGGATCTTTTTTCACTGGGTAAATCGTGTCATCTTTATCACAACCAGCAAGGTCGCAACCTTCATGTATTCCGTTGTGTGGTCCGCATTGCATTGTAAGCACTGTACTGGACGAGCTTTGGACGCGATTTCTTACTATAGGAGATCCTCTTCTTCGCTATTCTATGCGACTAAAGTGGAGGCTCTTCCGTCGTGGTGTAGGGATCATTATGTTCATATGGTTGATCCCTCCATACTACTCATTGCTATTTTTTAGTATACTTGTTTCACAAGATCTACTGCAGCCTGTTGTTATTTAGGTTATAGGTTTATGTTACCTCATACCTATGCACTCTACGATAGTTTACAATTGAGTCTTTTGTCTCTTTATCTAAGTCAGTTAGTAACTTTTTGATAAATAGACTTAGAATCTTTAGATTAAATTCCTATACGGATTTTAACTTCAGGTTCTTATTTAGCTAAGTAATCATTTGAGCCTCTGGAAACAGTAGTTTTCAAATTCTGACCTTTTAGACAGTAATTCTGTTGGTTTCTCTTTTACTGTAGAGTCAGTGAGTTTCATGCACTATCGATGGATGATTTTCACTTTCATAGTTTCGGAATCAATACTTCCGTTACTATTTAGGTTGGATTGTTGCATAAGAGTTAGGCTCCTATTATCCGGAACCTATTATTTTAAGGTCCTTCCGTCTTCGTATGGGCATAGGCCTTTACTCTTTCCGGGTACAGTTTATGTATTTATAAACAGATATCTGTTTATTACAAGGGCGTAAGCTTCTTCTGTCTTTGATGTCTAGTAGAAGGACGTTACGCTCCATTTTATTGTTAATGGATTCTATTAACTAGCGTACTGCTTATGGTATATCATTGGCTTAGCAGTTGTGCTTAAGATTTCGGCTCATGAAGTAAGAGTTCTTCTACTTCTTGGGTTTACATTAATAGTGTTGCTATTATAGATTTTTGAAGGCTGCTCATTGCGCTCAGCCATCTATTCATGAATTTTATCTCAGAAATATCGAGTCCATTTCTGGAGGCCTCTATTGTTAGGTCTATTATCTACTGCTCAGAATGTCATTCACTTAACAGTTGCTACTATAGCTAGGTAGGCTGTCTGTTTCGGCAGTGTCTCCGTTCGGCTGCCCTCTTCGCTCTGGGCTATTTCACCCAGGGCAAGAAAAAAGGGGGGGGGGAGGGTGTTCCCTTGGGTCACCTGTTTTTACTATGAAAACAAGGGGATACCTCCTCCGGAGTTAGTAATTCTGAGCTGTTATTGGGATGGTTGTTTAGTGAGAAGTTTAAGTTTATAAAATTCATTCAAGTCTTAGTTTTTAAAGTATAGCTTTTGAATATTGCATATGTCAACGGACATGATTATGCAATTCTCACACACTTTTAGGAGTATAAGAGTCTCTATTCTCTAGACTTACTTTATTATTGGCTTACTTTAAAAATTATTAGTATAAGGATTATTGGATATTAATAGAGTACATGGATGTATGAAGCTCAATTTTTGGAAGGTGTTGTATCTTTCTAATTTATCATAAATAAGAAAGATACATGTAAGGCCTATTACTTCTTTTCCCTACAGGGGATGACTCTATTTTATTTTATTGAGCATATTCCATTTTGCTCTATGTCCTTGGCCCTCCAGCCTTTTTACTATTCAGCTATGTCTGGGTCATTGGTACAGTATAAAAATGTTAAAAAATTTATAGTAATTTATATATTTTTTATACTAACCAATGACCCAGACGGGGATGGCCCTCCCAGGAGTTGGGAACTCTTGCCTCCCCGCTGAGTACATAGCGCTTACCAGGCACTGGTTATTAGAATGATAAATGGCGCCAATTTCGGAACGTCCTTGACACTGCGCATGCGCAGTAGGGGCGAAGTGTGGAGGGCCTCTCAGGACATGTTTTCTTTAGTTTTAGATGCAAATTTTGGGGATTGGGGGGCAAAATTTGTGTTTGGCCCTATATTTTAAGAGTTAGCACCAGCTATGTCTGGGTCATTGGTAAGTATAAAAAATATATAAATTACTATAAATTTTTTAACT
The DNA here is from genome assembly GCA_031216915.1 of Pictodentalium vernedei. Lineage (NCBI taxonomy): Eukaryota > Metazoa > Mollusca > Scaphopoda > Dentaliida > Dentaliidae > Pictodentalium > Pictodentalium vernedei. The sequence goes on from CM062289.1 coordinate 359,453,208, forward strand.
TTCTCCTGTATTTGTTTGTTGTTTTCTGTGAAATTTGGAAAGTATACTCAGGGTACTATACGAAATATATATGCCAGAAGAGAAGTTTGTACGATGTTATTACATGATGTTAGAAGACGTTTTCTCTTTCAAACACACTAAAAATTGTAGCTGACTCGGCGCCATGTTAGCTAATTAATTGGTTTACGCTGTGTTGACACATGATTATGAGGAGATTAGTGTGGTGTTGATTGGATTCATAGTTTTTCTTTCATTACTTGTTTTTCCATTTACATGGCGAAAAGTACAAGAGTAAGAGTATAATAAGATTATTTCATTTAAGATTATGTTAAATGTCTGTGGTGGGCAGTTACACGTCCACGTCCCTCCCCCCCTCTCTCTCTTCCTCTCTCCTCGTGCTCCATCCTAATCTCACTCTCTGTTTCACAAATGAATGAATGAATGAATGAATGAATGAAACTGGGACTGACGGAGAAGAAAAGAAAACCAAACAGCAACGCCGGTTTGGTAACGGCCCCCGTATATTGACCATAGCGGTTACAAAAAGGAGTGTGGAGAAAGCTCCGCCAGTATAGTTTGGAATAACCGGGAGTCATCCATCAAGCCTTCAGGGATATAGGATGCTGTGTGTGATATATGTAATATCTGCTTATCCTTCTGGAATTTCCAATACCCCCCCCCCCCCCCACCCCGGCAAAAAATGAAATAAAGCCCTTAAAGGGGCTGTGTGTTGGCAGGATTGTTTCATTTGGTTTCAAATCGGTTGCAATAATAAGCAGCAATATAAATTGGGCATTGATTGCGTGTTTTGATTAACAAAATCTCAATATAAATTGGGCATTAACTGCAGGCTAATGTTGGTGGACAGACTATTCCGAAATCAAACCCTGTCTATTTTCGTCGAAAGGAATGGTTTCGCGCGCCAAAGGCGCGCAGGGACAGTATGAGAAGCAAGCCCCATTCGACCCTCAGTGACTGTAGATGATTAATTTTCACATGCCTAGGCGTGTCGAAGGAGGAACAGCTTCAGGTACTCGGCAGGTGTCACCGGTTGCGTCGTGATGGTCTCTTGGCTGATGTCGGTTGAACCCTCGGGTGAGGACCAGTGTGAGAGGTTGGGTCCTCTCACAAAGGTACTACCTCTCCCTGAGGGTGCAGTCGATTTGGATTTTCAGGCAAGTATAGTCTGCCACTTCGAGGATGATTTTGAATGATGGCCATCACTGGCAAGTATAATCTGCCCCAGGCTGTCTCTGTTTGGTTGGACTCTATGAAGGAAAACAACAACGGCCCCTTTCGGGGACCACCAAAAGAAGACCCGAACTTCCCTGGTTCGGGGGCAGGCCTGCATTATAATCCTATTGGGATGGGACAAAAGATCGCAATGCGCTTACAAAAAGGGGCAGAGGCGGGATGCAGGACCAACGCTCGCCTCCCGTAAAGTGGTCGACCACTTTTAGAGATGGAGTGGAGGATGTTCAGGAACCATGGGGGTTACCATCTCCATAACGGATAGACTGTCCATAGCGGTTATTGGATTGCTGGTCAAAAAGCATCTTCTGTGTACCTGCTTAAAAGAAGAAGGCGGAATTAGTTTTCATTAGAATGTGTAAGATTTAAGAAGATGAAAATAGCACATTTTGTTTAATTTTTGATCTAATCTCTAGCTGAGTCGGTGAAGGCAGCCTTTTCTGGTAGAAGGCCACAGTTAAGCTGTTAATCTGCCTGTTAGCTCACCTTCTGTGGCTGAGAGTGAGTTTGCAGTGGGGGGGGGGGGAACAGGTTCAGCACAACTAAACCACACCCGAGGGTATTTCTTTCCTGTTGTGCCCTCTGCTGTTTGCGACCTTGTTTGGGTGGAAATATAATATTTTATTATAGTTTTTAAGTGTCAGTGTTTGTGTGCATGTGTATAGTGTTTGTACGTGTTCTGGTCATGATGAGCGTGACTGTTGAGTTGGTGTTCCTTATCAGTGTTAGTGGATTGCCGTGTGGTTTAGTTCAGCTATTGTAGCATGCCTTAAAAAGGACATATCATACTGTAGGGGCGCAGTAGTGTTGCTGACAATAGCTTGGCCTCCCCAGGCTTTCTCTGTTGTGATTGCGTGTCTGCTGAGTTCATGTTGTGAGAGGGGTTCGAGTGGTTCGGTTCAGCACATTGTAGCATGCCTTAAAAAGGACATATCGTACTGTATGATTGCAGTAGTGTTGCTGACAATAGCCTGGCCTCCCTATCTTACCCCATGTTGTGTTTGCGTGCTGGCTGATATAAGTCTTGATTATTATTTCTTATTTTAGTATTTTTTAGCGATTGATGTTTCGGGGTTTTTTTCTGCTATCGCAAATTGCCTGTAATTCAGATATTAGCTGGCTATCGACTAGCCGTTCATGGTTATTCGCGGCCAGGGTGGCTAGGCGGTCTTTGATGGTGGGGATAGCGTTGTCGTGGAGTGTTTTAATGGGTGTGTCCCATGGGGTGCGGAGGGCGACTCTAAACACATGGTTTTGAACCCTTTGGAGTTGACTCATATTAGTTTGCTAACTTTGCTTGAGGTCAGTTAGGATGATTGCACTGTACGCGAGTACTGGGCGCACAAAGGCTTTGTATAGTTTGAGTAGGGTGGACTGGTTGGCTCCCCATGAAGTTCCCTTAAGCATTTTCAATAAGTTGATGCGTTTAGTTGCTTTTTTCACCATGTCGTCGGTGTGTTTGTTGAAGGACAGTTATTTTCGTCGAAGCTACAAGGTAGTTTATATTATAACGTTGTTGCATACTGTTTGACCCATAACCTTACGTAACAATCTTTACCGTGTCAGGCTATTTTTGTCCCTAGAGAAGTATCTAGTAATAATATTAACACTTTGGCCAACCGGTGATTTGTCGCAGTTCTCAGATGAGAATGCCTTGATTACGCCCTTCCTCTCAAATGTTACCCCCTCACTATGCCTCTTCTCTCTTCCCATTCACAATTTATGTTGTATCCAGTGGTCGTTGAGCTGAAATTTTACTCCACGTGCTGTCTTTGTAGAGAATTGTACAAAATCGCCTGTTGAAAAATCTACCTCCCCCCCCCCCCCCCCCCCCCCCCACCACACACACAAATTGAGTTGTAATCCACCCTCCACGGTTGTTCTGATGAAATATTATTATATTATCAGTTAAATATTTGAATAAGGTAGCAGACTTCCAGGAACCAGTGGTGCCTACAGTCGACTCCATGAGCTGATTACACATGTTTCGTGTTCTATACATCTCAACCTTCATTTTGATGTACATTTTGTGTGTATTTAATTTGAATTGAAGGAATATCAGAGGTGAGAATTTTCAAAATGAACAAAATTTCATTACTTATATAGGCCCTTAATTTATTTCTTAAATCTGTGGAACAAATCCAAACAATGTTTAGATTACAATTTGATGAAAACGACTGGTAGGAAACAGTCAATAATAATTGACAGAAATCAACTGTAATGCTCTCCAGAGGTCATCGGCTCCAAAAAAGAATGATCTCTACAAGTTCAACCTCGACATCATTCTCCCCAATGTCTAGTAAGTTAGAAAATCACAGTGTTACTGACAGCCTTTCTGCTTTCGAAAGTTCAGCAGACAGTTGTTCTTCATCTAGGCTCACTGACTCATATACAAAAGGTGCAAAATGCAGAAAGAAAAATTCTGATATTTCCATACTGTCAATTTCTTCGCTGGATTCTAATGATTCTTTTGTTCACCCAAGGCGCAGTTTGCCCTGAAAAGATGTGTCTCCTGCAAATATTTCAGTGAGCAATAGTTTTCAAATTCTGAACACGGATGAGTCTTTCTCTGTTGAATCAGAATATAAAGAACAGCCCAACAATGATTTACCAGACCCAGGGTGATTTATGTCAATAAAGGAAGTGCTTGAAAAAATGACTCTTTGTGATAATCCAAGAGAGGCAGTTCTTCTGGGTCGTAAAAGTAATGTGTTCTTTGTTTCAGACAGTACTAGAAATACCAATAAAAACAAATCAGAATTCCCTGATGATTGTGGGGTGTGGGATGGATCTGCCGGTACTACTGCAAATCAGCTTTACACAATTTCGTCCGAGGACACCATGGAAACTGTGTTCAACAAAAACAATACAATTTGTGTAAAGAAAGTTGAAAATGGTCATACGATCTATATACCCTGCATACCTCAGCCCAAGAAATTGCTCAAATTACATACATATTACACTAATTTGAAAGGTGACATATCTTACAAAAAAAGGGTGACACAGTAACCGAATACCCTTCCGAAATGCATCAGTTAAAAAATTTAGCTGTTGTAGAGTACTGCGGTATGCAATCCGTGCCAAAGCAACCACATGGGAACTCTAAATTGAAAGAATCATACATGTACGTTAGAACTGACCCTCAGGTTTTGAGAAACTGTGCTGTTCAAGCTAAAATTAAAAAGGCCAGTCTCATATGTTATGAAGCTGCAGTTGGCTAGCACCTGTGGTGCGTTATCTCTTGTTAATGAGAGGCAACTTGTTAACGAGAGATAACATACCGTCGGGTACTAGTCATTGACCAATGTCAGGTCCTTTTCAGTTCTGTTTTGGATCATTTTGGGGTTGCTTTGTCCGTTTTTGGTCCGTTTTGGGTCATTCGTGCGGCCCACAAAGGACTGTCTTTCTTGTGATTGGGCGCGTAGAAATCGGAAAATGTTTTATATCCGATTTCAATGATTGGGTGTACAAACACTGATAGACTATTGTCTGGTTGGTGATTGTCTGATATTTTTATACTGTACCAATGACCCAGACATAGCTGGTGCTAATTCTCAAAAATCTAGGGCCAAACACAAATTTTGCCCCCCAATCCCCAAAATTTGCATCCAAAACCGAAAATAACATGTCCTAAATGGTCCTCCATACTTTTCCTCCACTGTGCATGCGCAGTGTCAAGGAGGTCTCGAAATTGGCGCCAATTATCATTCTTTGTTTGGCCCTTCATCAGTTCACATCTGACTGATATTTGTGCTTGTAAATCACAGTTTAAATGATGCCAGACATAAATATTAGAGAAATGGTGGATCTAAAGAGGAAATAGAAGGAGGAGAGGAAAAATTAGTGGCAGGAAATAATCAGGGCTGTAACTTAAATTTTTTTTATGAAATTATGTTATGTTCCCTAATTTCAAGGCATGGGCCTGTTGTTGTCATTCTTGCTATAAAGTTACACTGCTTGATCAGTGTTTCCTCTCTCCCTTTCCTTTAGTCCCCCCTAGCTATTCTCCCATGCTTTTGGCATATTTTCTGTAATGTTATTACTAAAATTTCTTGGGAGTTTTAGCTTGGTAACAGAATGAATTCTGTTTTTTCCCCATGTTTACATCCTCACCCATGGGTGTTTAGGCATTGTGTTCTGCATCTACCATCTGATGTTCTGCAGTTTCTTCCCTGGAAGTCTCTGTTTTGCATCAGATAGTGTTGTAATTGGTAACTGATTTCGGGCCATGTTTATCAGTGATTTCTTGTCTTTGTATTAGTTTAATCATAACAAGATACATTATTATTATACATAAGTGTTGCATTAATTTTTTTGAAATATTTTAAAAAATTTTGTCCACACTTAGGCTTTTTTGGGATCCATTGGGGCTCAATGTTACTCTCAGAAACTTGGGCTTTTCTGAAAAAATATTTTTTCAAAAAATTTTTTTGATTTCATTTATTTTTTCTATATGTTAATGGATCACGTTATTATGTATCTTTGTTTTCAGGGGTAGGTGCGAGTACTAGGACTGTTTGTGTTCTTTTCACAATGAAAGGATATTGTTCAAATTGTAATAAGAGGAAATCTTCCTCTGACTTTCATAATCATTGTATTAATTGTAGTCAGTGTACTCGCACTAACTCCTGCTCAGTGTGTGTCAATTGGGATGACAAACATTGGAAACGTGTGTCACGGTATGTTGTTAGCGGGGATAAGGCCATGCCGGTCCTTTCTCCGCAGGGTCACTCTAGTTTTTCAATTTCTTTTTCAGAGGAACAAGAACAGGGTGATGTTTCCGTGATGTCTTCCAAAAGTGTGCCTCCGTCGTCTCAGTTAAATGAAGAGCTAGCGGCAAAAGTGCTCATGGAAATACTTCAATTGCTTAAGAGGTCCCTAGTAGGATCGACGGCATTGGCATCCGCTAGCTCGCCTGGTGTAGTGACCATTCATCGAATGGCTCGGCAGCCGGGTTCGTCCGTTGCGGTCCAAGAAGGAGATTTGGGTGATGCGAGCACTATAATAACACAAAGTGCACACCCAGTGATGACTGATCAGAGGATGGAACGGAGGAAGCCTATTAGTCCGGTTCCTAGCTCGTCCAGGTCCATCTGGGCTGTGAGCGAGAGAGGTACCAGATGTTGTGGTACATAATGTTTCGCATTCGGAGCATACGTCCGCCACTCTGGACGCTCCGTTATATAAACAGTCCGGAGAGACTGTCAATATGGCTTCCCCATCCTCACGGCAGCGCACACGACTGCACCTTGGCTACGTGACCACGGATATCCAGCCAGCTTTGCCGATCAGGGATTCCACGGCGACCAGGTCACGCCATCCGGTAGCCAGGGACACGAGGCCTGTAGACTCCGGACGTTCGCATAAAAGAAATATGCATGAGTCAACGTCCAGGGATCTTCCAGCGGCAAAGCAACGTAAGACCGCTGCTCCACAGGCCTCAGTGACAGACGTGCTATCACAAATAGCACAACTTATCGCAGCATCCCAGGAGATGACAGAATCTCTGTCGGATCAGGAATTATCCGACGATGCTGGGTCTGTACGCTCCGCTGAAGCATCAGGTACGGACGACCAAGAACTTCAAATGGTCCGACAGGATGGCGAAAGGGATTCAGAGGAGTTGGAGTTTTCCCTTTCGGAACAACATAAAGCTGCCGTAGATTTTATCCGGCATTATCTTCCAGAGGTTGTTCCGTTGGACCAGAATGCTGCGATGCCGGATAAGAGACTGATAGCGTCACTGGACACAGAATTTTTTGATCGGTTTTGGGACATCGTCCCTGAGTTTCCGACACAGTCCAATAATGTCACAAGAACATTTGAACTATTGAATGACGCTATATATAAGCTTGCTACCAAAACGAGCAAGTATGGTTTCTTGTCCGCAAATGCTCTACATCTGCCTTTCATCAATTCAAGGAATAAATTTGAAACGGCAGGACAGGGCATACCGAGAGTTCCTCTGCGTCTAGACGACCAGGCTGAAGACCTAGAATTGTCTATACCGTCATCTATGTCAATTCCAACCACGATGTTGGAAATGACAATAATGTCTAATAGAGTTAACTTAGACGCTTTATCATACGCAGATCACCTTACTAAAGCGTTATCATTACATCTTCAAGGGAAAGAATTCCAGGATATTCAATCCTCCTTAAGAGTTCTTTCGAGGGCCATAGCTTATTCCACATATAACTCCACCCTTTCAGTGGCAAACCTGGAGTTGGTTAGACGTGACGTGGCCCTAGCTACATCCACGCGCGTGGATAGTAAGGTGAAAAACTCTCTCAGAGTCGCTCCGGTCTCCGGAGAGCTTCTCTTCGACGGCAAGCTTTCAGCAATCTATGATCAGATAACTAAGAAAGCTTTGGATTCTCTGCTATTCAAATCCGCTTCTAAAAAGTCGGATACAGCAGAAAAGAGTAAGACAGGCACAATGTTTAACGAAACCGAGGCTGGCCGAGCGAGCTCGAGGGCAGTTAATGTTTCAGAACATAGAAAAAATAAAGTTCCTGATCATTTGACAGACTTGTTCCAAAGATCGTCAAAACATTTAAATATGGAACAAGCTGATCAATTGGCAAACTTGTTGATGGATTTCGGAGACGTGTTTGCCAAAAATGAATTTGACACGGGTAATTTTAAAGAAATTGACCATTCAGTTGACACCGGAGATCATCTATCAATTCGCCAACCAATGAGGCGAACACCTTTGTGTTTTGCAGATGTGGAGGAATCCCATTTACAAAAATTGTTAGAAACTGAGGTTATTCAACCAAGTTTAAGAGAATGGGCCTCACCGCCAGTTTTAGTTTGAAAACGGGACAATTCACTGAGGTGGTGCATTGATTATCGGAAAATTAATGCAATCACAAAGAATGAGGTTTATCCTTTATCCCGAATTGATGAAAGTCTTGATTGGCTTTCAGGTAATTTATAGTTTGGAAAAGCGGATTGCATGAGTGCCTATCATCAAGTTGATCTTAGAAAAGAAGATAGGTGCAAAACGGCATTCAGTACCAAACATGGTAGTTGGGAATTTGTTAAAATGCCTTTTGGTCTTTCTGGTAGTCCCTATACATGGTCAAGGGTAATCAATTTGGTTCTCTAAGGGTTTTCACCCCCCATTGCCCACGTGAGGTTATGGTGACGTGTACTAAGGCGTACTGTACGTCGATGGTGCACCTGTCTTCAACCAATGCTAACCCTGCTTGTGTGGAGTTGGTATGTTGGGGAGCTGACAGTTGCTCGCCGTTGCTCGATGGTTCTCTCCGGGTACTCTGGCTTCCTCCACCTGTAAAACTGTCACGGTCATGGTTAGCCATTGTGCAGAAATATGTGACCTTAAATACCAATAAATAAATAAATAAATAATTCCCCAAGGGTTAACCTGGTCCACGGCTTTGAGTTATCTGGATGATGTGGTGTTCGGTGGACGTTCATTTGACGGTCATTTGCAAAGTCTTAACCAGATACTGGGAAGATTTCGCAAATACGGTTTAAAGTTAAAACCCCAAAAATGTGAATTTTGCCAGCCCAAAATTGAGTTTCTTGGAAGAATTGTCAGTAAAGACGGTGTTGAATTAAATGATGAATCCAAGAAAACTATTAAAAATTGGCAAATTCCAAAAACTACAAAAGAGATTGAAAGCTTTTGTGGTTTGGTGAATTATCACCAGACCTTTATTAAAGATTTTGCCAAAATGGCTAAACCTCTTTATGATTTAACTAGAAAAAAAACATTTAAATGGGGACAAGACCAACAAGATTCTTTCGAAGCTATTAAGACTTGTTTGGTGTCTCCACCAGTTCTCACTCTTCCAAACAATAGTGACACTTTCATTCTTGATGCAGACGCCAGTGGGTGGGCGATAGGGGCCGAGCTATCCCAGATTCAGAATGGGGTGGAGAGAGTAATTGCATATGGGAGTTTTGTGTTAAGCCCCCAGCAAATACGTTACTGCACAACTAGGAAGGAGTTGCTTGCAGTGGTAAGATTTACTAGGCAGTTTAGGCATTATTTTCTGGGACGACCATTTATTGTTAGAACTGACCACAATAGCCTTAGGTGGCTAATGAACTTCAAGAATCCACAAGGCCAGGTGGCTAGGTGGATGGAGGAACTTTGCCAATATAATATGATAGTCCAGCATAGGCCAGGGAAATTGCATAGTAATGCAGATGCCCTTTCTAGAATGCCCACAGGTCAGGGGTGTCCAGAGTATTTTTCGGGTTGTAAACTTTCAAAATTACCTTGCTGTGGGTGCAATTATTGTGCTCGCTTACAGAAAAATTGGGCTAAGTTTGAAGAAAAGGTTGATTATACAGTGCCTCTAGATCATGTACTTTTGATGATACAACCGAAATTACAATATCAGAAATTACCCCAGATGACGCAGTGGCAGATGACAGAATGGAAAATTTAACTTGTGAATTCCAATCAGAGGTTCCTGGAGTTCTGAGGAGCTTCAGTGATGGTTGGACAGATACAACACCCAATATTGGTTCAATTTGTCCAGATTCTGGTTGGGTCCATTCCTACCTAGAAATTGAATCTACATATAGTGGTCCTCAAATTAGGGCAGTCACGGCTAATAATGATGTCGTAACTCTTGCTGTGGTCTGTTCTTCAACAGAAATGCAAGAAGTTCAGAGAAAAGACCCTGATATTTCACCTATTGTGACATGGCTGGAAACGGGGGAGCAACCCACTGAGGGTAAACTCTTCATTTGCAGCGATGCTACACAATATATGTGGATTAACAGAAGAAGGTTTCTCTTGAAATAGGGGCTTTTATATAAGGTTAGGAAAAATAGTTTAGATCAAGTTTTGGTAGTTCCCAGTAAATTTTCGGCAGAAATTCTGTCGTTAGCCCATAATTTTCCTGCTTCAGGGCACCAAGGGGAAGTACGTACCAGATATAGGGCAACTAAAAACTTTTATTGGTATGGAATGAGTGAGGATATCAGAACTTTAGTGGAAGCCTGTCCACAATGTTCAGTTGGCAAAAAGCCAACTAAAAAGTCAAAATGGGATATGACAATATTCCCTTCAGGTTATCCAATGGAGAGAGTTCATTTGGATTTCCTGGGTCCATTACCACTTACTGAAAAAGGAAAAAGGGAACAAATATATACTAATGATAATCGACCAATTTACAAAGTGGGTCGAATGTATCTCTTTACCAGATCAGACTGCGGAAACTGTCGCATGGGCTGCAGTTAATGAGTTCTTTTCGCAATTTGGCTGTCCATTTCAAATTTTTACGGACCAAGGTCCCCGTTTTGAAAGTAAATTGTTTACAGCTATTTGCAAATTATTGCAAATTCACAAAGCACGAACATCACCTTACCGACCTTTGGCTAATGGTCAAGTGGAACTCCAAAACCGCACCTTAATGAACGCGGTTCGGTGTTTTGTAGACAAAAGTCAGAAAAACTGGGCTAAATTTATTCCGCAGTTAGCCGGAGCTTTGCGGTCATCAGTGCACCAGTTAACGGGATTTACCCCAAATAAACTAATGTTGGGCAGAGAAGTAAATCACCCAACAGATTTGGTATTTAACTTCAAAAAAGACGTTCCTTCAAAAGAAATTCCAGATTATGTTCGTGATTTGAATTCTGAAATAAAAAGGGCTCATGAAGTTGCACATAAGCAGTTAAAATCCGAATGTAAGAAAATGAAACAAAATTATGATCTCCCTCTGAATAAGAAAACTTATAAATTGGGTGACGTGGTTTACATGTTAGATGATGCTATGAAAAAGGGTAGATGTAGAAAATTGGCTCCTTTTTGGAAATGACCAGCCATTCTTGGTGAAGTTTATACCCCATACTTATTCAAGGTTATTTTCAAAAATTCTATTTGTGTGGCGAACCATGATAGGTTAAAAAGTTGTCATGATAGGGTTCTGCCACCATGGTTAACAAAATGCCTTAAGAAATTTGAAGAAACAGGGGAAGTTACTGTACTTAGAGCATCTACAGTTTTTTGCATCTGTCGTAAACCATATAGTGGACAGTTCATGATACAGTGTGATCACTGTCTAGAATAGTTCCACGGAAAATGCGTTAACATCACCCAAGAGGAAGGACAGGAGATCGATGAGTACAAATGCCCTAATTGTTAATTCGTTTCATTTCAGAAAATGTCTGAAAACAACTCTGACATAGAGCTGGATCTGGGTCTGGATGTGGATTCAGAAATGATGCTGGCATGTGACGGAAACCGGACCGGGTCAGTAAGTTCCATATTCTGATACGGTCAAATCAGAGAGAGAGTTTACCAACGGTGGAACCTGAGGAGAACCTGACGGCAACACAGCAGTTGGAAATTCCTGAGATGGTAAGGACCACACCTTTACCTGATCCTACTCCTGAGGAATGGCTGATGGAGTTGGTAGGGGAATGTAGTTCTCCTAAAAAGGAGACAAAGGAAACACATGACGAATACCGGAGTTACTGGGTTAAGGGCAGAGAAGGCACAGGAGGAAGACCGAACTATGCTGGAATCCAGTGGTGTGGAAAAAATGGAGATTCAATACGAAGCCATTCCCACACCCGACCCAGTGGGACAGGGATCAGTTGAAAGAATAGAGAAAGATACGTCTGTCCGTGCAAGAAAATTAACAAGCATGGCAGAACGTATTGCTCTTTCGGCAATTGGAGCTAAAACTCAGCAGCAGGAACTGAGTGAGCTCCGTCAAAAATTAAACAGGCACGTAAAAGAAAATATTTTCAAACCTGCATCTTGGTTCATGGCCCTATTATTAGGAGCAAATTGGTCCCGGATGGAGATGCTAAATGTACTTAAAAGTCAATATCTCCTAGCCAAAGCACAGAAAAATAAAATCTGGCAAAAAGATATATCGGCTCTTGCTCTGGAGCAGCTGTTATGCCAATGGTGGGTCAAAGAAAATTTAGGACCTTTTCCTAAAAGCAGAACACCAAAAGTTAGGACAAGAACAGTGTCTTCTACTCCCTTCACCAAGGACATTCGGTTCTTGGAGAAGTCAAGTACCGTAGCTAGTGCTGCTGAGGCAGAGGCTAAGGTGGAATCAATAGACAGGGTTCTTGAGGAAAGGGGTGTTTTTGCACCCAAAGCAGAAACCCACATAGGCAAACAGATGTCTGTGGTCAAAGGTTCTCTGACGAATACTGGAGGGGAACAGACCAAGTTGATGTCTGCTAAACTGTCTCAGAGTAAGATTAAGTCGAAGGACACCTTGAGGATTGGCCTAGAGGGTTCAAAAAACGGAAGCCAGAACTTTTCCTAAAAGCAAAACACCAAAAGTTAGGACAAGAACAGTGTCTGCTACTCCCTTCACCAAGGACATTCGGTTCTTGGAGAAGTCAAGTATCGTAGCTAGTGCTGCTGAGGCAGAGGCTAGGGTGGAGTCAGTAGACAGGGTTCTTGAGGAAAGGGGTGTTTTTGGACCCAAAGCAGAAACCCACCTAGGCAAACAGATGTCTGTGGTCAAAGGTTCTCTGACAAATATCCCGGAGGGGAACAGACCAAGTTGATGTCTGCTCAACTGTCTCAGAGTAAGATCAAGTCGAAGGACACCTCGAGGACTAGCCTAGAGGGTTCAAAAACTGGAAGCCAGAAAAAATCTTCCATAAAAATGAGGAAGGCCCAAAAGTTAGCAAAGGGCAAGTTAACCAAAGAGGCACAAAAAGGTGCGGAGCCCATGAGGGAGGCCCAAAAGGGTCCCAAACCTAAAGTAGTGAGAGTTTGTCCCCTGGAAACGTGCACTATGGAATTCAAAACGGATATACAGAGGCATTTTTCAGGGTCTCACTTCCCACCAACATGGTGGATTGAATTTGGAATCACCACTCCAAAGCCTCTTAGGGTTAAAATGGTGCATGACATGGTTCTGCTGGCTAGAACCGTGTTAGGGCTAGAAGAGAAATCATCTGACTTGGTGATTCTAACAAAATTATTAAAAACTTTAAGGGCCATAGAATCGTCTACCAAGTCGGAGCTTTTAAAAGACCTGGTCCCTAGTAGTGGTTATGAGCTAACCATGAAGGCCATTTCTGAGGACCTAGGTGTCGCCTAGGAGCACAGTGGCTCAGTAGGTAGAGGTGCAGGCTGCAAGCCGAGAGGTCCTCGGTTTGAATCCCACCTGCGGCAACCGCGTTGTGTCCTTGGGCAAGACACTTCATCTCCATTGCCCGCGTGGGGGCACGATGATGCCGTGTACTAAGGCGTACTGCACCTCAATGGTGCACATGTCTTCAACCAATCTAACCCTTCCTGTGCTGCAGTGTGGAGTTACGATGTTGGGGAGCTGACAGCTGCTCGTCGTTGCTCGGTGGTTCTCTCCGGGTACTCCGGCTTCCTCCACCTGTAAAACTGTCACGGTCATGATTAGCCATTGTGCATAAATATGTGACCTTAAACACGAATAAATAAATAAATAAATAAATAAATAGGTGTCGCCCTTCCTCCTGAAGGTATACAAATGGAGCAATTAGATACAGTTTCTTGTTTGTTCCATTGGAAGGTGGTATGCCTTGTTCTGAACCAGGTCATTCTTAGGGTTCAGAGCACCTTCATGAAGACAAAGGTGTCCACTTGGCAGGTGAAGATGCTGGTGAGTAAGGCTTGTAAGGGTGAGTTTGGGGCAAAAGAGTGGTTGACTGCTCAGGTTAGGGTGGCACAGCTGGATTATCCTCATGAAACTGAGGATGCACTGGTTGCTGCTTCCTGGATAATCTCGGCGGTCGCTGCTGAGGAGGTGGTGCTGACGGAAACCGGAAACGCAATACCCCCGCTCCTAAAGCCTGGTCGGACCTTGTCACAGAAGTTGCATCAAGGGGAGCCCCAGGTGCAGCTGCAACAGTGTCCAAACCTGAAACTTCCAAGTTTAAGTCACCTGAGAAGAGGGGTGCAAAAAAAACAAGGGGGCTCATCATCAAAACAGAAAGCGGCTGACTGATACGGGATGCTCTTCTGTTAGGGAACCCCAAGGTCCCATAATACAAAGAAAAATGGACCCGGTGACGTTAAAAATTACTGCAGAGAAACAGGGGGCTCCGCAATTGAAGCAGAAGCAGCCGACCAATTCGGGAAGCTCTTCTGTGGTGGATTCGTCGGGTCCCTTCGAATTTGAAAGGAAAATGGACCCAGTGACTCTGAAGGTGACAGCCACTGGTAAAATGAGAGACCCCATAGCCATAGACTCTCACTTTCATCTGAACAGAGTTCGGAAAAGTTTCCACTTGCCAGGATTGACACTGGATCAGGTGCTGGCAAGGACTCAGGATCAGATGAACCCCCAGGTTCCTGTTAATTAGAAGCTGCTCTCGATGTCTTGTGTGACCCCAAGGAATTCCCAAAGGATTCACAGGCATTGAGTGGAATTGTAGCAGTAGGTTGCCACCCCTCAAAGTACGATTTGTTAACTCAGGAGGTGAAGCAGCAGCTGAAGGGATTGGTTAATTCCCCCCAAGTAGCCGCTTTTGGGGAAATCGGTTTGGACCGAAGCTATGTAAAGGATCCAGCTGAAATTGAGGAACAGGACCAAATTTTTGAGGAACAGTTGGAAATGGCGCCAAAAGATAAGCCACTGGTGGTGCATGTTCGTGGGGCTGAGGGATCTCTGATGTCCCATGATGTGTTGAACACGGCGCTAATCCAAATCTTGCAGACGGCACATGTAAGTCAGGTTATCCACCTTCATTGTTTCACGGGCCTGGAGGTGGACGTTAAGGCCTGGCTACGTCATAGGCCCAATACATTTTTTGGTTTAACTGGTCTCTGCAGGAGTTTTCCCCCGGAAATGAAGAAAACAGTGGCTGCAATCCCCTCAAATCGTCTGTTATTGGAAACAGATGCCCCATATTTTCCCATGGGGACCAGAAGGCGCTGGTCAACTCCTGCTCTTATAGGGGAGGTTGCCCAGGCGGTGGCTGCAATCAGAGGTGAAAGCCTTCATGAACTGCTGGAGGTCACTGTGGCCAATACCAAGACAGTTTATGGTATTCCGTGAATCTGTTTGTATATGTGTCAAAATCTCCAGGTTGATGTAGTCTTCAAGTAAAAGTAAAAAGATTCTGTGTTTATCCATATATTTCTTTTTGTAACTGGGGTAGAGGCTTGGGTGGTTAGCCCAGAATAAGTTTCAAAATTACCCTGGGGGAGAAATAAACTATTTTAGATTGAGGTGGGTGACTTGGGTAGTTGTCGGGAGTGTGCTGACGGATCTCGGAGGTGCACAACGCTCCCCAGTATAAGTCACATGGGTGCCTCAAGGAAAGGTTTATTAAGTATTATTTCACCTAAGTATTATTTTTTAGTAGATTGGGTGGGTCATGATTTAAATTTTTTCAGTATTTGAGGTAGGGTGTTTGGACAGTTGTCCAGACTTGAGGAGACCCAGGATTGCCTCAAGTGAATAATTTAATTATGGATCCACTAAAGTTTAACTGCAGTTATGCCAGTTTGTCCCATATTGAGGTGGGAGGCTTGGGCAGTTGTGTGGTGCTGAGGGATGCCTGAGACGCTGAAACACTACCCAGGATAAGTCTCATGGGTGCCTCAAGGGAAAGTTGCATGAGTGAGGAGGGGAGCTTGAACAAATACTCGGACCTGAGGAAATCTGATGGGAAGAGAGATTGTCCAGTAGGAGCCTCCAGGGTGCCTCACTGCATGGTCAGAATTGGTTAGGTGGTTGAGGTTGAGGACTGGGCTGTGCACGGGTAGTCACTCGCCCAAGTAGAGCCTCAAGGATGCCTCAACGGTTAGTGTAGAATTTTTTCCTAGACTGAGGTGAGGTTTTTGGGTAGTTGGCCAAAGGTGTGTCAAGGCAACGCCAGGCGCGCTTCACTCACCCAGTTTAAAGCCTGCAAGTCGCCTCAAGGATAATGTCATTCTGCTTTTAAACCAGATATATATTTAGTATACTTAGGTGCAAATCCTCATATTTGGTAAACACACTTGGTATGTCTCTTTTAAAAACCTTTGACTTGGTAAATCTTATGAAATATGCATATTGGTATACGTATGCATATTGGTATACGCCATGGGTTAACTTGAAAACTACTGTGTGGGGAAAAAGATGTGTCTTGATCTGACGGATCTCGGAAGTGACGGACACAGTCTGGAAAGACACTTAAGTGCAGATTTCAGTGGAGATACCATAGAGGGAAGGCGAAGCAGCCACCTGAGAAAATTAAAGGGGATTTCCAGTTATAAAACCGGGTCAAGTTTCTCTTGAGGAAGACTGATAGGGAAACAAGAAAAAATGGGACCTAGAACAGGGCTTTTGAAGTAATTTGGGCTGTGCGAATGTTCGATAGTCCATTAACTTATTTTTAAAAGAAAAAATGAATTTTTAAAAAAGATTTTAAGTAAATAAGTATTTTTTTAGGATTTGGAACTAAATGCTTAAATACCGAAAATGGCCATGTAAATTAAATAACTTAGAAGAATGAAATTAAATTAATGATCGGCCAGATAAATATATATTTTTATACTGTACCAATGACCCAGACTTAGCTGGTGCTAACTCTAACAAAACCAGGGCCAAACACAAATTTTGCCCCCCAATCCCCAAAATTTGCATCCAAAACAAAAAGAAGTCATGTCCTAAAGGACCTCCATACTACGCCTCTACTGCGCATGCGCAGTGACGCAGACGTCCCGAAATTGGCGCCAATTATCATTCTCTGTTTGGCCCTTCATCAGTCAACATCTCACTGATCTTTGTGCTTGTAAATCTCAGTTTAACGGATGCCAGACACGTAATTTTTGGAGAAAATGTGATTCTAAGGAGGATAGAAGGAGGAGAGGAAAAAGAAGTGACAAAAAATAATCAGGGCTGTACTTAAAATTTTTTGATGAAATTATGTTAAGTTGCCTATTTTCGAGGCATGGGCCTCTTGTTGTCATTCTTGCTAAATGTTGCACTGCTTATTCAGTGTTTCCTCTCCCCTAGCCTTCTAAAGTCCCCCCTTGCAATTCTCCCATGCTTTTGGCATATTTTTGAGAAATTTCATTTCTAAAATTTCCTGGGAGAGTTGCTTGGTTACAGATTGTTTTCTGTTATTTTCCCCATAGTTACGTTTTCACCCATGGGTGTATAACGTTTGTGTTCTGCATCTTCCATCTGATGTTCTGCAGATTCTCCCCTGGGAGTCTCTGTTTTGCATCAGATAGAGTGTAATTTGATGACTGATTCCGGGCCAGTTTTTTCAGTGCCTGGAGTCATGTTTTCTGGTGTTTTTACACTGTTTGTTTACATTGGCAACAGCCTTTTTTGAGGGGGGCTGTTTGCCTTTGCTGTAGTTTATCTCACTATAATGCCGGCTCTTTCTCCGCAAGGTCACTCTACTCTCTCAGTTTCTATTTCAGAGGAACCAGAACAGGGTGATGTTTCCATGTTATCTTCTACAAGTGTGCGTCCGTCGTCACAAATGAATTCAGAGCTAGCGGCAAAAGTGCTCATGGAGATTAGACAAATGTCGTCTGCTAGCTCGCCCGGTGTAGCGTCCATTCACCGAATGGTTCGGCAGCCGGGTTCGTCCGATGCAGTCCAAGAGGAAGTTTTGGGTGATGCGAGCACTATAAACATAATAGATGCACACCCAGTGACGGCGGATAGTAAGCGAGAACGGAGGAAGCCTTTGAGTCCGGTTCCTAGCTCGTCCAGGTCCAGCCGGGCCGCGAGCGAGAGAGGCCCCTCTCTCGTACAACAACATCTGGGACCAGATGTTGTGGTACAAAATGTGTCTTTAGCGGAGCATACGTCCGTCGCTTGGGACGCTCCGTTGTATAAGCAGTCCGCAGAGACTGTTAAGGCTTCCTCTTCTCGTCAGCGCACACGACCGCACCTTGGCTGCGTGACCGCCGATATATTACCAGCTTCGCCGATCAAGAATTCTTCAGTGACCAGATCACACCATCCGGCAGCCAGGGATTCGAGACCGATGGACTCCGGACGTTCGCATAGGAAAAGTATGCGGGAGCCATCTGATGCGGAGCTGCCCTCGGCGAAGCAGCGAAAGACTGCGCCTCCGCAGGTCTCGACGCCGGACATTCTTGTGCAGATAGCACAGCTTATCGCAGCATCCCAGCAGCCGACAGAAACGGTGTCGGATCGAGAATTATCCGACGGCGCTGGGTCGGTACGCTCCGCCGAAGCATCGGGGGCGGGCGACCGGGAACATCATGAGGTCCGACCGGATGGTGATAGGGAAACGGATGACTTGGAGCTATCCCTTTCGGAACAACATAAAGCTGCCGTGGACTTCATTCGGCACTTTCTCCCTCAAGTTGTTCCGTCGGGCCAGACTGCTGCGGTTCCGGACAAGAGAATTATAGCGTCATTGGACTCTGAATTTTTTGAGCGGTTCAGGGACATCGCTCCCGAGTTTCCGTCGCAGTCCAGTAATGTTGCAAGAACATTTGAATTATTGAACGACGCTATATTTAAACTTGCTTCCAGGACGGGGAATGCAGGTTTCTTGTCCGCTAATACTCTCAACCTGCCTTTCATTAATGCAAGGAATAAATTCGATACGGCAGGACAGGGTATACCGAGAGTTCCTCTGCGTATGGACGACGAGGCAGAAGACTTAGAGCTATCATTACCGTCGTCAGCTTCTATTCCAACCGCGGTGTTGGAAACAGCTATTGCGTCTAACAGAGCCAATTTAGATGCCTTATCTTACGCAGATCACCTTACTAAGGCGTTATCACTGCGCCTTCAGGGGAAAGAGTTTCAGGATATACAATCCTCTTTAAGACTTCTTTCAAGGGCAGTAGCTTATTCCACGTGTAACTCTGCCCTTTCAGTGGCAAATCTGGAGTTGGTTAGACGTGACGCAGCCCTAGCTACATCCACACTAGTGGATTCTAAGGTGAAGAACTCTCTAAGGTGAAGAGTCGCTTCAGTCTCAGGAGAACTTCTCTTTGACGGCAAGCTTTCCGCTATTTATGATAAAATTACAAAGAAAGCTAAGGATTCTCTGTTGTTCAAATCTGCTCCTAAGAAGTCGGATACAGCAGACACGAATAAGACAGGCACTTCTGGGTCTAATGCGCCCAAGAGAGGTTCCTATAGAGGTTCCGGTGCGTCCTCTTGGTCTTATTCGAGAGACCGTCAGGATAGCGACTCTCGTTCGGGACGTCCTTCAGGCCGGGACAATCGGTTGGACGCCCCGAGGTCGACGGGGCGAGGTGCAGGCCGTGGAAGACGTGGTTTCTCCTACTGCAGGCCTCGCAGGTCCAGGAGGTGATGGCTTAAACCTCTATCGCGTTCCGGTTGGCGGAAGGTTGTCGAGCTTTTCACAAGAATGGGCGTCGATTACGGACGACCCTTGGGTGAGAGGAGTGACTTCGGAAGGTCTAAAGATATCCTTCAAACGAAAGCCTCCATTAACTCGAAGTCCAAAGTGGACTCATCTTCCGTCAAATCCGCAGAAAAGAGACGCTCTGTTATCAGAGGTGCAGTCTCTTTTAATGAAGAACGCGGTAGAGGTCGTAGAAAACCAGGAATCTCCGGGTTTCTACAGCCATCTGTTTCTGGTTCCGAAACCAGACGGCTCGTTCCGTCCAGTCATAGATTTGAGCTGGATAAACAAGCTGATCGTCACTCCGAAGTTTTATATGGAGACGATTCGATCGGTCAGAGCGAGTATTCGGGTGAACGATTATGCAACGAGCATAGATCTCAAAGATGCGTACTTTCACGTCATGGTACATCCGACATTCCGAAAGTATCTACGCTTTGCAGTCCTAGGAGTGGTGTATCAATTCCGGGCGATGTGCTTCGGATTGAACCTAGCACCCTGGGCTTTCACTCGGGTAATGAACTCGGTAATGATCTACTTCCGAGCTCATTCGTCTGCGGTAACGTCGGCCTACCTGGACGACATTCTTCAGAGGTACGGCAACGAGTTAACGCTTCAGAACGATGTTCAGAATCTTCTTCTATTGCTCTGACGTCTCGGTTTTATAGTAAATGAGGAGAAGTCGGATCTGGTGCCGTCCAAGTCATTCACTCATCTGGGAATGAGCTTCGAGACGCACAACAATCTCGTTCGTCTGCCGTTAACCAGAGCGAAATTAGTCAGTTGTTACGCTCGCTATTGTCTGCACGCAGACAAAGTCACGGCGAGAGAATTTATGAGACTGATAGGTCTGTGCGGAGCAGCCGCGGATCTCATTCCGATGGGGCGGTTACGCACACGTCCTCTTCAAATTTTCTTGACTCAGAATTGGAGTGTGAAAATTCATTCGCTCGATGTAGACGTTCTCTTGTCAAATCAAGTGAAACAAGAGATTCAGACTTGGGCAAACATTCAGTGGTTAACTCAGGGAGTTCCGCTGCAGTTGCCGGATCCGAGTTTTACTGTTATGACGGATGCCAGTCAAACAGGTTGGGGTGCATCATTAATCCCAACGGATTCGAGATGCCAGGGTCTTTGGGATCCGCAATTCCTGTGCAAGCACATAAACATCAAGGAAATGATGTCAATTTGGCTTGCGTTACGTCACTGGATGGACATTATTCACGATGCTCATGTCCAAATCCTATCCGACAATACGACAGTAGTGGCGTATATACGGAATCAGGGAGGCACTCATTCAGTTCCGTTGTTCAATCTAACGGAAAGAATCCTTCTGTTTGCGCTAGAACATCACGTTCTTCTTTCGGTCCGTCACATACCGGGTCGTCTGAATGTGCTAGCAGACTCCCTTTCACGAAAGGGTCGCTTGTTGCCGTCGGAGTGGACTCTCAACAAACAAGTATTCAATCAGATTTGCTACCAATGGGAACGGCCAATGATAGACTTATTTGCGACACATCTCAACAATCAGTTGCAGACGTATGTGTCTCCGTGTCCGGATCCAAGAGCATTTGCAGTAGATGCTCTGTCGATCCTTTGGGACGGAATGATAGGATATGCGTATCCTCCAGCGCCGTTAATTCAACAAGTATTGCTAAAGATAAAACAATCTCAATGCAAGATTCTGTTGGTAGCATCTCTGTCGCCACAGAGACCGTGGATAAATCTACTCAGGTGTCTGTTGTGGGACCTACCGCGGAAGCTTCCTCCACGGGAGGATCTTCTTTCGCAGGGGAAATCGCGCCAACTCCATCACAACCCGCAAGGTCTCAACCTTCACGTTTTTCCGTTGTGCGGTCCTTCTTGCATGGCAAGCACTTTACAGGACGAGCAGTGGACGCGATTTCTAACTGTAGGAGGACCTCCTCTTCGCTAAACTATGCGGCTAAGTGGAAGGTTTTTCGTCGTTGGTGTAGGGATCATTCTGTAGATATATTCGATCCCTCTATACCAGACATTGCAAACTTTCTAGTATACTTGTTTGACGAAATCAAACTGCAGCCTGTTACTATAAAGGGTTATAGATCTATGTTATCTGATACCTATGCACATCATGATAGTTTACAAATTGGATCTAATGTCTCTTTATCTAAGTTGGTTAGAAACTTTTCGATAAATAGACCCAGAACTCTTAGATTAATTCCTAAGTGGAATTTAGCTTGGGTTCTTCTTAAATTGAAGGAAAAGCCATTTGAACCTCTTGGGACAGTAGATTTCAAATTCTTATCTTATAAGACAGCTTTTCTCTTAGCTTTCTCTTCTACTAGAAGAGTCAGTGAGCTTCATGCACTATCGGTGGATGATTCTCATTATCGTAGTGTTGGGAACACTATCACCTTCACTACTAATGTGGGTTTTTAGCTAAGAATCAGGCTCCTAATAAATATCCGGAACCTATTGTTATTAAGGCTCTTCCGTCTTCAGACGGGCGTAGGCCTTTACTCTGTCCTGTTAGAGCATTACGTATCTATAAACAGAGATCTCAGTTTATCAGAAAGGGACGGAAACATTTCTTTCTGTCTTTGATGCCTAATAGAAAGGACATTTCAGTCCATTCTATTGCTAGATGGATTCAATTAACTATCCGTACTGCTTATGAAGATTTATCTTCTTCTCAGCAGTCTGTGCTTAAGATTTCTGCTCATGAAGTAAGAGCTCTTTCTACTTCCTGGGCTTATGCTAATAGTGTTGCTATTACAGATTTAATGAAGGCTGCTTATTGGTCTCAGCCATCCACATTTACGAATTTTTATCTCAGAAATATTGAGTCCATTTCTGGAGACCTGCATTGTTTAGGTCCGTTATCTGTTGCTCAGAATGTCGTCCACTAAACAGTTGCAACTATAGTTATGCAGGCTTTCTGTTCCGGCAGTGACTCCGTCCGGCTGCCCTCTTCGCTCTGGGCTATTTGACCCAGGGCAAGGGGGGGGGGGGGGGGGGGGGGGGCGGGTGTTCCCTTAGGTCACCTGCTTTATAGTGAAAAGCAAGGGAATGCCTCCTCCAAGTCAGTATTTCTGAGTCGCTTCCGGGATAGTTTTAAAGTGTAATATTAATGTTAAAATTCATTCATGTCTTATTTTTAAAGTGTAGCTCGGTGTGAAGCATTTGTATATGTCAAGTGTCAAACGGGCTTTAATATACAATACTCGGTAACTTTTAAATGACTATAAAGAGTCTCAATTCTCTGGACTACTTTATTTATTGGCTTGCTTTAAAAATAATTAGTATAAGGGTTATACTGGATGTTAATAGAGAACATGAATGTTATTGTGCTCAATTATTAAGGGTAGTGTATCTTTTTAATTTAATATTAAATAAGAAAGATACATGTAAAGCCTAATACTCCTTTTCTCCTTAAGGGGTTACCTCTTTACTATATAGTTGAGCTTATTGGATTTTCCTCTATGTCCTAGGCCCTCCAGCCTGTTTACTATTCAGCTAAGTCTGGGTCATTGGTACAGTATAAAAATGTTAAAAAATTTATAGTAATTTATATATTTTTTATACTTACCAATGACCCAGACGGGGATGGCCCTCCCTGGAGTTGAGAACTCTTGCCTCCCCGCTGAGTACATAGCGCTGACCAGGCACTGCCAGTAAGAATGATAATTGGCGCCAATTTCGGGACGTCTGCGTCACTGCGCATGCACAGTAGAGGCGTAGTATGGAGGTCCTTTAGGACATGATTTCTTTTTGTTTTGGATGCAAATTTTGGGGATTGGGGGGCAAAATTTGTGTTTGGCCCTGGTTTTGTTAGAGTTAGCACCAGCTAAGTCTGGGTCATTGGTAAGTATAAAAAATATATAAATTACTATAAATTTTTTAACTTTTCTATAAAGTTCCAAAATCCAGTAAATCACTCTTTCCCCGTGTTTTTATAAGTAAAATGTAAAGAGTAATTTAATTAAAACGGGGAAGAGTGTTGTGAAATAGGGTAAGTGAAAACGTCCGTGTTTCAGCGCTCGAGATTGGAAAGGGTATTCCAGAGCAGGCCGAAGTGATAACGGAGTTTACCGGAAGAAAATGGAGTCAACTTCGGCGAGAAGCTGCAACAGCTCTTGGCACTTTGCTGACGGATACTGGAGGCGAAAGACTTCTTTACCCTGCGAAAGGAAACTTTTGACAGAAGTAAACGAACTTAGAGAAACCATTACAAGCTATCACTAACTATAGTGGTGAGTTTTAATTACCTCGTCATCATAAGATCATTGGAGCTTTTATACTTCCAACCAATATTACTTTATTTAGGTTGGATGTCCCCTTGAGAACTTTGTCAACCAATTTTGACCAAAATACAAGTGCTCAAAGTGCAAAATAATCAAACCCAACTAACTGATGCATAGCCATTAATTAAAATATATCAGTTATAGACTGCAGAACACCTGTTTGCCAGTATCAAAAATGTGTAAAATGTATTTACAGATACTTTGAAATTGATTTTTTTCTGTCCGCAAAATACCTAAAATGGGATAACATATAACCCCCTTCTGCAATGTGTGCATACAAATGAGGCAGTAGTTTGTGACGTACTAGAAATATATCCAGACAAGCAGGTATAATTTGCTCGTTCTCCAAAACAGCGTTTGAAAAGCGAACCATCTGGGGAAGTAGCAAAATTAGGCAATGTTGACAAATAAAGGAAAATTTCTCTACGATAAAAAAGAGTGTGTGATATAAATTCTAACACATCTACTATACGCACTGAACTGAATTACCCGAACATAATCGACTATTTGAACTTGAGCATTTAAGGTGAGATTTGAAGACTTTAGTATAATAAAATTTTAGAAATTTTTCATCGGCCTCTTCACGACGATTCAACGTGGAAAACAATCGCCTGCTTTTTGCTGATTTCATTTATATTCCACTTGTTTGTGGGTGATGTTACTAGGTAGTATATTGCTATTTCTCAATATGTTACAAATCAGGACAAAAAGTGTAATAACTTTCAATAAATAATTGAACCCTAGAGAAGTGTGACGAATCCCCACCTCAGCCCAACACCAAGTTCCGAAAAAGATTATTATAGTGAGCAGAATAGCCCAATCATCCGCTGTGATGCGATTCAAGGAATCACATCACACCGGGTGATTGAGATATTTCCGATAAAATAAATATACACAAATATTTCCGACTGGGCTTAATACAAAAGGATGGTGGATCGCAGTTTAGGTGGGCTGGTCGGAACCCCACGAAGTTCAAGATGATGCTCGCGAGAGGCAAGTTCGGACAACCCGGTAACCACAAGCATTATTTCTGTAGGGTCTGGGACAACATACTCAACAATTAACCTTTAATAGCTGCGAATATATACTTTATTGAAAATCATCGATGCCAGGGCATCAGCCAAATATCCACTGAATGCACTTATGAAGGAATTTAATCTAATAAATAAGAATTTCCAGGCAACAAACATAAGCTTGTTGCCAAGAAATTCTATTATAATTTGTACTGACAACTTAGGTCTTCCTTCAATGTATCCGCATCATACATATCAAAAGATATGAATTTCGAGAGTCCACAATAATGCACATTGTACTACACACCACTGGGTAATCGCAATTCGTAAGCCACAATTTTTATATAACTTTATCAGTGAATTTAACCACGCCGCATTTTTAACACCAGGCCAATATTCCAACAAGAATTCCGGGTGACAACAGAAAGAACTCGCAGCCGACGAGCCAGAGTTCGTCAACTGAGAATTCTCTCACATATAATATTATGGCCACTTCAACCTTCCATAGCCCAACCACGGAAAATCAAATAAATAACAATACACCCGGGAACATACCAATCGCTAAGCCAAGGCGAAAATAGCAAATACTATCAACTGATAAGGAAAGAACTTGCAGATGCCGGATCGAAATTCTGCAACTGAGAATGCCACGAAATATTTGCCAATGTAAGTCGTCAGACTGCATTTCCAATATCAGGCCAATAATTCGACCAGAATCCCTGGTGACAGCAGAAAGAACTCGCAGTTGACAAGCCAGAGTTCGTCAACTGAGAATTCTCTCACATATAATATTATGGCCACTTCAACCTTCCGTAGCCTAACCATGGAAAATCAAATAAATAACAATACACCCGGGAACATACCAATCGCTAAGCCAAGGCGAAAATAGCAAATACTATCAACTTATAAGTAAAGAATTTGCAGATGCCGAATCGAAATTCGGCAACTGAGAATGCCACCAAATATTTACCAATGTAACTCGCCAGGCTGCATTTCCAATATCAAGCCAATAATTCGACCAGAATCCCTGGTGACAGCAGAAAGAACTCACAGTTGACGAGCCAGAGTTTGTCAACTGAGAATTCTCTCACATATAATATTATGGCCACTTTAACCTTCCGTAGTCCAACCACGGAAAATCAAATAAATAACAATACACCCGGGAACATACCAATCGCTAAGTCAAGGCGAAAATAGCAAATACTATCAACTGATAAAGGAAGAATTCGCAGATGTCAAATCGAAATTCAGCAACTGAGAATGCCACCCATTATTTCATATAAAAAAATACGACGAGACTTACCCCTGTCTCCAACCACCCGAAATCGTGAAAAGAACTCCCCGACTATCTCTTTCCACAACTATCGAATGGTGCGAACCAGGAAACTTCCCGTGATTCTCCCACAACAGAATCACAAAATTACTCGAAATTCACTTGGCCAGCCAACTCATCCGCAAATTCTTTCCCAATAAAAAGAACGTCCTACCTTCAGAAGGTCTAGTAGAGAACTCATTTGATTGTTCACTAAAACCTTCCAAAGTCAGCTCTTCACACTGAATGATTTCCTTGTGCAACAACTGATCCTCGGCACAATTCAAATTCACTACGAGTTTCGGAAATCATGCTGCAGCTGACAACCCTTCAAGGCAGCAAGGACCATAGTTTTTAAGGTAGTCAGTCAATTTATTTGACTTGCCAACAAAATAACTCAAAACATTAACCCCACAATTTCTTAAGGCAGCAAGTTCCCTAGTCAACAACGGCACAGAACTATATCGTGTTAGATATTACTACGCGCTAGAAGATTTCTGCAATTTCAGGATCAGAATTTCTTCCAATGAGATTCCAAAACAACCGTTAGTCCCATTGCAGAGGAATACACTGCAATATATTTACTTCAGTCAGCCTGAAATGTCCAGCGATGGATAGTGCTTGATAGGCAGTCAGTTTCTTCAACCAAAGTTGATTTTGATTTGGGTGTAACATGTTTATTGTTTACAACGTGAAAATGTAAACATATTTTTAATATATTATAAAATGAGTATTTTCATAAAATTTCTTGTCAGGGTCGTGTGTGCTCATATGAAAAGCAGGTAGGTAATCTAAGAAATCATTTTAAAAATGAATCAGCTTTAGGAACTGAAAATGTACGTGTTCACACAAACTAAGGTGCTCCATTGGCCTCTCTATGTTGTAAAAATGGGTTCTTCACAAAGAAGAGAATACTCTAAAAGTGGAAAATTTGGTAGAAAAACAGGCCGTTATAAAAAGAAAGTTAAAGCCAATAGGTCGATTGTACCCATCAGCCCCCCTGTCAGTGGTAATTTTCACACAGTAAGGCAGTTAGATGGACTCCGCCTAGGAATAAATCGTCTTGATACTGATACACCACATCTGATCTCAGACTGGCACATTTTTCATGTAAAAAAAACTGTACAAGATGGTAAACAATTTATAATATCATTAGCAAAAACAAAGGTTACATCACTTGAAGGTTACCGGCTAGTGGATTTGTCATCATTAGAGGATCATATTAATGATATCGTCATCCATGTTACAAATTGTTCAGCTGCATTAGTATGCATTGCTGCTAAGAAAAAACCATACCAGTTATTGAAAGAGTCCAAGAGATATGGCTTGGCATCTATTCTGACGGCACGGTGTCTAGGATGTCTTCATGTCTTCCACTTCCACACCAGTAGGAAAAGTCATTTGGAGATCACAAATGTTTTGATGTTAATGTGAGGGCTGTTTGGGGTCAGATGGTGACAGGTGGAGGTTGTAGTACCCTGAATGAGATAGCCGCAACATTAGAAATGCCTGGGATGAGTAGGAAAACATTCATCAACATTGAAAATGGCATTGGGTACATTTGGGAAGAATGTATGCAACGGGAGATGCTGGCAGCAGGATGTGAGGAGCGACGACTTGCTTTGGAGAGACAGGACTTTGATGTCGAAGGGATTCCAGCAATAGCAATTACAGTTATTTGCGACGGTGGGTGGAGTAAGCGATCGCATAAACATTGTTATAATGATGCAGGTGGAGTTGTCATAATGATTGTGCAGTGACCAGTAAACTACTTGGCATCTTGAATAAGAACTGTTCAAAATGTAGATATTACGAGAGTCGCAACCAGAATCCTCCAGATCACAAATGCTACAGAAATTGGTCAGGGAGCAGTCAAGGGATGGAGAATGAAATAACTGTACAAGGTTTCCTTTCTGCAAAAAGAATGCATGGAGTAAGGTATATGCGAATGGTGGGAGATGGAGATAGTTCATTTTATAGTAGGATACAAGAAGTAGTTCCCATATGGGGTAGAAAAGTGAAAAAAATTGAATGTGCCAACCATATCACAAAATGTCTACGAACCAAACTAGAACAGTTAGTAGCCGACAATCCACAGTATAAGGGCAAAAACATGCTGACCAAAGTCAAGAGAGTGAGGCTTGTATCATGTGTTAGGTCGATGATATCCTTCAGAAGTCAGATTGGTCCTTCAACTGAAAAATCAAAGAAATCTTCAGTCGAGCTATTGAGATTTGACATCCTGAATAGAGCTCAGCATGTGCTTGGTGACCACAGGCAGTGCTCTGACTTCTGCAAGATGAAGAAAAAGGAAAAGGGTGATACCAGTAAGAGCTCCACTCCATCCCAACCTGTGCAAGATCAAGAACCTGTCAGTGGTGTTGAAGATGATGCTGAGATATTCCAAGATTTAACAGAATACTGGCAAGAAGGCATGACGCATGATGAGCTCTCTGCAGTGAGCTCGATAGAGGATGATGACTCTTGTGAGATAGACCCGTCCCTCCATTGCGACATCGAGATCGATTTGAAGCAGATGTCTGACAAAGCAGAATCTCTACTCACTGGTGCAACAACAAACTTGGCCGAATGTTGGATGAGTATGAGGATGAAGTTTGATGGGGGTAAAATAGTGAACCGTTGTAATCGGGGTGCTTGGAATTACAGATGCTACAGAGCTTTTCTCAGAAAAAACATGGGTGTGAATTGGGCTCCTCTTGCATGGGAACAGGGTACTGGGACACGGGCCGGCAGGGCATTCAAAGAAGAATATGCAAAGAGAGATCATCACTTGGAAAAAACTGGGATATATCAGAAGAAGAAGGAATATAGGATCAAGAGATGGAAAAGAAAGATGTCTGCCTTGAAACAAAACGCAACCAAAAAAGCTCGTCTTGAATATGGCCCTGACATTATTGAAGAAAGTACAGACATTAGCAAAGAAGAATTAGAGAAAAGATCTGAAATTTATTATGAGAAAGAGGTCAATGTATTGGAAACCATCCTTCACCATATTGAGTCCAGAACTAAAGAACAGTCTTCATCTGGTTATTGGCTCGATGAGAGGAAAAAAAGAATTACAGCATCAAACTTTGCCAGCATAGTCAAACGCTGTCCAACCATACCTATTCATAAGCTTGTCGAAAAACTATTGTTCTCATCATTTACTGGAACAAGAATTAGAAGAATAGGCCTTCGTCTAGAAAAGTATGATGTACAGGATTATATACATCACCTAAGGGAACAAGGAGAAGTAAGTGTCCAAAAAATGGGATTGTATGTGAATAGAGCTCATCCGTTTCTTGGCGCAAGTGTGGATGGTCATGTCTCCAGTCAACTTCATGGCAATGGCATCTTAGAAATAAAGCATGTACTGATGACCAAAATCATGATGTTCGAAGAAGCTGCCCAAAAATTGAAGGGATTCTGTCTGCAAAACATCGATGGGATGCTCAAACTTAAACTGTCACATGTATCAAATACAAGGTCAAATGAATGTATTAAATCTGCCCTGGGCAGACCTGGTTGTATGCAGAATGGATCCACACCAGCTCCATATTGAACGTATCCATCGAGATCTTGACTTCTGGACTAACATCATGCTTCCAAAGTTATCAGCATTTTACAGTAAGGTTCTCCTTCCTGAACTGGCTGTTCCACGACATGGGAAAAAACCTGGAATTCGGGTACCAGGAGTTTGGGTAAATAGTTGCCATCATTCTCTGCATTCTCATATACCACATATTCATACAAGTAATGTACTGTTACCTGCCAATTAATATTGATGGCCTAATAAAAGTTCTGCTGAACATTTTTCCAAATTTAATAATAGCGACATCACTATTATTCGGCAGGTGAGAGGAACAAGAAGCTTTCACTCAGCTGATATTTACAGGACAGTCAGAATATGCTGTAGGAGGGCTGCAATGAACGAAGTATCCTGCTGCTTCTTCCCTGATCATTCCAAAATCTGACATCATTTTTCAGAGAGCTTTTCAGAAAATGATATCAGATTCAGGTATTATCAGCATAGCAGCTGCAGGATACTTCGTTATTGCGGTTATGCTACAACTTATTTTGACCTGTAATGTACACATATTGATAGTCACACCCAAATGTAGCAATGAGTAAAACAACAAGCATACATGTATTGCACAGGTTAACCCTTTACCCAACACAGACGATTTCAAAATTTATTACTTTAAATATCATGTGACCCCTCTTTGGAACGAGCTCGTTGAGCTTGTTCCAAAGAGGAGTCACATGATATGGTTTTGTTGAAATTTACGAAAAATAATATTTTTTCAGCTTCTGAATTTGCATATTATGCAGGCAGATGCGGGCGATTAGTTGGGTAAAGGGTTAACATGGAAATGGTTAGCACATATTCAATGGTATAGGCAAATAAGATTTGTTTGTTTTTGCACCATACACAACCTAAATTGGGCTTTTCATTTTTGACACATGGTTATAGTGTTTACAATGTGCATGCCGTGAAATAGAGGTAAGAAAACCCCAGCAGAATAGTATATATGATTAATCTTTTATGCAAGGAGGGAATAATCAGAGTAGTGTCCATCATTTTGGAGCATTCTAAATGTTATCACAGAACTAAATATTTTCCCATAGGTGACCATTATAACGTTCAGGCAGAAAAAAATATGATCGCATCACTTTAATTTTGGCATTCAAATATCTCTGTCAAGTATAGCCCTTCAGACAACTTTTTCTGATCTGAAAACAGGGGGTCATGCAACAAATAAGAGAGAAAAACTGACACAAAGCGAAGTACTGGTCACATGCACATATTTTTCAGGGAATTCCCTACAACAACACACAAAAAGTAAATTGTATTTTTTAGGTCCAAAAGTCATCAAATCACCGTCTTTTTTATCAGGAATATTCAACAATAATGCAAGATGTCAATAGAATGTTTCAAATGTTTATTGAAACAATGGATTTTCCCAAGGCTGTTTATTTTTAGAGATTGCATCATTTCCGAGTGCAACATTTTAAGGCGGTTCACTCAACATTTTAAGGCGGTTCACTCTAATTTCAATATTTAGTTCTGTAATACCAAATGATTGAGGAATTTGAGGATAATGAAGGGATGACTCAAAGGGGGATCAGCAGAGGCTACAGGCCCCTTTGACTGAGTACACTCATGGACAAGACTGGGCATCTCTGTCAGGGAACTTTGTAATTAATTGCAATGTTCCATCATTTTAGAGTGGACAGACAGATTAATATAATTTCATTGTTGTTTCTCCTCAGTGCTCTAAAACATTATGATGAATAATAATATGTATTGTGTTTTAATCATAGAGATATTTGCATTTTCAGCATTCATTCAGATTCAGATTCAGATTTTTTTATTTTGCGGTATCAATATACATGTTTTACAGAGTTTATTACAGGGTTATTGTTACATAACATAAATCAGATGTATAAACCGCACGGAGGTGACATAGCCAGATTGGCTGTCTACCTGTCACCCCCTTGTAATAAGTATGTTATCCTCAACACTGCAAATCGACTAGGAACTAAATATTATTAAATATTAAATTTGTAGCTCTACCTTGGACATCCATAAGTCAGTACTATTCTTAAAATCTTTTCTTTACACCCGGTGGCTCACTGTAAAAGGCAACGGGACAAGATACTCAGAGGTACTTCAAGCTTGGAGAAAGATGTGTATGACAGTTGACCTGATGGAGGATGCAACAATTTAAGGAAAGTCTATTTAAACCCTGGGAAAGATAATGATAGTGTTTATACAAGGAGTATTACGCCTTATAGTCGGGACAATATGGATTGTTACATTGGACATTAGTGGCATATGATGCTAAAAGTTTGAGTTTGAGTTTTCTTTTGAATTCATTACGGTTAAAGAGGTTATGAAATTCATCGCCCAGATCATTCCATAACCTTGGGTACGCGAACGTGGGTAACTTATCCAGCGATCTTGTCCGTATTTTGTTTACCTGTATTTGCCCTGTTTGCCTAGTGTTCATATATGATGGGTTGTGTAGGATGCTAAAGTAATTATTCAGGGACTGGGGGAGTATATCTTGTTTCCAGTCAAACATGAATAGGCAGGCCTGTAATATAAACATGTCATTCACTTTAAGAATCTTATCTTTTAAGAACAGAGGATCTGTGTGCGAATTATAATTTTTGTTATTTATGATTCGAAGTGAACATTTCTGTATTGTAAGAAGTTTTCTGACTGCTTTTGAGGTGCCCCATATATGGATACCATACACCAAATGACAGTGAACTAATGTATAATATAATGTTTTTAGAGCTTTGTGTGGTAATATCTTTACTTTGTTTAGTGCGTAATTTGCCCATCTTATTTTAGAGCTGATTTTAGATATATGGGCTTGGTAAGATAAATTTTCGTCAATGTTTATTTCCAGAAAATTCAAGGTATCTTCCTCCTAATGGGTACCTACTCTATCAATTTTCTTATTGTTTATAAAAATTTCAAGCATTTCGGCATTCCTATTATTTGGCGTTGGATTTATCAACATGTACTTTGTTTTATTCGCATTTAAGACTAACTGGTTGGCCGAACACCACTCAAGCACTTTGTTGAGTTCATCGTTAGTGTGTGTTGCTTGAAGCACGGCGTTCGAGGACGGTTCGAACATAGACGTATCATCAGCAAATGAAAGAAGATTTAATGATGTTGCGGTACTGATATCGTTAATGTATAACAGGAATAGTATTGAACCAAGTATAGATCCTTGTAGAACGCCACACGTTATTTCGGCTAAATCAGATTTTTTATCCCCATATTGGACGTATTGGTACCTATTAGATAAGTAGCTCCTAAACCATTTGCTACATATTCCTCTAAATCTGTATTTCTCCAGTTTACACAACAGAATGTTGTGATTTATAGTGTCAAAGGCCTTAGAGAGATCTAGAAATGCTGCTAAGGTATATTTTTGGGGTATCTTTGTTGTTTTCTGATCCTATATGCTTAAGAAGTTGCATCACGGGATGTATGGTTGAGTGAAACTTTCCGTATTGATGATGGTAAAGAATGTTGAATGAATCTAAGAATTTTGTTATTCTATTGGACATAAGTTTTTCTAGTAGTTTAGAGAAGGCTGGTAAAATACTGATCGGCCTGTAATTGTTGAATTTATGTTCATCGTCTGCTTTGAAAATGGGGATTACTTTACCTATCTTCATTTTGTTCGGAACTATGCCATAAGTAAACGAGTTGTTAATTATGTGGGTCAGAGGTTCTATGATCTTATCAATTGTATGTTTAAGGAGGTAAGTGGTCATACCTTCACAATCCTCACTATATTTAGATTTAATTGAGTTGGTAACATTTATTATTTCATGTGGTGTGGGGGTTATGAAAAAATTATGTGGAGAATTATTTTCCATGTAATCTAAAAAATGTTTTTGGGGGTTTGTTTATTTTCTCACTCGTAATTTTCACTATATTTGAAAAGTAATTGTTGAATTCTTGGGCAATTTCATTGGGATTGTTTATTTCCTTATTTTCTTCTTTTACAAAGAAGGATGGCAAAGAGGACATGCATTTAGTTCTGTTTATAGTTTCATTTAAAATTTGCCATGTTTTATGTAAATTGTTTTTGTTTTCCATGAGTATTTCTTTGTAGTACATTGCTTTTCTTTGTTTTTTTTATCTTGTTGAATGAATATCCTTCAGTAGTTTTTGTAGTTATTAATATTCTGTTCTGTTGGGGCTTTTAGTTTTTTATTGTAAAAATTTAATTTATTACGTGATGAGGTTAGAAGCCCTTTGGACATCCACGGATTTTGTTTTATGAACCGTTTGCTTAATGGCGTGCGACTCTGAGGAAATGCGTTCTCGTAAGCTGATGAAAGTATGTAGAGAATCTATCATATGCTAAATTTGGGCAATTAGCCTCTTAGACTGAGGAAAAGTCAGTTTGAGATAAAAGTGTGTAAAAGTTTGCTATACTATCTTTATCTATCTTGCGCTTCAGCGAACTCATTTAGATGTCAGTAGGTTTTTGATTTGTTTCTGCATGAAAAGTGGTAAAAAGATCCGATACATCCGTAATGATTATGCCAGAAAGAGATGAACATATGTTATTTGAAAACATATGATCAATTTTAGTGGCCGAGTGGCTTGTTACTCGCGTTGGTTTTGTGATGTGTGGAATAAAGCCCTGGCTCATCATAATATCAACATAGTTGGTGGTATTGCTGTGAGTTCCTGCTTTCAAGACGTTGATGTTAAAATCACCTATAATATATGTTTTTTTGTTCTCCTTATTTAGTTTATCTACTAATTCATTTAGTTTGGACAGAATGAGATCTTTATCTGCTTTCGGTTGATTATAAGGTCTATATATTACCCCCACTGTTTTAATACATTTATTAAATTTGATTTCAATGAAAAGAGATTCAAAAACGTGTGGGATGAAGAAGGAAAGGTCATGACGTATTTTGAAAGCTATATCCTCTTTGATATAAATTCCAACACCGCCGCACCCATCATCCCCATCATGCCTTGTGTTTTTGATTACACTGTGGTAACCGTTTAATGGGTATGACATATTTGACAAAATTTGAAATATTTCAGTAAGACCTATAATGTCAAACTGATTGTGAGAATCTTGTATTTCACATAGCAGCTCTTTAAGAGGATCCCAATGCGCTTTGAGACCCTGGCAAATGAGATGGAATAGCGAAAATCCTACATTTTGCATATTGAAATTTGATGGGATTTCGTTTGGTGAATAGTAGTGGCATTCATTTTGAAGTCGTTCTACAGGAGTAACTGGGTCTTCATCTGTGTTTAGATCGAATTGTCTCAGATTACAGATATATCTAAAATCATATTCGTTCTTACTCTGGGTCTTGTCCATTGTTGTGTTACCCACCATTGATTGACATGACATGGCCACCCGGGAATGCTGGCAGAATTTTATGTGACTTATATTCAGGTTGGAGTCTGATTACAGGTAGCTGTAGGATGTCAAAGACAAAACTACAAAAATGTTCAAATCGATTAGGGAGGACCCATTGCAGTGTATAAGCAAACTTGGGTAAGATTCTAAATGGTCCACACAAGGTCACATGCAGTGTTGGAATGGATAAAAGGTTTAACCAGTTGAAATACAAAAATATAAACAAAAACGTATATACATATTTCATTTTAGAATAAATAACTATTACTTATAAAAGCTTTGGAGGAGAACCATAATTCACTATACATGAGGTTTCTATCTGTTCTAGAATTGGGGAGGGGGGCAGTAAGGGGGGGGGGTGCAGGGGCCAAGAGTAGGTCGAGGAGATGTGTACAGCTGGGTGAAAGCGTAAGACGACAAGGGTAGCATTAAGTACTTGTGAATGTAAACTTTGTATTGTGAATACATTTTTTTTATTGGGGATTATCGTCACTTTCAATTCTGACTGTCAATTCATCCACCTACACACCCATCCAACCATCCACCCATTCTCTCGCCCAACCATTCACCAACCGAGTGAATGAATGCATGAACAAATGAATGAACTAGTGGATGAGTGGACAAATGGACGAATTGGTAAGACAACAAACTAGTTCTAAATATTTTGAACATATTTTTTTTTTTATACAATGACTTTATCGGGGTTTATCTCAGCACTTTCGACAAATAGTGTCATGGAATAAGTGAATAAATCAAGGAACGGAATAAGTGAATGTATGTACAAGTGAGTGAATGGACGAATCAGTGAGGCGACAGACTAGTTTTAGGTACTTGTGAACATAAATTTTATGCAATGAAAAATAAATTTTTGTTTTTTATCAGCACTTGAAATCAACACCTATAGTCAGTGAATGAATCGATGAATGAATAGGTAAACGAACAATTGAAGGAGTGAATAAGCACAGCTTTCAACATTTTCTAAGACAGATCATCAGGTCGCATTAAGGCCAAACAGGTTTTGAATTCTGATATTTATGATATTCACTCATCGATTGAAGCCCCACCCCACAATCCACCTATTCACCGAATGAATGAATGAATGACAAGTGTGATTTTAAATACTTGTGAACACAAAAATTTTATACAATGAATAAATTTTTATTGGGGTTTATCGGCACTCTCACCCATAACATTCAATCCGTCCATTCACTCACCCAACCAACCATCCACCCATTCCTTCGCCCACCCCTTCACCAATCGACGAATGAATGGACGAATGAATGGATGAATCAGCAATATGACAAGGGTATTTTTAAATAGTTTTGAACAAAAATTTTATACAATGAATAAATTTGATTGGGGTTTATCGACACTTTCACCTATAATATTCAATTCAATACACCCATTCACTCACACAACCAACCATCCACCCATTCCATTCGCCCACCCATTCGCCAATTGATGGAAGACTGGACGAATGAATGAATGGATTGATGGATGAGTGAACAAATGGACAAATCAATAAGATGACAAACTAGTTCTAAATATTTGTGAACATACATTTATACAATGAGTAAATTATATTAGGGTTTATCGGCACTTTCGACAAGTAAGGTCATGGAATAAATGAATAAATCAAGGAATGAAAGAATACATGAACAAATGAGCTGAAGAGTGAATGAACAGAGATTTTAACAAATTTGATTAACCCTTTACCTAACATGAAAAGCAGACGACACATGCAAAAACAATTCTTGAATAACTAATTTTTTTCATTTTTTGTCTCAAAAACATAGGTTATGACCCCTCGTTGGAACGAGCTCGTTCCAACGAGGGGTCATAACCTATGTTTTTGAGACAAAAAATGAAAATATTTTGAAAATTAATTGGCGATTTTTGAGAATAGCACTGGCCGGTTTTGGCCGTTACGTTGGGTAAAGGGTTAAAATTTGATAATTGATCTTTGTGGTGAGTGTTATCATCTTTATCTCATGTAGAAGTACATGCACATGCACCAACAAGTATAAATTCAGGTTTGCACAACTTTCATAAGTACTTCTATCACTGTGATAGCATCCAGTCGAGTTGTTGCACCAAGGTATGGGATCATATATTTCTGGCCTTCATTCGTCCATTCATTCATCCACCAATGGAATCAGTGAATGAATGTATGAATGAACGGATGGACGAATCAATAAGTCAACATATATACATGTAGTTTTACGTACGTGTGAACGTAAATTTTAAGTAATGTTATTAAGTTTTCTCAGAACTTGAAATCAACAACCACGGCCAAAAAATGAATCGATGAATGAATAAGTAAACAAGTGAGTGAAAGAGTGAGTAAACACAACTTTCAGCATTTATAACACCGAGATCATCAGGTCAGATTAAGACCCACTCATCCAACCATCCACCCATCCATCTCCCAATCCATTCACCAATCAAGTGAGTGAGTGAGTGAGTGTGTGAGTGAATAAATGAAGGGATGGACAAGTGACCGAATGGATGAATCAGTAAGACGATAAGGGTAGTTTTAAATACTTGTCAATATACATTTCGAACAATGTACAAATTTTTGTTGACAGTTATCGGCACTTTCATTTCTGACATTCAATTTTAAAATGCTTGTTGATATAAATTTTGCACAATGCACAAAAGTTTGTTGGGCTTTATCGGCACTTTCATTACAGGCATTCAATTCATCCACTCACTCACCCATCCAACCATTCCCTCACCCAGCCATTCTCCAACAGAGTGATTGAGTGGATGAATGAACGAATGAATGGGTGGATGATTGTGGTCCTAAATTCAATACAGTGACTAGATTTTTATTGGAGTTCATCGATACCTTCGACACCCAGGGTCATGCAATGAATGAATAAATCAATGAATGAAAGAATAAGTGAACGAATGTCTGTAAGATGAATGAACACAGCTTTTAACAAATCTGTTAATACCTTCTATCTTTTATTTATTGGGGTTTACTGGCATTTTCGACAACCGGGGTCATACAATGAATGAATAAGTCAATGAATGAAAGAATGAGTGAACTAATGTCTGTAAGAATGAATGAAAACAGCTTTTAATAACAAATCTGATAATATCACTTTGTATCTTTTGTTATTGGGGTTTATTGGCACTTTCGACAACCAGGATCATACAGTGAATGAATAAATCAATGAATGAAGGAATAAGTGAATGAATGACTAAGAATGAATGATCACAGCATTTAACAAATCTGATAATACCTTGTATCTTTTGCTTTTTGGGGTTTGAGGTCAGTAAGTGTTGTCTTTTCTGTCTCCAGTAGAACTACCAGCTAGGATAGATTCAGGTTTAGGCAGCTTTCGCAAGTACTTTTATCTCTAAGAGAAATATCTAGTCGAATTACATGTATGGCAGGACGGTACGGGTTCAGATGTTTATGGCCTTCACTTGCTCTCGCACTCACCATTCACCAATAGAATGATGAGGCAGTATATCGACATGTATAGTTTTAACTACTTGTGAACATATATTGAACACAGTGAATACATTTTCATTGCTCATTCACTCATGCATCTAATTCCCCCACCCAGCCAACCACCCATTCACTCGCCCACCCATTCACGAACCAAGTGAATAAGTGAATGAATGAATTAATGGATGGGTGAATGAGCAAACGAATGCAGGAGCAAATACGATGGTAAACATATATCTCAGTCCTTCTGAGCATAAATGTATATACAGTGAATAAATCTTTATTAAGGTTTGCCTGTGCATTCAACATCAGTTGTGACGAAATGAATTCCCAGTAATTGTGAACATAAATTTATATACATTGAATAAATCTTTATTAGGGTTTGCCTGTGCTTTCAACACCAATTGTTACGAAAATGAATGGGTAAATTAATAAATGAAAAAATAGAATGAATCAACACAGCTTCTGACAAGTCGGATAATTTCCGGCCGGGACATTTCTCCAACGAGCCATATTTTGGCGGACTCTTGAATGATAACACTGATGCTATTCGCCATGAAAGAAGACCCACACGTTTTATGATAAAGCATAAATGAATGGATGAACCAATAGGACCAAACCAGTTATGAGTTCTTATATATCTGGCATTTATCCATCCATCCATTCACACTCAATCACCCACCCAATCACTCCACAACCAAAGAAATGAGTGATTGAACGAATGAATGTGCAAACAAATGAGTGATTGAATGAATGAATGAATATGCAAACGAATGGATGTGCAAACAAATGGATCAATCAACAAGGTGACAAACATAGTTCTAAATACTTTTGAACATAAATTTTATACAATGAATAGATTTTGGGTGGTTTATCGGCATTTTCAACAACAGAGTTATAGAATGAATGAATTAATCAATGAATGAATTGGTGGGCGGAAAAATGAATGGACATAACTTTTAGCAAATCCGATAATGTCTTTTTGCTCTTTCGGGTTTAGGGTCAGTATTGTCATCCTCATTCACTCAACCACCCATTCAACAATAGAATGACCGAATGAATGAATGAGTGAACAAGAGGATGAATTTATAAATCGACAGAGTTTTTATGTGTACCCATACTGTGTATAGTACACATAATGCTGGCATCCGGGGTAACCATCCATCATTCGTCCATCCATTGTCTGTCTGTCCGTCTGTCCATCCGGCGTCCGTATCCATTTCTTTGGCATTCGATAACTTGAAAAATATTGTTTCGATTGTCAAGTTACTTTATATTTGTGTTCAGGTTACTGATGTTCCGAGCTGTATAGTTTTTGGTGTAAATCGGATAATTTGATCCTGAGATATTAACCCTTTATCCTTCAAATTGAAAATTCCTCCAATCCCTTTGGCATTAGATAACTTGAAAAAAATTGCTTGGATTGTCTAGTTACTTTATATTTGTGATCAGGT
Organism: Pictodentalium vernedei; assembly: GCA_031216915.1. Classification (NCBI taxonomy): domain Eukaryota; kingdom Metazoa; phylum Mollusca; class Scaphopoda; order Dentaliida; family Dentaliidae; genus Pictodentalium; species Pictodentalium vernedei. The sequence goes on from CM062289.1 coordinate 359,493,223, forward strand.
TACTGATTTGCCGAGCTGTGTAGTTTTTGGTGTAAATCTGATGATTTGATCCCGAGATATTAACCCTTTATCCTTCAAATTGAAAATTCCTCCAATCCCTTTGGCATTCGATAACTTTTTTTGGATTGTCAAGTTACTTTATATTTGTTTTCAGATTACTGATGTGCTGAGCTGTATAGTTTTTGGTCTAAATCTGTTATTTTAATCCTGAGATATTAAACCTTTATCCTTCAAATTGAAAATTTCTCCAATCCCTTTGACATTCGATAACTTGAAAAATATTACTTGGATTGTCAAGTTACTTTATATTTGTGTTCAGGTTACTGATGTGCCAAGCTGTATAGTTTTTGGTGTAAATCTGATAATTTAATCCTGAGATATTAACCCTTTATCCTTGAAATTGAAAATTCCTCCAATTCCTTTGGCATTCGATAACTTGAAAAATATTGCTTGGCTTGTCAAGTTACTTTATATTTGTGTTCAGGTTACTGATGTGCCGAGCTGTATAGTTTTTGGTGTAAATCTGATCATTTAATCCTGAGATATTAACCCTTTATCCTTCAAATTAAATATTCCTCCAATCCCTTTGGCATTCGATAACTTGAAAAATATTGCTTGGATTGTCAAGTTACTTTATATTTGTGTTCAGGTTACTGATGTACCGAGCTGTATAGTTTTTGGTGTAAATCTGTTATTTTGATCCTGAGATATTAACCCTTTATCCTTCAAATTGAAAATTCCTCCAATCCCTTTGGCATTTGATAACTTGAAAAATATTGCTTGGATTGTCAAGTCACTTTATAATTGTGTTCAGGTTACTGATGTTCTGAGCTGTATAGTTTTTGGTGTAAATCTGATAATTTGATCGGGAGATATTAACCCCCTTTATCCTTCAAATTGAAAATTCCTCCAATCCCTTTGGCATGAGATAACTAAAAATATATCAATCCGATTGTCATGTTACTTTATATATTTATTCAGGTTACTGATGTGCTGTGCTGTATAGTTTTTTATATAAATCTGATAATTTGCTCCAGAGATATTAACCCTTTATCCATCAAATTAGACACTCCTCCAATCCATTTCTATATGTACCCATACCTTGTATGGTGTACATAATGTCGGCATCCCTGGTGGCCCTCCGTCATACAGCTTTCTACTAGTTGCGCATATGGGTACACATCTGACGATTTCATCAGCCTATTTTTAAATACCTGTGAACATTAATTTTATACAGTGAATACATTTTATTGGGGTTTAACGAAATTTTCAACAAGCAGGGTCAATGAATGATTGGATGAAAGGATTTATGAATGAATGATTGAGTAAATTAACGAATGAGTGCAAAAATGTGGGTAAAAACAACTGTTGGGCATTTGGCAACTGGTACTTGAATTAGCAATTGAATTAGTGAAAGAAAAAAATGTTTGGATTTGTTGTTTTGCAAACTTTTAAACTTTTCGCAAATCTGATAATGTCTTTTTGCTCTTTCGGGTTTAGGGTCAGTATCGTCATCCTCGTTCACTCATTCACTCAACCACCCATTCAACAATAGAATGAGTGATGAAGGAATGAGTGAACGAAATGATGAATTTATAAATCGACAAGAGTTTTAAATACCCGTGAACATCAATTTTATACAGTGAATACATTTTATTGGGGTTTATCGACACTTTCAACAAGCAGGGTTGATGAATGAATGGGTGGAAGAATTATGAATGAATGATTTAGTAGTTTATTTTCCATGTTAACAAGGTAAGTGTGTTAAATATTTAGAATGAATTGTCTTTCCATTAACTCCCACACTCAGCGTCCAAGCGAATGAGTAAATGAATGAATGAATCTGTGAACGAATGGATGAATCACCAAGATGACAAACATAGTTCTAAATACTTTTGATTCAGAACATAAATTTTATACAATGAGTAGATTTTGGGTGGTTTATCGGAATTTTCAACAACAGAGTTGTAGAATGAATTAATTAATCAGTGAACGATATTAGTGAATGAGTGGGCAAAAAAATGAATGAACATAACTTTTAGCAAATCTGAAAATGTCTTTTTGCTCTTTCGGGTTTAGGGTCAGTATCGTCATCCTGGTTCACTCATTCGCTCAACCACCTATTCAACAATAGAATGAGTGAGTGAATGAATGAGTGAACGAAAGGGTGAATTTATAAATCGACAGAGTTTTAAATACCCATGAACATTAATTTTATACAGTGAATACATTTTATTGGGGTTTATCAACACTTTTTACAAGCAGGGTCAATGAATGAATGGGTGAAAAGATTTATGAATGAATAATTGAGTAGATTAATGAATGGGAGCAAAAATGTGGGTAAAAACAACTGTTGAACATTTGGCAACTGGTACTTGAATTAGCAGTTGAATTAGAGAAAGAAAAAAAAACTTTTGATGTGTTGCTTTGCACTGTGTCAGTGTCATCATATTCGTTCACTCAATCATCCACCCACTCACTCACTCACCAATAGAATGAGTGGATGAATGAATGAATGAGTGAACGAATGGACAAATTTATAAATCGAGAGACATAGTTCTACATACCCGTGAACATCAATTGTATACAGTGAATACACTTTTATTATGGTTTATCGGCAATTCAAACAAGCACGGTCGATGAATGATGGGATGGAGGAATTAATGAATGATTGAGTAAATTAACAAATGAATGAAATAATGTAGGTAAAATAACTGTTGAAGTTTTGACAACTAGTACTTAAATCAGCAATTAACAAAAAAAAAGTTTGGATGTGTCAGTTTTTTTTTTTTGTCATTACCGACATGGATTTCTGAAGACCTCTTACAAAATGCTATTTGGGAAACAAGGTCAGAAGCGGGGTTTATCATATGAAGACAAGCGGGAAGGCTTTTTCTATTTATTATTTATTCTTATTTTCTCCAGATAATCGACATTGACTTGAATGTAACTGTTTAATTTCCTTATTAACAAGGTCAGTGTGTTACATATTTTTAATGAATTGTCTTTCCTTTAACTCCCTCACTAACTGTGTCCGGTAATTACATCGGAAGATTGAGATTTTACTTTCAAGCTGACGAAGTCCATTTCCAAGTCTATTGTAGCGATTTTATTGTTTATTAACTTGACTGTTATTTTGCCGTTATTTGACCAGGCTTCTTAAACTTTTGTTTCTTTGCCATAAGTAATAGTTGTTGATTTTTTCGGGTCAAGTCCTCTCTTATCACGATTTGACTGCCTTTTAGGAGTTTCCGCTTTGTTATAACCTCTATTTTATCCTTTCTCTTTAGGAAGCGCACAATAATTGGTCTATTTTGAGATTTATTTTTATTCATATTATGCATTCCTATCTATGTGCCATGTCTATATCATCACTGGTTAAGCTTGTATTTAACTTTTTATTAATGACGGAGCAAACTTTGTCCACACATTCCTCCCATGTTTCCGTTTTCTTATCACCGTCAACTCCCCAAATTCATTGATTTGTAGTGGAGTTGAAAGGAAAATGACCCTATTTGTTATCTTATTGTGATCTCTATCTCTAACTACAGTACATTGACACTACAAAGGCAGCAAATAAATCAGGGGGAAAGAGCAAGAAAACCAAACAGACAAAGAAGCAGTTTATTCAGACCTCCACCACTGAAATTGAAACCCCATCAGATATAGCATCAGATTCCATCAACATCACGGACATTGATGAACCTGTCCGGAGATTTTTGAACAAGCACATCCAGCACCAGTGGGAGGACGATTTTGGATGTTCAGAGTGGTACTGTGGAGATGTTCTCCAGGTATTCTATGGCAACAATGGTGATAGATGCTGTGTATGAGGTGAGTATTTCTCCTGTTTCTCATTTTATCCCATTGTTTGTAGCACTCGTGCCTTGAAATAAGCCGTGAATGACCGTTCAGGTGAACTTGAAGTTACAGCAGTGATGAAACAATAGCAAATTAATGGTGACCATCAATGACTATGATATGGCTGCTACATTATTTGCTGCATTGACAAGTTTCACATCACTTGGAAATCTTTCTTGACATGATCGACACCGTTTTTCTCAATTTCTTTTTATAAGAACTTATGCAAACTAAATAGCAAGACCACACAAGCGATCTCCCATCAGTAAGATCATGCATCAGTTGTTGCCATTTACTTTTGAGATAATGTTGCACAAGACAATTTGCCTGTTGAAAACTGAGAAAGAGAGACAGTAATGAATGATTATTCTCACAAATTGTTAAGCCACAACCAGTAGGCTACAACAATCCTATTTAAGCATTACCTGGAAACAGGTTTCAATCTAGGATCTTCATTACCAGCCCTGGCATTCCCTTTTAACCTTTTGCTCAAAGTAAAGGCCAAAACCGGTCAGCGCTATTCTAAAAAAAAACAATTAATTTTCATTATTTTTTCATTTTTTTTTGTCTCAAAACATAGGTTATGACCCCTCATTGAAATGAGCTTCTGAAGCTCATTCCAGTGAAGGTCATAACCAATGTTTTTGAAACAAAAAATGGAAAAGTTAGTCATTCAATAATTTTGTTTGCAAGTGTCGTCTGCTTTTCATGTTAGTTAAAGGGTTAATAATTAAGAAGTCACTTTTTTATTATATAATGCAAATATTTTGACTATATGAAAAATGTAGATGCGAAGTCCGACAGTTGTTGCAACCTATGCAAATTGATTGACAAATATTTCTCTTATGTATTGTATCTTAATAAAATCACAATGATTGAATGTGACTTCATGTAGAGTTACAGGGAAATCTGTCAATCCTCATCTAAAGTATTGGATCTGTCAGTAAGCAGCAACAACCCCAAACCAAAATACAGATCAGCAATTTATATTAACAAAAGCAATACAGCTACTAGACAGTAATTAGACAGTGTAGAATAATTCTATAGAGTAGGAATATATATCCCACTGTATCTTCACTACTGGGACATGCTGTAGGTTAGTTACATGTAAATGTTCCTGAATAGGTTTTTTAAGTTTATATAATTTCAGCTGGTATGAATAGAATCATATCAAAGTGGACTTAGTGACGACAAATTTTAAACATATATATGATAATCTTTCAATGAACACATCAAAAATACTAAATCAACTCTGAGAACCAGGATCAGTGATTTAGGAATGTTACGAGTAGCAAAAACAATTTTCAAAAAGTCATCTTTCTTCAAGCAATGCTATAACATTGATCAGTTTTGATGATTCCTCTATTTCCATCTGTGTTGTCTATTCTATGCCATATGTATTCTGGAATTCTTCCCCTCATGCCACCACAGACTACTGAAATGGATAACATAGGTAAATGTTTTAGTATCAGTCACTTGTGTTCATCCTTTGCCAACATACTCTGCCACATGATTCCTTTCATAGCCAAGTCACTCTGTTTCTCATTCTAAAGGAATCATGGGGGAAAGAATATCCTATGTTAAATAATTTTTAGTAGGGACATAAAAATTAAATATATGGACTTAAATAAATTTCTTTATTAGTGTTTAAGATCACAAATTATGGCCGTGACAGTTTTACGGGTAGAGGAAGCCGGAGTACCTGGAGAGAACCACCGAGCATCGATAAGCAACTGTCAGTTCCTCAACACTCTAACTCTGTTCAAGCTCAGCTCAAGCAGGGTTACAGCAGTTGAAGACATGTGCACCATCGACGTGCAGTACGCTTCAGTACACAGCAACATGCTCCCATTTAGGCAACCGGGATAAAGTGTCTTGCCCAAAGACACAACGCTGGTCGGCCCGGACGGGGATCGAACTCGGGACCTCTAGCATAGAAGTCAGACAGTCTACCACTGAGCCACCGCGCTCCCAGACTTACATTGTAAATAAAACTAAATCTGATTGAAAACAGAAAATTGATTTTTGTGAATTTTGTTTTTAAAAAAAAAAACAGAAAAAATAAAAATCACCAACCCTGTCAGAAACTGCAGTACCATATGTATTCAGTTGCAGATAAAGATGAAACATCTGATATTGTGAGACATGGAGAATTTTATAATCTATCAATGATGGTTACTCATTTTGTTATGGTTTCTTATTGAGGTTCGCTGTGACAGCTGTCCTGTTTTTATTCAGCTCTAAAACTTACACAGTTGTTTTATAGCTTAGCAGACAAATATGTTAGGTGATAGCAGCTTCCATGTATGTGAAGAACTATAGCATGCTCATATGACACAACAAACTTTGTTATTCCTCCCATCGCAGTCAAACATGGTTTTTGTTGTATTTCAGATACTATATGAGGGTGATGCCACAAAATATGAAGTTGACTACACAGAGTTAGTTGATGACTATTTGATGGGCTCCGTAAAATTCAGGGACGACCAACAACCTCTACATTTGTGACTGAAAAGTACTTAAATTTTCTGATGTAAGTATATTACAGTTTGCAGCTATTTTATACAGACTATAATAAAATGAATATTATACAGTCTCATGGATCGATTTAATTTTAAAAATTTGAATAGCAGTTTACCATCTTGGATAAATTTTGATTAGCATTTCCTGTCATCTATATGTTTTTGTTATGTGAAATTGATTAGTTATTGTTGAAAACTGATTCGAAAGTTGCTATGTGAATCCAGTTAAATCATGCCCTGTACAGTCTGATACATATCATGGGTGACTGACATAATACATTAGGAAGACTTGCTCATGTTTCAAATTAGACTAGGTGGGAAACAAAACTACCAATGATGGCTTGGGGAAGTCAGGAAACATGCAGCATACATTTTTTAGTTGTCTGTGTTGTATGAGCAATTCTCTGTTCCTGTGCCTGAACTACTACCCACATTGGCTGCGGGGCAGTAACATATCTATTCTTTGCAAATCAGTATCCAGTCTCAATTTGAACTGTTTGAAATGTAATCAACTCTTCTTTTTTCTACATACATTGTTCACCCATATTCTCAATCAGTTGATAAAAGTGTGATGACATACTCTATTTCATGATAAAATGTCTTGCTGATTTGGCAATGATGGTGTTAATAAAAAAAAGTTGTTTAATAAAACATACTTTCTCAACATTCTTTGCTCTGTATTAGTCAATGCACTGTTGTTATTATTATTATAGCTTATTTTCCAGTTTCCATGTGTTCTGCACAATTATGATTATTGACTACATTGGGCCTCCATAGAATTGCAGCTGAAATAGTTCCAGAAATTCTCAAATATGATGGTTTTCAAGAAATTTTAGAACCTCATTAGTAGGTGATAATTGCGGATTTACCAATCACTTTGTACGTGTACACGATGCGTTCACCAACGTGGAATTCAGTGTTAAATCGCACGCTTGTTCACAAAAATGTACAGTGATGTTGAATCACCCATGTTTTTTGTGACTCCTAGATCGCACTTTTAACGTTCAAATACTCGTGGTGAACGTGCGTTTTTAAAAAAAGGGCGAAATTGTACATCTTCACTTTTATCTTTTACTTTAAAAATTTTTGTCGACGTTCCCATCGCAGATCAGACCATCGATCCATCGTTGGCGAACGCGAGCAAAAAATTCTGGGTCATCATCAAAAAAACGGCCTGCGGATTCTACATCACTGATGTAGAATCCGCAATTGGTTTTGAGGCGGTGGGTTTTTCCCATTTATGACGTCATTAGGGGAATTCTCCACTATGGGAATTCCCAAACTCAGCTAATCAAGCGATCGGATCGCTCGATTCTCTGTCAATCGACCGATCGGATCGCTCGATTCTCGTAAATTCGATCATACGGAGTTATCTCCCCTCGACGTGGGGTGGGGGAATATCCTAGGAAATAAATAAAAGTGATAAATAGAGCTCCTGGCGTGTTAAACCATTTCATTTGAATGTCAGTCTACAATCATCAGTCTATGTTTTTATCAAAACTGACAAGCAGGTTGCATGTCAAAGTGACATTTACTGTATAAACACTTACTGAGAACGCTATTTTGTCACGCCTGAGATGTATTACAGGTTTTTATTCAAATGAGATTACTTGTCAAGTTAAATGGTTTATCTGAAAAACTATTTCTTTCTGATTTTTAACATGTTTGAAACGGATGCTATTTTAATATTTTTAACTATTTATCGAGGTGTCATTTTGTAAATGGTTTTTTTTCTCAACTGGTTTTAGTTATTATATTAAAGACGGAAGATTTTTAATCACTTAAAACATAAAACATAAAAATAATTATACATTTAATTTTGAAAATAATAAATAACTCATATTAGCATACTCAAAGGAACATTAACAATTAAAAACAAAAGATGTTTTTACAGATGGATCCTAGGCGCTGAGATCTAATTTTAGACCAGTATGAACGTGCTAAGAAGGGGATTCAGTCTGCTGACAGAAGCAGACGTCTTGGTGAGATGGAACTCAGACATGAAGCTACAAAAATATTTAAACCCGTGACGGAGGGTCAAGAGCGAAGCAGGAAGGAGATAGTCGAAGAATTGAGACCCATAAAGGAGAGTTCTTTGAGAATGGGTTCGTTGCCTCCTAGTTTTGGAAATCAGTATTCTGTTCAATCTACACCGGATTACGTTCCTACGGGAATTCAAACAGATTTGAGCGAGAGCGACGATACAGCTTCGACTATCACCACTAGTAGCGTCGCATCGTCCGATGATGATGGCGGTAAGAGAGATCTGTTGTATGGAATTTATAAGGATTCTGACGGTAGAACTTTTGTGGGCGACACTGAAGTGGAAATGGACGATGATGAATTGATCGTGGGTTCGAATAAGTATAAAGTAACTGATGGTCTGCGCAAATTGCTCCTTTACGACAAGCCCAGCGATTACACGGAACAGGATTTCGACAATTACGGAGACATTCTGGTCCAGACCCACGCCATGAAGAGAAATAACGATGCCAGAGAGACGAGACCCAAAGCCAACAGAGGTTACAAGTGGACGAAAGTGGTGAAACCCATATGGGATATGAACAAGAAGTTCGTCGAATCGGTGACTGGCAAAGGGGTGAAAACCACTTTTCTTCCGAGCGATTCCGACGCTCTGTCTCAGAGATTGAGTTTGTTGATGGCGAGCAGACGGGCTGGTAACACGGGATTAGATAATCAGATAGTTACTATATCTGACAAATTGTTAAGACAGAAGGTTTTGAATAAAAACCAGTATAAAAGGCTGATGAACGAATTGAAGGATTGATGTGTATGTAATAAGTAGAGAGAAACAACCAAACAAACAAAAAATAAAACTGTAAATTCTTACACTAGAATAATAAAAGTATTTAAAAACGACAAAACGATTTACCAGTGAAAAAACAAAAATATATCATAAAAATAAAATATGTTGGTGATAAAGAACAGGGGATACGTCAGGACATACGTTCAAGGCGGTTCTGGCATCGTCGATTCTATAATGCGAGTGTTCACGGGCGATGCGGGTAGAAAACTCGCATCGACCGCATTTGAGGTCGGTAAGAAGACGGCTTTGGATGCTGGTAAGAAAGCCGCTTCCGAAGACAGTGGTAGGATAGCTTCTGTGGCTGGCAAGAGGGCAGCCGACGCGTTGATCGACAAGTTGATCAGCCCGCCGGCGAAACGAGCTGCGTTAGAGCGAACGCCGAAAAGTTGGAAAGATTTTAAGGATGCTGTGGTGCCCATACAAGATTTAGCCAAAATGACGAGTGGATCCGGATTGAAGAGAACTCGCGACGGTGCGATATAAATAAATAATAACATTAAAAACAGAGTTTGAAAAACATAAACAATTTGCATTTGAAAAGAATCTAAAATAACAAACAAAAAAAAATAAAACAAAGATGAACATTAAAGATATGTCTTGGAATGACGCCGCGACCAAGAGGTCGAATAACGAGTTCTTTCCCAAGAGCATAAGAGGTTTGATAGTGGGAAAATCGAATTGTGGAAAGACTAATCTGTTGATGAATCTGTTGTCCCGACCCGACTGGTTGGATTACGACAGATTGTTCGTGTTTGGCAAGAGCTTGTTTCAACCCGAATACAGATTGCTTCGAGAGTGCATGGATCGTAGATTGCCCAAGGACGTCATAGCCAGAATCTTTGACAGTAGGGAGGAATTCGACAAGAGCGGAGCTCCACTTTCGACCATTTTGGACGGTGCGGCGATGGAGCTGATGAAGAGAAATGCATCTTCGAACGTCGAGTGTCAATTTTATGAGAACGCTAGCGACGTTCCGGATCCTAGAGAACTGAAATCGGAAGATAAGAATCTCATGATTTTCGACGATCTGCTTTTGGAGAGACAGAACCGATGCAAATCGTATTACGTTAGGGGTCGACACAGCAACGTGGACTGTTTCTACCTGTCGCAGAATTATTTTCGATTGCCCAGACAGACGATAAGGGAGAACGCTAATTTTCTATGTCTCTTTCGCCAAGATCTCAAGAATCTCAATCACATCTATGGCGATCACGTCGCAAACGACATGAGCGCTGCGGAATTCAGGAGATTCTCCAAGAGGGTTTGGGATGGTGGACTTTACAATTTCGTCGTGATCGATTTGACAAGCGAATTTAATCACGGAAAATATCGGTGCGGATTCGACAAGTTTTAAGTTTCCGATGATAATAATAAGATAGAGCGTCAAAATAAAAATTTAGAAAATAATAAATCTTCAAATAATTAGTTTTGAATAAAAAAATAAAATTAAATATAATGTTCGAACATGGAGAATTGGTAGGACGGATAGCCGAGAATACGGCTGCGAAACAATCCATTCAAATCGTGGTGAGTGGCGATTCGACTCGATTCGCTACGAAATTCGAACCTTCCATCGAATTGAATAGAGAGAAAAGTTACGAGATGGCTTTGGTGAATCTGGAGACTTATTATTCCTTTCCCAACGTCACCGAAAAGAATAACTCGTTCAAGTATTCCGACGGAACGGATTGGTTAGAGATTTGAATTCCCAAAGGGAGTTACGACATAGACGATTTGAACGATTACATTCAGACGCGAATGAAGACGGATGGAAAGGGAAGCAACAAGATCAGACTCGCTCCCAATCCTAATACCTTACAGACGATGTTGGATTTGGAAGATAATTTTTGAGTGGATTTCAACACGGACGATTCTATAGGCAAGATGTTGGGATTCGATCGAAAGATGTATCGAGGTCACGCAGCATCTGAAAATACGGTCGACATTCTCGCTGTCAATAGCATTCTGGTGAACGTGGACGTGATTGCTGGAAGTTACGTGAATGGTAGCGCTCAACCGACGATCTATTCCTTCTTTCCAAACGTGTCGCTGGGTTATAAGATCGTGGAGCGACCTCGAAATTTAGTTGATTTTAAACACGTTGTATAGTCTCAAAACCACGTTGATGGATCAAAATGGTGAACTGTTAGATCTTCACGGAGAGAGAGTGACGATACGATTTCACATAAGAGAAATATAAAAGCAAAAAAAAAAAAATATTATATATATAGATAACAAAAATAAAATAAACGCAATATTAATTTTACAAAATTATTTTAATATAATTATTAAAAAAGAAACAATTGAAGTAAATATATTTTACAAAAACAGAATTATGACAGAATACGTGGTTAAAAACGTGAACATATCCGCAGGACAGAGGAAGAAACTTAAGAGAGCGTTAACAACTCGAGGTGAGGCGGTGAGATTCAAATTCACTCACGAAGATCTGACGAGAGGTGGTCAGGATTCGATCACCTGGCCAGAAGTCAAATCAAAAGGATGGAGAAAGCGATTCGCGATGGAAGAGGGTTGACGGTGAGAATGAGTCCTGCTCAATTGAGATACAATTTGAGAATGAAAGGTGGTTTCCTACCGCTATTGGCAGGAATAGCCGCAAAAGCATTACCCTTCGCCGCAAAGGCGCTACCCTTTCTCGGAAAGACTCTCGGCGTGGGAGCTCTCACGGGACTCGCTAGTTCGGCAGTTGAGAAATTAATGGGTGGCAGCGGACTGTTTTTGAAGAAGGGAGGAGCCGTGTGTCACGTCCACGTAGACGCCAGTGGTAAAGGATTGTATCTAGAACCTGTTAGAGGTGGCAACTCTCTGAGAGGAAACGGTCTCTATCTGAAGAGTGGACTGAACGTCGAGCGACTCGGCAAGGGTTTGTTGGTCGGTGAGAATTCGCCGTTTAAGAACATACCGATTTTGAATATGTTATTATAATATAAAATTATATAAAATATAAAATCATAGAAAGTATAAAATAATATATTTAAAATGGATAAAAAGGTGGAGAAACAATTAGACGATAATGACGAACATCGCGAGACAGAGTGCGAAGAAACAAAAAAAAAATGAGATCAAAAGATGATCTCATTACTTTTTTTTTTTTTTCATTTTTCTTCGCTAACAATCAATCTCTCTATTGTTTATATTTCCAAGTCCGTTATTAGTATGTTGACACTCGTGTCTTCTCCTTTTTCGAAAACGTGTTGAATGTTTATCTTTACTCTTTTGAGTTTTTTTACATCGGTCAACTCGCTCTCACCACCCAATTTCTTCACGAGTTCGAATGAGATGTTTGGAAATATGTAATTTCCATAGGGCAACGACAAATCGTCCTTGTCGAATTCACTATCTTCGGCGATGACGATGTTCTGCAGGTCGCTTTGGTATTCATAAATCAAATCGAGCGCGGCTTCGTCCAATTTCAAAGGCATCTTATATTTGTCGTATTTGTGCTCTAAGCCCTTCGTCTCGACCTCGTTCAATTCGAGGGGATCGTGTCATTGTAATCTATAGATTTTATGACCGAATTTCTTATTCGTTTCGACTCGTTTCAATTTCAATTCGCATCTTTTAGGTGTTGTTGTCCTCATGATCGATTATTTAGTTTTTTTGTTTTTACGAATTCTTGCAAATAATGTATATTTTAAATTTTGTATTTTAATAATAATTTGTTTAAAAAGTTTTTTTTTTTTGCTCTTTATATATATATAAAAAAGTTGTTTTTTTAATTTTTAATTTTTTTAATGTAAAAATTTTTTTAGTAAAAGTTTTTTTCTCTTTATATATATATAAAAAGTTAAATTTTAACATTTCAATCCCTCTATTGTTTATATTTCCAAGTCCGTTATTAGCATGTTGACATGCGCCATTTTCTCACTTACGAAAATGTCTTGTATGTTTATCTTTACTCTTTTAAGTTTTTTTACATCGGTGAACGCGCTCTCACCACCCGATTTGTCCAAGAGTTCGAGTGAGATTATTGGATATATGTAATTTCTAAAGAACAACAACAAATCGTCCTTGTCGAATTTTCTGTCTTCGGCGACGATGATATTATTCAGCAGATCGCTTTGATACTCGCAAAACAAATCGAGCATGGCTTCATTCAATTTCAAACACATATGATATTTGTCATAGTAGCGCTCTAAGCCCATCATCTCGACCTCGTTCAATTCGATGGGATTGTGTTGTTGTAATGTATAGATTTTAAAACCTAATTTCATACACGCTTCGACTCGTTTCAATTTCAATTCGCATCTTTTAGGTGTTGTTGTCATGATCGATTATTTGGTTTTTATGCATTCTTGCAAATAATGTATATTTTAAATTTTGTATTTAAATAATAATTTGTTAAAAATGTTTCTCTTTATTTCTGTTTATATATAAATAAAAAGTTAAAAAAAAAATATTCTTACAAACTCAATTTTGAGGTAAAAACAATGATCAAGTCCAAACATACGAATTATAGTCTAGAACGTGCAAGACTTCAAACGTTTAAAAATTGGCCTTCGCATCTCGCTCAAAAACCCGAAGATTTAGCCGCCGCGGGTTTCGTTTACGTGGGTAAAGGCGACAAAGTCAAATGTTTTTGTTGTGACATACATTTGATGAATTGGGAACCTCACGACGTATCTTTACTAGAACACATAGTAATATTGAAAAAAATGAATGCGATTATTTGAACAAGATCCTAACGTTGGGATTGATCAAAATCCAAGACGAAGAGAGGGATAGAGATAAAAACCAAAAATTATTGATGGATATGTTACAACTTGGATACACCAAGGAACAATTGTACGATGCGTTAAACATCGTGAACAAGACCCTGTCTCAATTCATAACTTTAGAACATTTCATCAAATTCATGGCGGAAGCGGACGAGTTATCGTCACTCGTCAAAAACAAACCGAGTAAAACGTCCACCACCAAGTGTCTGGTCTGCGAAGGTGTCGCAAACGTCTTGTTTCTACCATGTGCACACCTGCGTTACTGTAGAGAATGTTATTCCGAAGACGAGAAAACGTGTTCGGTTTGCGAGCGAGAAATAAAAGCGGTTTTAAATTGTTTTTAAATAAAAAAAACACATTAAAGAAAAAAAAATTTAATTTAAAATTTAACTTTTTTTTTTTTTTTTGTTTTTTTTTTTTTTGTTTATTATATATATATAAAAAGAGTAAAAAAGCAAAACTGTTTTAACAAATTATTTAATACAAAATTCCCCAAAAAAATATTCTTACAAATGAAGCAAACAGATAAAACAATGGTAAATTTAAATGATAAACTATTACAAATTTCAGATTTCAGAAATCATAGAACTAAATCAAAAAAAATTGATGTCATACAAGAATATTTGCGAAACGCTAGAAAGGCAAACGAAATGTCGATAGCAACGACGTCAAAAGATGCATCGGTTGTGAAAAATAAGAAGACGACTAAACGAAAAGCTGTTGAAGAACATCAAGTTTCCAAAGAAAAGAAAAACTAAAACGAAAACGAGTGATGCACTTCAGATTCAAGACAAACGAGATATATCGAGCGAAATTCAACGAGCAATCGACGAAGAGAAAGGAGAAGAATATGTAACACGACTCGTTGCGGAACTATTCCAATCGAAACCCGTAGAACGGGAGAGTGCGATCAAAGGCGTTTTTAAAACTTTCAACGTGATTCCCTCGTTGAAGAAAGTCGATCCGAAATTGTTCATGGAACGGGTGAAGAAAGAAGTATTGGATTTGTTTCGCGAATACATGAACGTGGGATTAAAAATTAAGATGATACTCCATTGCATAATGAATAAAATCGACGTGAAGTCCGGCGAGAGCATCGTGAAAAATGCATATTTCAGATCTAACGTCGAACCCGTATTTCGAGGTTCAGATCTATCGGACGTTTTCGAAAAGATGAAAGACAAGATGTTGATGTCTCTCGCGAATTATCAACATGAAGGTAGTATGAAGGTAGTAATTGGACGTTCGATGAGGTGTTGAAACTCGAAATTCACATAAATAAAAACGAACCGTTGAAAGGATCTTCCTACTTGGAATTACCGTATTTCTTGACTAAGAAACATGCCATGGTCAATGTGAGAAATAAAGATGATCAGTGTTTTAAATGGGCAGTCACCTCCGCTTTATACCCTGTCGAAATAAACTTCGATAGAGTTTCTCGTTACGTGAAAACTTCTAAAAATCTCGATTGGACCGGGGTGACTTTTCCAACAGAGTTAAAACACATCGAACGTTTCGAGGCTCAAAATCCCACCGTAGCGGTGAACGTCTTAGGATACGACGACGAAAATCGAAAGATCCATCCTCTCAGACAGACTTCGTATCTCGGAAGAGAAAAGACAATTATTTTATTATTGATTTCGAATGGTGACAATCGTCATTATTGTTGGGTTAAACATCCAACCCGATTACTGTCGAAACAAAATAATATCATAAAGGTAAGATATCTTTATGTTACAATTGCATGAACGTGTTTCACAGCGAAAAATCATTAGCGAAACATCAGAAAAATTGCAACGAAAATCAAGGTGTCGCCGTCGAAATGCCCAAACCCAACACCATCGTGAAGTTTGAAAATCACAATAGAAGGTTAAAAGTACCATTCGTCGTGTACGCCGATTTCGAATGTTTCACCGCGAAAGTGAGTTCCTGTCAACCCAACGCTCTTCAAAGTTATGTCGAAAGATATCAAAAACACATACCTTCGGGCTATTGCATTTACGTGAAATGCACTTTCGACTCGCAACACGACATGGGTCCCTTCACCTACACGAAACAGTGCGAAGACGACGACGTGGCTCAAAGGTTCGTGGAAGAGTTAGAATCGAAAATTCAAATGTTATACAACAACTTCAAAACTCCGGCGAAAATGATCATCACGCGAGAGCAGCAGGACGAAAATAACAGAGCCACTGAATGTCACATATGCAGACAATCGTTCGACGAGAATTCGGAGGAAAATAAGAAGGTCAGAGACCACGATCATTACACGGGTCTGTATCGCGGTCCGGCTCACAGCAAGTGTAATTTAAAATATCGAGACGCCGCTTTCTATCCGGTGATGTTTCACAATCTCTCGGGTTACGACAGTCATCTGTTCGTGAAAAATCTCGGCACCTCACACGAAGAATTAAATTGCATCGCGAACAGCGAAGAAAGATACATTTCCTTCACGAAATGGAAGCTCATGGAGAAGAAAAGAGTAATCGACGGAAATACGTTGAAAGAAAAAACGAAATCCATTCGTAGAGGCATACGTTTCATCGTCAGTTTTAAATTCATGTCGACCGCTCTGGAAAATTTAGTCGATAACATGAGCAATTTAAAATCACGAGCGAACATTTCGCAGAACGAGTAGACGTCATGTTGAGGAAAGGAGTCTATCCTTACGATTACATGAACGATCTAAAGAGATTCGAAGACACCGCACTACCTTCGAAAGAAGATTTTTATTCGAAATTATACGAATCCGACATTTCCGACGAGAATTACGAACACGCCAAAAACGTGTGGAAATCATTCAATATGAAAACCATGAGAGATTATCACGATCTCTATCTGAAGACCGACGTTCTGCTCTTGACAGACATGTTCGAAAATTTTCGAGACGTCTGTCGTCGAAATTACGATCTGGATCCCGCTTGGTATTTCACCGCACCCGGTCTGGCAGGGGACGCTCTGTTGAAGACCACCGAAGTCCAATTGGAATTATTATCCGATGTGGACATGTTGCTCATGTTCGAAAGGGCTGCGAGAGGTGGCGTCTCGATGATCTCCCACAGACATTCTGAGGCTAACAATCCCTACATGAAAGAAGGTTTCGATTCGAAACGGTCGACTAAATACATACAGTATTGGGACGCCAATAGTCTGTACGGTTGGGCTATGAGTCATCCTTTACCGATTAGAAATTTCGAATGGGTGAAGGAACCGGAAGAGATGCAAAAATGGAGAGACTATCCTTGCATTTTAGAAGTCGATTTGAACTATCCGGAAGAATTACACGATCCACACAACGATTATCCGCTAGCTCCCGAACGAATGGAACCGAACGAAGGAGACGAGGAAAAACTCATTCCCAATTTATTTAACAAACGTAACTACGTCGTCTACAGCGAGAATTTGAAACAGTACGTCGATTACGGGATGAAATTAGTCGACATACATCGCATCATTCGATTCGACGAAGAGCCTTGGATGAAAAAAATACATCGATCTCAACACGAATCTCAGAACTCGAGCCGAGAACGATTTCGAAAAAGATTTCTTCAAACTCATGAATAACTGCGTGTATGGTAAATCGATGGAAAACATCAGGAAGAGAACCGACGTTCAACTCGTCACGTCTGAGAAAAGAGCTAAAAAATTAGTGGAGAAACCCAATTACAAACACCGAATCATATTCGATGAAAATCTAGTGGCCGTTCACATGCGAAAGATGCACATGAAGTTCGACAAACCGTATTATCTTGGACCGATCATCTTAGATATCAGCAAGCGATTGATGTACGAGTTTCACTACGATTACGTCAAACGAAAATTTGGTGACAAAGCCAAACTACTGTTCACCGACACGGACAGTTTAGTTTACGAGATAGAGACGAAAGACGTCTACCGAGATATATCTCCGGACATGGCCGAGTGGTTCGACACGAGCAATTATCCCGTCGATCATCCGTCCAACATTTAATCGAACGACAACTAGAAGGTGTTGGGTAAACAGATCGTCAAATTCGTGGGCTTGAGACCCAAACTGTATGCTTATCGTCTAGAAGATGATGAAGAGATCAAGAAGTGCAAAGGAGTTAAAGCGTGTGTGGTGAAGAAAAACATCTCTTTCCAAGAGTATAAAGATTGTCTGTTAGGAAGTGGTCCAGTGTATAAGACTATGAAATCGATTCAAAGCGAAAATCACGACTTGTATACCGAAATAGTCAACAAGATTTAGCTGACGGTCGACGACGATAAGAGATTCGTGTTAGACGATAAAATAAGCACTTTGGCACGGGGACATTGGACTTTGGATCTAATTTTAGACGATATGATTGGGGATGATTGGATTCCAGATACGATTGTGGATGATAAGATTCCAGATACAATTGTGGATGATAAGATTCCAGATACGATTGTGGATGATAGGATTCCAGAAAATCAAGAAGAATTGGATGAACACAAAATTATAGAAATCGATAGTGACATCGAGAAAGTTAGTTTAAAAAGGAAAAAAATAGAAAAAAAAATAACGTCATTTTTAGTAAATTATAATAAAATAAATAAAAAAAAATATATACGCATTTATGAATAAGAAAATAAAGATATTCGTAGAAGGTGTCGTCTTAGCTAACAAACCCCTATCCAACATCGATCTGTTGAATGCGGTAAAAGATTTGAAAATCAAAGATTTTCTAGAAGTGTTTTCCAGAGATGCCTTGCCGAAGAGAAGACCTCGACAATCGGAATGCGGAATTTTAAATCTAGACGATTCATCGTGTGAAGGCACTCACTGGGTGGCGTGGATGAAGAACGGAAAGAAGAAAAATTATTATTTCGACAGCTACGGAATCTCTCCGCCAAAAGAAATAAAGAACTATTTCAACAAATCGATGGTTCGTTACAACACGGAACAAGTGCAATCACCACATCAAGTGTTTTGCGGTCACCTGTGTCTCTACGTTCTCAAGAGATGGTCTGAAGGAGATCGATTTCAAGACATTCTCAATGATTTACATTAGAGAGAGATTTTTTTTTTTATAGTATATATAAAGATAAAAAATTATTATAAAAATTTTTTAATCGAATGAAAAACGAAAAATAAAATAACATAGTTCATTTTTAATAAACTGCATTTTGAACATATTTTTCTAAAAACAAAAAAAAAATCCCACAACAACATGCCAGTCAATAAATTTGGTAGAAGTGACGACGAAAAAGTCAACCCGAGAAAGAAGAGGAAGACGTTCGAAGTCGACGATGGTTACGACGTTGCCAACTTGGACGAACGTTACGTTTGGAGATACGAACCTCGAGAAGAACCTTTGAACATGAACGATAAGAAGCTCTACAATCTTCCCAAGCCGATAGATCTCGCAGATGCTGCGACTAAAAAATACGTCAACAGGGGGAACGCCGATTTCGAACGAATCCTGCTGGATAATTACGTGGATAAAACCATGACCGACGATCTGGATCTGAAATCCAAACGTTTGGTGAACGTCGCGAAGCCCGTAGATCCCACCGATGCCGCGACCAAGAAATACGCGGACAACTCTCACGCGAGATTCAGCGAACACCTGAGAAATAGATACGTTCAGAAAACGATGCACTCGGAATTGAACGCTAATTCTAACAAGATAACGAATGTGGCCACTCCCACGAATACCAAGGACGTGGCGACCAAACACTACGTAGATCTAGAACAGAGAAAGTCTGACAGACGAGAAATGAAATCGGATCTGAATATGGGATTCCACAAGATATTGAATCTGTCGAAGATCGACGACACGGATGCGGACTCAACCGCGGTCAACAAGGGCTACGTAGATTCTGCCGTGATACGATCACAAGAATACCTAGAATCGCAAGTGGACGATCTCTACCTGAACAAACAATCTGGCGGAACCATGGAGGGTGGCATCAACATGAACGGTGAGAATTTATTCGGTCTCGGTCATGATCCCGAATTCGATTCCAGCGCGGTCAGCAGGAAGTACGTGGACGACAACTCGGTCTGGAGAAAGGGTGACATCATGGAAGGTAAACTTGACATGGGTGGACACGCGCTCACGCGCTCACAACTCTACCGGATCCCGTGAACATGACGGATGCCTGCACCCTGATTTCGGTGGTGGAGAAAGTCAAATATGCTAGACAATTGATCACCGTGTGGGTCGAAGAGGCCGGCACTTTAGATGAGGGAAAAGCTGAGTGGTCTTTCGGAAATGGAGGTAGCGGATCGAAACATGGTCAGGTGGGATATCCCATGCCGTTGGGAGGTGAAATCCTTCGAATGAGTCTGGCTTCCTCGGATTTGAATAACAGAGCGGTCATCAATCTCATGGTGAATGGTGTAGAGAGCGATAAGAGATACAGCGTCGAAAAGACTGAGAATCAACACGCGAATGTTAGCACATTCGGCACGCCTCTCAAGGTGAATGCCGGTGACAGGATTAATTTCGTCACAAAAACCAATAATCCCGAAGCCACCACTTCCGTGGTGAGTCTACTGATCGAACTAGATTCTTTGAACAAACAGTGAACGCGTGGAAAATAATGAATTAAAAAAAAAAAAATGGGTGATTATTAAAAACAAAAAAAACAAAAAAAAATGAGATCTAAAGATGATCTCATTACTTTTTTTTTTGTTTTCCTTCTTCTTCACTATCACCATATATTATAATGACGTTTCCTTTCTCAATTTTCAGCGTCAATTCTTCTTCTTTTCTTTTTTTCTTTTTCTTTGTGATATGATACGTTTATAACAACACTTTTGTTGATCCGAATCATAATTATGAACGAATCTTGTGCATCTCTTGATAACACTCGCATCATTACCATTCTCTTCAGAAGGTAGTGGTGATGGTGGAAAGCGTCTCATTCTTTTCATTTTTAACCGTCTATCCCACTGTTTACCTAACCATTTTTCCATATCTTTTTTTTTGTTTTTTGGCTTGCAACACAGGATGGAGCATCTGACGGAAACGGAGAGACGATCGCACAGGATCGAACAATCTAAGATCTCTTCGAGTTTTAATATCTTCGTCACGAAATATCCTTTTTGTTTCTCTCGAGTGAATAGCACGCAATCTTTTAAATAATTCAGAACGTAATCGTAAATATCTTCTTTTTTTTTCAAACATGAAAATGGAATGTGTATTTCGTTTTCTACGTGACTACTTAGGAATTGTAACATTTTGTACGTCGAGAATGTTGAAAAAAGACGATTTTTTCTCGGATGAAACTTTTTTTTTGGTTAAAAAAATATTAAAAACGAATTTATTTTTTTATTCTTTTTTTGTTTTTTGTTTTTAATAATGACTCATTACTTTTTATTTTTTTCACACACTCGTCTCTCATCGAATGATCGACATCTTATTTCCATCCGATTCGAATTGTAATTCTCTGTCCGACAGGACCAGGGCGAAGGCTTCGGTTTTTCTCGGCACGTTCCTATCGAATTGCATCTTGATCTGAATGTCTAACACGCTACTCTTGAGTCATTCACTCTGTTTACTGACGTTGAATACGAACATGGGATACATCGACTTGTATTCGGCGGGAGATATGTTGGGGTTGCTCATCAATTCGTCTAGACCGTGATACTTCTTTCTAAAATCAGCGGCATCGCCGTGCAGTCTGCAGAAATCGTTCTTGTCGAACGACGCGTTGTAATCGATTGCTGGATATCTCGTGGCGTTCAGAAACACTTGCATGTTTCTCAAACTGCAGTGATCGAACAGCGACGCATTCTTTTCCTGAGACCTGTCCCTATCGGTCTGAAACGCAACCACGATGAAACGCGGTCTCTCGGAAGCGGATTTCACTGTCAATCTCCAATCGAAGTGATTCATGGAGGGAGGAATGCTAGCCGTGTCGCACTGTCTCATTCTAAATCCCACGGGTAATTTACTCTTGGATTCTATGATCTTGTAGAGACGCGCTTTCTCCACGATCGAAGGCTCAACATGCGGAACGAACCACGATATCTTGTGTAGAGTTATCTTACCCGCATTGGTCGCAGTGAGTCTCACTATTGCGTCGTCGTTTCCTTTTCGAATCAACGTCAGATTGTGTTTGAATCCGTACATGATCTTGTTGTAATCGTCCGCAAATCAGAAGATGTGTTTCAAAGGTATCCTGAACGAAAACGTTCCTTTAGGTCTGGACGTCTTGACGACGTAGTCGAATATCGCGGCGGCGCCGGCGCTAGCAGGGCCGATGGTGTCTTTCACCCACAACTGATTAAGTCCTCTGGATTTTGAAAAATCATCAGGATACGTCAAGAGTCCAAACATCGTTGTGGCCTGACCGGGATGAAACACAGATTCTATCTCTTGTCCGGATAGCATGTATTTTATGTTACTGAATAGATGCATGATGCCATTATTGGCTAGAGTAACCGTGTCGTCGTCGGCGTAGTCGCTCCCATCTTCCTTGGTGAGACGTCCCTGCACCACTATGTAACTCTCGCTAGGATGTACGAATAAATCTTGAGTTTCAACGTTGATTCTTATCTCTCCCGCATTGTTCAAACTCGTCCCTGTTACCGGTTCGTATTCGTGAACCTCATATTCTTGAATACTTTCATCTTTCACTATGCTTTGTGCTATATCTAGTATATTTGTCATTTTAAAGGATTTTTTTAGTTTTTTTGTTTATTAATTAACTTACTTTCTTTATCTAAAAATAGTTTTTAATTATTTTTTATTATTATTTTTTTCTCTCTTATATATATATGTCTGTAAACAAGAAAATGTCAAAGAGAGTAAATAAAAAAAAATTTTGTCTTCTTCATCAAAACTTCGTCTTCTGTAATTGTTGTTCGTAAAATTTTCCGATGATCTCTTCTCCATCCAAAGCTTCGATTTCGTAAGTCACCGGATCGGTGTGAAATATTTTGATGATTACGAAGATTTCCGAGGTCCATCGAGGAGTATAACCCTTTTCGAAGTGCTTATAAACGTAGGTTCTCACTCGATCGCCGACCGCAAATTTCGGCTTCCTAGACTTCTTCCTGATCTTAGATCTCTCGGGATATAGATTCGCGTAGACCCGTTTTTCGTTTCGAGGATCGCTAGCTTCCGCGGGAGTCATCTTGATCGATCTGTGTCGGGTGTTGTTGTAATCTTTGACCGGACCGTTCAGAGCGTATATGTATTTCTTGGTCAAATTTGCCGTGAAGTATCTGTGCATCTTTTCCTTCATCGTTCGATTCCAACGTTCCACCACGCTGGCTTTCTCTTCGTTTTCGATCGAGTAGAGGTCTACCAATCGACGAACGTCCTTGTTGTAGAATTCCTTTCCCTTGTCCACCCACAATTTACTCAATTTTCGAGAAGACGAGTCGAACATGCTCTTCAGAGCCTCGGCGACGAGAGGTCCCGATTTATTCTTCAAAGCTCTGATCCAACCGTATTTGGAAAACACGTCGATGACCGTCAATAGATATTTGACGCCCTCGTTCCACCTCGAAAACGATCTCATGTCGACCAAGTTGCAGACCAAATGTCATCCAGACCCTTCACGAACACCCTTCTCTTTCGAAATTTACGCACTATGGGTTTGTGTAACTTCTCGGCCAATTCGCTCGTCAATAATCGTTTCTTCTTCTTTTCAGATGCGCTTTTTTTTTTGAATGCCCCATCCGAATCGACGTTTCGCACCGATCAGATTGCCGACCAGCGAACGTTCCATCTTCTCTCTCCTGGTCGGATTCGATATGCCTCTCAATCTCCCCAACATGTTTTTGTCGCAGACGTCGTTGCGAGTCTTGGTGTCGGGATGTCCGGCATAGCACAGATCATGATTGTACGCGGCCGCGTCCACCCTATTCATGGGTTTGCTCCAAGATTTGGGAGTCAGATCGGCGTTGAGTCTCTTGTTCAATTTCGTTCTGGGTCCTGTGAAACTGTGACCGGTCAGATGCATTTCGAAAGGTAGATTGTTGATCATTTTATTCACGATGCCTTTACCTTTGCTCGCGTTCTTTTTTTTGACGAATCGCGTCTTGACAGAACCACACACGTCGCAAATTCCGCGAAGCATCCATCTGTCGTTTTTAGTTCGCACTTCTCTAGAATTACTCGTCTCGGTAACTCTCTTACACTTTACGCAATACATTTTTTAAGAGTTATTTAAATTAATTTCGTTTTTTTTATTTTATACATAAATTTAATATTTTTTTTTTTTTAAATTCTGTTCTTATTATATATATATTTTTTTTTTTCAGTCGCTGCTCTTGAGTTCTATCATCTTACTGAATTCCTCCCTGGCCTCTTTCCTCCCCTTTTCCACGAGAGAATCCTTCATCTCTTCCTTGATGATCTGATGAGTCTTGATTCTCACGGCTTCTTTCATGGCATCGTATTTCGTTTTCTCGCTCAATATCGCAAAGTATTCTCCGTCCGATATCCTACGTCTTTCAACGCCATAGAGATCATTTCGGATATCGTGTCAATCTTGAGGTCGGCCAAGACGTGAATCTTGTCGTGTTTCCTCGCCTTCAGATATAATTTCCTACTCAAAAAGTTTCCGAGCGTGCTAAACAATCCGGCGGCGAGAGCCACTCCTTCTACGGTCAACACGATCGGAACGCCGACCGCGGTCGACAAAAATCCGATGCCGGCCGCGTGTAAACCCAGGGAAATCGTGATGAGTGTCGTGTCGATCGCGTTGACGACTGTCACGAATACTTCTTCTTGAGGGAATGACGAGAATCTTTCTCTCGAATTAGATACTCTTGGATTCTATTGATTTGATCGATGCGATACCTCTCTCCTTTTTCTGTTTCTTCTAGCGACGGCGCCGTCGGCAAAACGCCGTTTGGCTTCTCGTCCTCGACGTCCACTAACGTCGGATACAATTTATTTCTGGTTCTCATTTTTGTTTTTTTTCTTTCTAATATTAGATAAAAAAATTTATGTGTGTATTTATTTTTAGTTTCTATTCTCCCTTATTTTATATCAACGAGAAAACTTAGACGTATGCTTCGTTGAACAATAATTTCATGACGCATCCCTTGTCTTCTAAAGTCAGACTTTTACGCGCCAATTTCAGTTCTTCCGAAACTGTAGGCTTGCTTTGATCCTTACAGTAGAGTAATCTCTTCCAAAACGCGATCACTTCATTGATTTGAACACGTTCGAACGCCGGTTCGAAATACTTGACGACCATATCTTCCCTTTCCATCCACAGACACGAATGATTCTCGTGATCGAAGTCTAGGTGATCCCGACATCCGACACATCGTTCTAACAAGAGACGACCTCGTTGTTCGTTCACGCAGAATGCGTAGGCTCTCATCAGCATTTTTAAAAGAAACCTCACTCTAATATCCTGAGAATCGCTCATGATTTACGTTTTTATTATCTATTCGATTTGATGTATTTAATTTTCTAAATAACTATTATTTTTTTTTTTTTCTCTCCTATATATATCAATCACTTTTATTTATTTCCTAGGATATTCCCCCACCCCACGACGAGGGGAGATAACTCCGTATGATCGAGTTTACGAGAATCGAGCGATCCGATCGGTCGATTGACGGAGAATCGAGCGATCCGATCGCTCGATTAGCTGAGTTTGGGAATTCCCCACTATGGGAATTCCCCTAATGACGTCATAAATAATAAAACCCACCGCCTCAAAACAATTGCGGATTCTACATCAGTGATGTAGAATCCGCAGGCCGTTTTTTTGATGATGACCCAGAATTTTTTGCTCGCGTTCGCCAACGATGGATCGATGGTCTGATCTGCGATGGGAACGTCGGCAAAAATTTTTAAAGTAAAGGATAAAAGTGAAGATGTACAATTTCGCCCTTTTTTTAAAAACGCGCGTTCACCACGAGTATTTGAATGTTAAAAGTGCGATCTAGGAGTCACAAAAAAACATGGGTGATTCAACATCACTGTACATTTTTGTGAACAAGCGTGCGATTTAACACTGAATTCCACGTTGGTGAACGCATCGTGTACACGTACATGTACAAAGTGATTGGTAAATCTGCAATTATCACCTACTCTCATTTATTCCAAATCTGAACTATTCTTTTATCATTACTTTGTAGTTCATCATTCACAGATATAAAATTGAGGTACATGTATATTTGCTTTTCAGATTTGATAGAGTACATAGCTGATTTTGAGGACGAAACATTTTTTTCTAAAAAGTCACCTTTAAAGTCAACATTTCTGTTTTAAGGTAAGTTAGGTATATACATATGCTCTATCGGTGTTATAGAACACCTTACAATCAAGAAATTGTAAAACTTTGACTCATAAACTGCAAAATAGCCTTGCTCAAGTTTATAAAAAATGGCTTATCAAAGCCCTTAAGGGCCTATATAAGTAATGGAATTTTGTTTATTTTGAAAATTCTCACCTCTGATATTCTTTCAATTCAAATTAAATATACACAAAATATACATCAAAATAAAGATAGAGAAGTATAAAACACGAAACACGTGTAGTCAACTCATAGAGTCGACTGTAGGCACCACTGGTTCCTGGAAGTCTGCTGCCGTATTCATACCAGAACTGATAATTTAATAATATTTCATGAAAACAACTTGTGGTCAAATGTGCTTTACATATCCAAGAATAAACCTAGGGGATCAAAATTCTTCAAAACACAGCGACAGATCAGCATGGGGGTAAATTCCAAAGCCTTTGGTTTTGTTTACGTATGAATATACTTTTGCTTTCTGGTCGACGTCATCGGAAAGAAAAAGCATGTAAAAACAACGCCGTCTAAAATCAAATAATGAAAAAGATTGCCTTCATACAGTACACTGGTATTAGATAGAAATTGCACAGTTGCCATATTCAATGCAAGGTATCATGATACCAGTTGAAATGTCTTAGAATTACGATTTTGTTTTTCGATGGAAATTTGTGATTTGAGCATGTCTGTCGAACATGGAAACCATTTTCAATAAAAAATGCAGACAGTATTTTCCTTTTCCTATCGCTGCACTCGAAAGAATTTTGAATGCCTAGCTTTGTTATTGAATATCTGAAGCACATTCGGCCACGAGTTGTTCTTGTTATTTTATCATCAGTTCTGGTGCGAATACAATAGCACACTTCCAGGAACCAGTGGTGCCTGCTGTCAACTCTATGAGTTGATTACATATGTGTTTCGTGTTCTATACATCCCAACCTTCATTTTGATGTATAATTTGTGTACATTTAATCTGAATTTAAGGAATATGAGAGGTGAGAATTTCAAAATGAACAAAATTTCATTACTTATATAGGCCCTTAAGGGATGAAATAAAAACACCAAACAAAATTTACTGTGACAATACCAAGTCTGAAATTCCATAAATTCCAAATAAATATACACATATTATACATCAAAATGAAGATCGTGAGGTACAGAACCTGAATAAATACATGTTACTTACTCACCTAATACATGTGAGGCATGAATGGTTCCTGAAAGTCTGCTACGGCATTAGTGCTGGAACTGAAAACAAAACAATTTCTCATGAAAAACATTTATGGCTAAACATGCTCAAAATATCAAAGAACAAAGCTAGGGGGTTAAAACAGTTCCAAATGAATTAGTAGGGATACTGAAAGAAATAATTGCAACCCTGTACATTCCCTCTAAAGAAACAGCCATCTTTGTTATTGTTTTTAGTTTTTCTGGGGTCAACAGAGTTCAAAAAGTTAAGAATAAAAAGTTCAGGTATGGAAGCTTGCTGTGGTCACATTAGAACTTACTGAAAACAACAAATTCCAAACAAGTAATGATGCAGATAAATTAAACTTAACACCTAAGACAAAATTAAATGTGTCCTCCTTTTTCATTGTAAATTAGAAAAAACTTGAACCCTAACGAAACAATTAACTCTCTCAACTCAAACTTGCCAAACTGACCAGTACTAAAAAAGAGGTTTTACAATGGTAACTTGAGACTTGATATTGTTCAGATGGACAGCCATGTTGAAAAGAAACACCCATGAAGTGGAATTTCCGCTAAGAACATGTCATTTGAATTTATGGATTTCACTAGCTCAAACTTTTAAAATCAGCAAGGATGCTATTTCACAGAAATAAATGTATTCAATGCTGGGAAACTCCACTCCTTCGTTGTTCTTTGGTACACATTGTGACAAGATAAAAAATCCAAATAAGGCCCCCACAAAGTAAATCTTCTGTTTCTCAGGCCATTTTGTACAATTGCAGGCAGGTGTTTGGTTTTTTTTTTATAATGAAATCTTTGCCATCAAAACTTCATATTCTTGGTTTATTTTATGCCATAATCAACAGATTAGCATGGGTGGTGGAGTATTTCATCCCTTGAGTGCAAGAAGGCTTTGCAATGCTAAAGCAATGCACAGCCTTCTTGCACATCAGGAACAAATTTATCAATTTTATTAACTTGGGTATAATTTTTATACCCCCGCAAACAAAGGTTGGGGGGGGGGGGGTGGTATATAGGAAGCACTCTGTCCGTCCATCCGTCCATCTGTCCATCCATCCGTCCATCTGTCCGTCCATCCATCTGTCTGTCTGTCCATCCTTATAAGCGCAACTCCTCCTAAACTGTTTGAAGAATTTTCATGAAACTTTACACAATGGAAGATGTGCATGAAGCAATATAATTCCATTCTGACATTTCCAAGGGAAGATAATCTAACTTATATATTTTAATGCACCAAAAAGGCTACAACTGGGGGGGGGGTATCACTTTGTGAGCTTGCTCACAGTACCTCTAGTTTTACTTGCTCAAGTTTGCATTGATTATAAACAGAGAACATGCAGCTGCAAAAACACCCATGTGGGAGTGCATGAGAAACAGATTTTCAACATTTTTAGGCTTTACAAAACGAAATATATAATTAAAAACATGCCCAAGTATATTTATTCTGTTCTGTGAACATTTCAGAACCTCTGCTCTCTCTCTCTCTGTGTGTGTGAACTGGCACTTGGTGATCAATCATACTACAGTCATCTAGCCTGAACCCCTAGGTCCTGCTGTACTAAGGTTGCCTGGTTGAGTGGCTTATATGCTAATGTATGGTACACAATCTATAAATAAACTGTGATGCAGCACTCACCTTGTAGTTATGTTACATGAGCAGGCTAGCATACTACAGTAGGTGATTAAAAGCCAAAAGGTACATAAAGCTGTAATCTTGTGCTGAGACAAAGTTATATTTGCACCATATCACTGTAAAAAGAATATCCTTTGCATTTTAAGGATTGTGAAGCAAATTCAAGAACACAAGGTCAACGAGAGGCCTGCATCGCAAAGCCAAGTGCTGCTAATCCCCCTACACACAAATTGAGAGTGGGGAGCAAACAGAATGTGGAGAGTGGACTGTAACTAAATCACTTGTGGAGTGGAGTTATCACCCAAAGTATCATTTTCAAATTCTGAACATATGGACAGAAAACCCAAGCATTAGCAATGTTTCAGCCAATGGACCTCCGGGTTTAACCCGGAGGTCCAATGGCTGGATCTTTACTTGTGATTGTTATACTTTACAAAAAATTTGCAACTTTTTTCTTCGGTGGAATCTCCACTTTGCTGGTGGTTTAGTGATATACACTCTCCACGTACTGTAGGTATCTTTCTGCACACATAGGCATTTCTTTTTTCACACACATAAAATCACACAAAATCATGCCAAACACATATTGGAGCAGAAAAAAAAAAAACAAATGAAAGTGTCATTGGCACTGTAGCTCAACTTGTGTAGGACATGTACAAGTATAGTATGTGACACAGCAATGACACACATCTAGGTAATGACCTGATAACAAACTTACATGTAAAGTATTGTAAAGGTGGGTGAAATTTAAATGATAAACAAGAAAATAAATCTCCATGGGACCCTTGTATGGTGCACCATAAGCCAAATGTTAGCAATTGATTTGGACTGTTTAATTCAAACCCTTCTAAGGTTGATTCATATTAATTAAGAAATATTTGTCCAGTCCTTCTTAAAATATAGGTATTTGAATTTTTTATCTTTAGCTCATAGGTTTCCCACGAGGTGAGGAGGTTTTACTCATTGGAATAGAAAAGCGGGTTGTACTGATGTTTACCCTCCCCAAACAACACCAAATATTAACACAGGAACTCGGCTATAACACATTTGAATATACACATCAAACAAAATTTAATCAAATCAGAACTTTCATTCAGAAGATCTGTACAAAAAACAGATTGCACGAATTTCAGTACAAAATGGCTGCCGGTGGCCATCTTGAATTCTGGACTGCACATGTTCTCATCCCACAGTGATGACAAAGGTACCCAAGAAGTTTCGCAAAGATCGGTTCATAAATATGATCTCTTGCCTGAGTCGTATTAAATTGTTGACGGATGGACGGACGCACAGACGGCCATGACAAAACCTCAAATTTGACTATGTCAGACTTGAGCTAAAAACAAAAAATAAGTGGCCCCAAGGGTCTTAATTGCTTGCTTGACAAAGTTGTTGAAACAACTAGTTGTGTCATATCCAGTTAGTCAAGGTTCATCAACACAACAAAAGAATGAAATCATGAAATTATTCATAACTCTAGTGTCCATGTCAGATGATTATTATCATAGGTCTTCCTGAGTGCTTCCAACTGTATCAGCTGTAGACAAACTTTCAAGCGTTCTTATGTCCCCCCCCCCCCCCCCCCCCCCCACATCAAATAGATTCCAAATACAGTGGAGCCCACTTAATTGGATATCTCTTAATTGTATATTCCTGTTAATTGAATATAATTTTCAACACAAAACCATTTACCATACCTTCAGTACGAATTTGATATGTTAATTACATATGGGTTGTTGAGTAAACTCCTGTTAATTGTATATAAATTTTTATAATATGTCGAAAAAATGACTGTGACACGCACCAAATTCCCCTTATTTATCAACCTTTTTGGCCTCACTTCATCCAATACAGGCATTTATTCTATTATATCTTGATTGACAGAGCTCTATGAGCTCTGTCAAACAAGATAGAATAAATGCTCAGTTTACCTCCAGAACACAGGAAACTGACCAAATCCCTGTTAATTGTATACTCCTGTTAATTGAATAATTTTCTATGGCAAAATGGATTTTCAATTAAGTGGATTCTACTGTATTAACCCAGGGACCTGTTTGAAACAAACTGGAATCTGACACACACACACCATAAGATCACCTCCACCCCTGAAGATGTTGTACACCAAAATATGAAAGAAAGCATTTGAACTGGTGTGTAAAGATTTGCAATACCATTTCCTCACATTGCACTAATTTATTTATTGGTGTATAACTATAAGGTCACATATATCTGCATAGTGGCTAATCATGATCACAAAGATTTTACAGGTGGAGGATGACGGCCTACATGAAGAGAATCACTGAGCAGTGGCAAGTAACTATCAGCTCCCCAATATACGCCACACAAACAGGGTTAACATTGATTGAAGATATGTGCACAATCCACGTGCAGTACACCTTATTACACAACGTGACCGTGCCCTCATGAGGGGGAGGGGGTGAAGGACACAACGCAGTTGCCAGGCCTGAAAATAAGCAATCTGACATTTGCAGAATGAGGTCCATAGAGGGTGAATTTGATGATGTTATCCCATACAGTGGGCCAATTTATCCTCTGGGTACCTTTCTGTTTAGTTTTGAGACCCTGATTCAGACTGAGGTTCACAGAGGGTGGATTTAGTAATGCAACCCTGCTGTAATTGAAAGATTGGGTCGAGAGGCCCCCCGAACCAACCTATCAATTCCAAACAAATGGAAAGGAGATGCAATAAAGAATCTCATTTACAATGCCTCAGAAAAAATGTTTAGAATTAATTTATCTGAAAGGGTAGTGTTGTGAAGTCAATCACTGAATCAGTGAATGTTGGAAATTGTTCACTGAAGCGGCCTCCTGTACAACTGTTTTTCTAATGCACAAATTTGTGCGATATTCTGACAAGAAAGAAAGACTTATACCTTGATCTCGCATTTATAGTATTTTGTCGTGGTGTACGGACTGCTTTCGCGCAATTTTTTCTGTATGGTGTACATCAACATGGCTCGTTTTTCCTAGCAATAGCGATATTTTGACCTGCCAATTGCAAACCAAGTTCGATACACGTGAGATCGAAAAATAAACAAACCTGTATTTGACAGAGCAAAGAATGTCTTGCTGCTTCCATTGTCTGCATAATTTCAAACGCCATACCATGAATCACGTCGGTGATTCAAGAAGTAAATTGTATCAAAATTATACTTGTTTTTTATCAGATCGCACAGATTTCAGCCTTTCAGCGCGAAAGTCAGTCAACGTTGTTTGTTGTTGTGACCGAAGAACTCCTTAACCGCAAAGTGTGTCTAAAAAATAGATCACACTTTTGCGATACTTGTCTTCTTCGTAGAACATTTCTTTTCGTTTATAATGTATTTCAGAATAATTCCACTATTTCCTATGTACTTTGTTACGATATCGGCAATATTATGCAGCTTTTGTTATGCGGCAGAGTAATTTGCTCGGAATGTGACCTTGCGATGGAAGCTTTGTATCAACACAAAACTGTAAACGGCCGAGAAATGTTCAAAAAACAGATAATGATATTAAAGATTGCCATCACTCTAGACAGCAATATTATTTGACAAATACAATGTTTAGGTATTGATAAGTTGATGCAATGATACTGTTTTAGATTTACGGGGATTCTGCTTCGTGGGTTTCAATATCACGTGACATCATCCAACATGGCTGCCCCCATGTCTCAGTGAACAACAAACTGTAGAATTTCTTTTCCATGTACCATGGTAATACACGGTTTCATAGATGTCCCATATATGAAGACGTGGAGTAGGTATGTTCTAATTACCAGTTTGGCACCTTAATGAACCGATTACGTAGTTTGATAATAGGTGACGTGCAAATAGAAAGGTCACTTTCAAAGTCATCAACAATCTCAAATATACATTTTTTTCCAATTTTTTGTTGGCCACCTGTATTTATGAACATTTTGTCATAACTTTGCTATGAAAATCCTTCTTTGGCAGCTTTTGTTAATTTTTTTCACGTTTCTTTCCGAGTGGCCATTTTTCAATTCATTACTTATATAGGCCCTTAACTTGCTTTTCAATAAAATCCAATACTTGAGGTTCACTCAAGACTTCCCACATGCCCTTGGAAATCTTCCCTATCACGCCATTATAGACTTGGAAATCTTCCCTATCGCGCCTTTATAGACTGCATAGGTTCACTGAAGACTACCACATGACACGCCCCTGGATGTCTTCCCCATCCCACCACCATACATCACAAAAACAGTGATACATCCAAATAATATCAAAGCACACACGCGCCTCCCGCCCTCTGAGAAGTAATGCTGCATTAGCCTACTCCACCCCCTCCCCCCAATCCCGGAAAGTGCTGTCCAGTAAATATCATTGGGGTATTTATTTATTGGTGTTTACGGTCAAATATGTCTGCACAATGGGTAATCGTGACCGCAACATGGAGATAAAGTCAAGTTTAGTCAATCGTTTATACTCATTTTAGAGAACTTCCACCCAAGCATTGATGAATGGCTCCTATATTTTAACAGTAAAAACGACTGTAAACGAGCACTAAGCACTACTTCACGTCCCGGGGCATCCACGGTAAATCACAGGAGGAGTCTACCCTTATGAAGAGATGCTTCCCAGTAAATATAAATGAGGTATTTCCCTTTCAAAGAGGAGCTACTTTTTACCCAGTACACCGCTGAAACATTACAGAAGAAAAAATTAAAAACGAGAATCAGAATGAGACGCATTCCACCCAAGTGAAGCGTCATTGTGTGGATAAACAACAAATACGCCCCTCCCCTCATGACCTCGCTACAGACCCCCTGACCACCACCACCACCACCACCACCAAGTTAAGTTATAGGGGATACAATGCCAGAAGTGTATTCTGTAAGTTTTTGAGCAGCGCACTGGGTAAAACTTATATTTATTGGGCAGCACTTTCCGAGGGTAGGAGAAGCATGTGCGCACTGAGATCATTTGGATGTATTTTGCCGTAAACTTTAGGAAGCTGTGTAATCGGGTGTATTGTATTCTTATTGATCATTAGCAAACGGATTGGCAAATTCGAGGGATAAAACTGGACTCTTTATGGGTGTGGACTGTTGTACTCTTCCAGGAAAAAACAATATACCGTGTGGTGGGCCATGATTGTTTTATTTTTTTACTGGGGTTTAACGACACTTCTAACAGACAGGGGTTGGTCATGATTGGTTGAAAAAGGAGGCAGTGACCGCCCAAACCCAGTTAGAAATCTCAAGGAAGTGGGGGGGGGGGGGGGGGGGGAGGGGGGGGGGGCATTCGTCTCCGTTAGATAGGGTGAGAAGTTAGAAATCAGAAAGTCGGTGTATCATTATATACACTCTAATGTATATATAGGAGATCATTCTACTTGTCTTAACGGGTCAACACATTGTCGTGGTGGCTGCATGTGAGTGTGTGTGTGTGGGGGGGGGGGGGGGGGCACATGTATTCATTTCTGGACAAGACAGGTATAGGGAAGGTATATAGCCAACAATTTACATACTTGAAAGAGTATACGTTGGTCGACTATACGTATGTAGATATTGGTAAGGAGTTTACAGTTTTCAAAATTATGAGTCTCCCTCTGTGTGCGGTCTTCCCAGTTGGATATCGATGTTTGTTTTCGGGAGCAGTTTGTATTTAATCACATTTTCAACAGCCTGGGTGACGTGTAGGGGGGCAGTTTAACGGTGGGCAGAAGCCAGAGAGAACAATTGTGCGAGCAATTGACAGACTCTCGAACTTACTAACTCTGCTCAAGCAACGTTAGCTATGGTTGGAAGCAAGTGAATCATCAATGTGCATGCCTTTGTACACGTCTCCGTGCCACTATCGATCTTTCGGTTTAAAGTGCAATGCTCTAAACACTTCCCTACCACTCTCCTCATCGGGGCAGGAGGTGGCGTCGGGATGGTCTGTTATATTACATGTTGTAAGGGGTTAGGGTAATGGATTGTTTACTCTACGAAATTTAGCATACACTTGTATGAATCTCGGCAAATGGAATTTTGCTCATATTGAGTGGAAATAACTTTTATTTCTGTGTTTAATGTGCAGGGTGGGGGGGAGGGGGTTAATGTTGATGGCAATGTGTTAAGTGTTCTTTTCAAACATTTTGATGGCCCAGATAAAGGCTGTCTTACGGATGATCCAAGCGGTCCATTCAAGCTTGCCAGTGGTTGGAGCTTTGAACTTTAAAATGAGAGGTTCACCGATTGATCATGACCAGCGGTATCGGCATTGTGCCCTTGATTAAGGCATTTAATCCCGATTGCCCATGTGCTGGCACGGTGTCGCTGTGTATTAAGTTGTACTTGGGGGGGGGGGGGGGGGGGGCACATGTATTCATTTCTGGACAAGACAGGTATAGGGAAGGTATATAGCCAACAATTTACATACTTGAAAGAGTATACGTTGGTCGACTATACGTATGTAGATATTGGTAAGGAGTTTACAGTTTTCAAAATTATGAGTCTCCCTCTGTGTGCGGTCTTCCCAGTTGGATATCGATGTTTGTTTTCGGGAGCAGTTTGTATTTAATCACATTTTCAACAGCCTGGGTGACGTGTAGGGGGGCAGTTTAACGGTGGGCAGAAGCCAGAGAGAACAATTGTGCGAGCAATTGACAGACTCTCGAACTTACTAACTCTGCTCAAGCAACGTTAGCTATGGTTGGAAGCAAGTGAATCATCAATGTGCATGCCTTTGTACACGTCTCCGTGCCACTATCGATCTTTCGGTTTAAAGTGCAATGCTCTAAACACTTCCCTACCACTCTCCTCATCGGGGCAGGAGGTGGCGTCGGGATGGTCTGTTATATTACATGTTGTAAGGGGTTAGGGTAATGGATTGTTTACTCTTTGAAATTTAGCATACACTTGTATGAATCTCGGCAAATGGAATTTTGCTCATATTGAGTGGAAATAACTTTTATTTCTGTGTTTAATGTGCAGGGTGGGGGGAGGGGGTTAATGTTGATGGCAATGTGTTAAGTGTTCTTTTCAAACATTTTGATGGCCCAGATAAAGGCTGTCTTACGGATGATCCAAGCGGTCCATTCAAGCTTGCCAGTGGTTGGAGCTTTGAGCTTTAAAATGAGAGGTTCACCGATTGATCATGACCAGCGGTATCGGCATTGTGCCCTTGATTAAGGCATTTAATCCTGATTGCCCATGTGCTGGCACGGTGTCGCTGTGTATTAAGTTGTACTTGGGGGGGGGGGGGGCACATGTATTCATTTCTGGACAAGACAGGTATAGGGAAGGTATATAGCCAACAATTTACATACTTGAAAGAGTATACATTGGTCGACTATACGTATGTAGATATTGGTAAGGAGTTTACAGTTTTCAAAATTATGAGTCTCCCTCTGTGTGCGGTCTTCCCAGTTGGATATCGATGTTTGTTTTCGGGAGCAGTTTGTATTTAATCACATTTTCAACAGCCTGGGTGACGTGTAGGGGGGCAGTTTAACGGTGGGCAGAAGCCAGAGAGAACAATTGTGCGAGCAATTGACAGACTCTCGAACTTACTAACTCTGCTCAAGCAACGTTAGCTATGGTTGGAAGCAAGTGAATCATCAATGTGCATGCCTTTGTACACGTCTCCGTGCCACTATCGATCTTTCGGTTTAAAGTGCAATGCTCTAAACACTTCCCTACCACTCTCCTCATCGGGGCAGGAGGAGGCGTCGGGATGGTCTGTTATATTACATGTTGTAAGGGGTTAGGGTAATGGATTGTTTACTCTTCGAAATTTAGCATACACTTGTATGAATCTCGGCAAATGGAATTTTGCTCATATTGAGTGGAAATAACTTTTATTTCTGTGTTTAATGTGCAAGGTGGGGGGGAGGGGGTTAATGTTGATGGCAATGTGTTAAGTGTTCTTTTCAAACATTTTGATGGCCCAGATAAAGGCTGTCTTACGGATGATCCAAGCGGTCCATTCAAGCTTGCCAGTGGTTGGAGCTTTGAACTTTAAAATGAGAGGTTCACCGATTGATCATGACCAGCGGTATCGGCATTGTGCCCTTGATTAAGGCATTTAATCCTGATTGCCCATGTGCTGGCACGGTGTCGCTGTGTATTAAGTTGTACTGTGTATACGTCTATTGCACAGTTGCCTTCTTCAACCAATAATGACTCTCTGCAGAGTTAGTACGTTGGGGAGACTGACAGTTGCTCGCCGCTGCTCAGTGGGTTTCTCCGGCTTCCACCACCCGTAAAACTGCTAGACACAAGGTGACCCTGGCTTAGCATAAATAACGTTAAACCGCAATAAAAGAATTCAAGCTTGCAGTTGGGCCTATTCCAATGCCAAAACCAGGCACAGAGATAGGATGCTTTCAGCCCCCCACCCTCCCGAGATGGTAGGTTGAGAGGTAAATATTCAGACCGTGTTCCCGAATTGCTAACCATCAGTACGAACTTGAATCCAAACTCAATATTGTTTTGTAAAACAATAATTAACAAAATGGGGCCCCAAACGTTTGTTTTTTTTTATTATTATTTTCAAGAATTACTTTTGTTTCACAAAAGTAATTCTTTAAAATAATAATAATCAACAAACAAGCGTTTACACACAAAGAATATATAAAACCTAAAGATAGTTTTGCACAATGAAAATTGTGGCATCGTTGTGCGGGCGGCCATTTTTTCCGACAGACAACTTGAAAAATTCTGACACAGACAGGGTCATGGGATGCACTCCCTCTCTCCACCCTTTTAGCTTGAGGCCTGGGGCATACCATTCTAGCGTTAGTTTCATTAAAATGTTGGGTGCCAGTGTAAATAAACTATGGAAGCGTATTGATTCCCCCAACACAAGTGATGGTCAGCATGCAGCTCTGTTAGTCATAGTGACTGAAGCCATGATGAAACAACCAACAATTATCTCAGTTATCTGGCTATACCTACCCTATAACTGTCATATTGAATACATGTGACCCCCTCCCTCTGCCCCCATCTCCACCACCACAATGTTATCCCCAAGAGGAATAAAATAATTTCCCAATGCATTAAAATGCACGACAGTACTCTGGTTTCTGATTTCTAACAAACTCTCGTCATACCAACCGAACACGAATAATACCCCCTAACACACGAACCTTGACATTTCTGCCAGCTTGGAGTTGGCCTCGTTCTCATTCATTAATGACCACTCCAAGTGGAATACTACTTTCCGAACGAGTGCAACAGACCTCACCCATACATATGCCCAATTTTGTCCACCAACTTTGCCATCCGTTACTTAACGCTAAATAAGAATTTAGTCCAATCCCCAACCCCACCCAGCATCCTAAAGTTGATGATCAAATAAACTGACGCTCTATTCCAGACTGTATTTACAAAGGATGCAGCTTGACAAATGCTGTTCCACGAGACATTTCCCCCCACACACACAGGTATGTCCATCCAATAAACATTCTAATAAAATACTAAACAACACACGTTATTGACAAGTACCGTTAAATCACGTTGCAATACAAGTCCAAATAGTGCTTCTATAATATACATGAGGCTCTGTGAAGATGTTACACAACTTTGGATGCCTTCCCCATCACACACCATAATAACCCACAAAAAGAGCGATACACCCAAATGATACCAGTGCATGCATGTTTCTCCCACCCGCCAATGAGCAGTGCTGCAGAAGTTGCCTCCCCCCACCCCCCTCTCCCTACACACACTACTCGAAAAGTGCTGCTGGTAAATATCATTGCAGTGGCTCACCCTTACGAAAAATATGCCACTTTCACCCAGTGCAGTGCCCCAAAATTACAGCAGAAAATAAAAAATCGTGGAAATAATGGCCATCCACCTCTAATTCAACTTCCACCTAATCTAGGATTTCCCCATTTCGAATCCCAACGCACCAACACCCATAACAGATGAAGATCAAAATGGAATAAAAGCTGAAAAGTCGAAAAGACTTACAATATCGAAATTTCGACATAAAAAGTCGAAATTTCGAGATTTTATGTCAAAATGTTGAGATAAAAAGTCGAAATTTCAAGATTTGAAGTCGAAATTTCAAGATTTTAAGTTGAAGTTTTGAGATAAAAAGTCGAAATTTTGAGATTTTAAGTCAAAATTTCGAGACAAAAAGTCAATATTTCAAGATAAAATGTCGAAATTTCGACTGTCTGGGTCTGAGAATTATTTTTTATCATGTCCCTAATACGCTTCCAAAGGAAACAGATATTTGATTTAAATGAAAAAATTAACCCTAGCTATCGTTGGACTGAGTGCCCAAAATAGAAGCATAATTACAAGTTAAGTTTATTAGGAGCCATGCAGCTGAAGAATTAGACATTTTTTTTTATTAAGTATTCTCTAGAGATGTGTAACTAAGATTAATCCACATAGGTTGTATCAAGTGACTACATAGGGGAGCTCCACTTTTTAATTATGAATAACTGACGAAATAACATGATGCTTGGACTATTTTAAGCACTCCTGAGGGGTCTCAAGGATTGACAATGGATCCTATGGATATTGATTGCTTAATGAAGATTTGTTCTTGGACTCTGTTTATATCGGGTTCTATTCAAGGTGAGTGCTTCAGGCCCCGTGGGGCCTCTTGTTTTTAAAATGCTGATAGATGAAACCTTAAGAGGAACGTGAAAAGAAACCTAAAGCAAATGACCAAATAGCACACTGCAAAAGGGCAATTCAATTCCTTTGCATTCTATACCATAAACATGTCAAGAGCTGCGAAGGGTTTTTACTAACATAAATATTTAATAAACTTGCTTTCAACGATAATTTTTTCTTGGAATTCATTGTCATTGTTGTGAGATGCAACCTCTACAAAATCAGTGTCAACAGGTCTGTATTTCTATAGTTACTTTGAGCTGAGACCTGGAAATTTGATATATTGTACCAAAATGAAATAAAGTGGGAAAGTTTTTAAAATATGCTAATGAAGCTGATGTAAACAAAAAACTTCCATGTTGATGTGGGGAACAGATTTTATCTCAAAACTTTTGTGGGTGATTTCAGTCAAGTTTACTGTGAGAGTTTTTTGCTCAGCCCAAGTACCACTGTGCTGAAAACTGCAGAATCCCAGAAACACACGAATATAATCAAACTTGATTTGGCAAACAGTTTGACTTGGTCATGTTTCAATTATTGCATTTCGCTTGTCCCAGTTGCAAACAAAGAAATGTTACAAATAATGTAATATTTCAACTCACCAGAGAGAAATCCAATGACATATACCTGCCATTTTTTTTTCTGATGTGATCCCGACTGTATGAGTTGCATCATACTCAGTCAATGGAATGTTGTCGGAAAACAATTACTTGGGGGTTTTCTCCACAACAACCAGTAGTAGATCATACGCCGACCCGGCTTGCATTGAAACTACATCGGTTTTTCCTGAAAAAAAACCCTGCTAGTTATTAGCAAAATCAAGATGTTTGTGTTTGTTTACACCAGCTTCACTGGCAGAGTTAAAGTTATTTTACTCGCATTTCTTTTATGATACAATATATCAAAACTCCAGGTCTCCTGCAGGGCATTTACACTAGAAAAATACAGACCTGTCAATATAGTGTTTGTAAAGGCTGGGTTGTACGAGAATGAGAATAACTGCTGAGACACAATGGTCTTTAAAAGTGAAATTATCAAATATTTAACTTATAAAATAATTTTTTTCATAGTTTCTGCATACCTTATTTATGATTTTGAATCAAAGTGCTCCAAGAGTATATCCTAAACTAGGAATAAATAAAAATGAAATTCCACGTGATGATTTTCTCCATTGTTTCTGTTTACATTCCCCTTAAGCAAAATGTAATGAAATAATGTTTTTTATTTTTCAGTTCCCAGACTTGGCGAGTTGTGGTTATTCAGAACGAATACAAACCTTAATGTTTGTGGGAAGAACGGTGATTGACAGTTTTATCTTGTGATGGGAATTTCGCATTGGAATCGGTGCTGAATACTGAAGAAAATGAATAACATTTGATTTGAAAAGTATAAAAGGAATTTTCTTTTGTCACTATATGACAGAACTGATTGTAATTCCAGAATGAGACAATTTGAAAAAAGAGAGAAGTCAGTCACAACATGGAGTAACTAATGTCACTTTACAGATCACTGATGTTTATTTAAAGTAATATAAAGTTTCCAAAATTAAGGCGTTGGAAGCGGCTTGCATCATCAATGGCTGCACATTGAGCACTCGTTCCGTTCAACATGCAGTAATAGCTGAAGCGTGATGCGTCATTGTGGGAGAGCTCGAGATGAGGGTCCCTTTCGTAGTATGGGGTCCATCTTAAAGGAAATTTTGAAATTTAGTACCCCAAACTCCTACCTCTTCAAAAGATGTGGGAATTGTTGTCCCGTCGGGATGCACAAGTTACACACGGTTAAAATGGGCTTAGCGGGTGGCGAGGTGGCTCAGTAGGTAGAGGTGCAGACTGCAAGCCGAGAGGTCCTCGGTTCAAATCTCACCTGTGTCCCTGGGCAAGACTCTCCATCCCCATTGCTCACGTGGGCGCACGGTGGAGTTGTGTACTGAGGCGTACTGCATGTCGATGGTGCACCTGTTTTCAACAAATGCTAACCCTGCTTGTGTGCAGTTGGTATGTTAGGGAGTTTCTGAAATGAATTTTGTTGAAAATATTTGAGACTGTCAAAAGAACTCTTTTCCTCTCACTAGAATAAAATATCGTACATGAAAGCTGTATGGGTGTGTTTGGGGCTTGCAAATATCCACCTGATTTACAGTTAATGGTTGTGCACATTGTTGTAACAATTTGGGTTTTTGTCAAGCTCTTGATTCATCTGTCAATTTGTGTAAGGAATGCGATGCTGTTATGACTGTCTGGAACCAGTTCAGCCAGTATATAGCCCATCGCCTATGTTTAGGTTCAATCAGCTTGAATATTTCAGTTGGTCGGAAAAGCAGCCAATTTAATTAAAAAACGTTCATTTTTTTGAATCAGTGCAAGAAATATTTCTCCATCGAAACTTGATCCAATCTTTGATGACAACACCAATACTATTGCAAATGTTTGTTGAATAATTATGAAGAGTCACAACAGCTCTAGTTTCATGAATACACTGCATAGTTCTACAGTGTTAATATCTTGAGATTTACAAGGTGAATTAAATACTTATTGGTGAGAATATCTATAACTGGAGCACGAAAGAATATATTATATTATCTTTGTGAGAAAACAACATCACATCGAATCAATGGTAGTCTGTGCGCAAACTCGACAAAAAGTGGATAAGGTTTAAGAAAGTTAAGAATCTGTTTCTCAGGCCCTCCCGCATGGTCATTTTGGCTGCCACGTGTTCTTTTTATAACCAATGCAAACTTGAAAAAAATAAAAATTAAATGGTTTATGTCTGATATTTTACACAAGTTAATAAAATTGATAAATTTGTCCCTTGAGTGCATGCAACAAGGTTTAGCATTGCAAATCCTTCTTGCACTCAAGGGACGAAAACACCACCATCCATGCTATTCTGTAGATTATGAGGCCAAAAACATAAACAAACCAAGGACATGAACTTTTGACTGCAAAGATTACAAAAATAAAAAATAAAATAAAAAAACTCTAAAAAATGCCTGCATGCAATTTTACAAAAATGTCCATGGGAACAAACGATCTACTTTGTGAGGCCTAATCGATCAACCAATAACACTGAATTTCACTGGAGGCCTGAGATCATCGTTTTTTTATCTTTTTCCGGTAAAGACAGTGTTATTTTATCGAAATAGACGCTTTAGGTTCCGCTCTACAGTTTTACACTATTGCACAAGGGTGAAATTCTTAACATAGGGCATGTGTTGAAACTGAGGCCAAGTAAAATGGCAATATATTTGTAGTATCAGATATTTAATTACATGAGACAATCAGTTGGACAAGAGAATTTGAAGTTTTGATCCCAAAGTTGGAGTCTGATACATAGGGGTAAATGAATTATAGCAAACAGTGGCTTTGAAAAATTGGCTATTTTTTTTTAAAATGTCATTTTTACAGGGGTTTGTTACCAGACATGTAACTAAAAAATGAAATGGACACATATAAAAATTTTTTTTGCATTTTAGAGATCGGGGGTGCTATGCTCCAGGGGGTGTCTTCTCATTTGGTCAAATCTCATTTGGCCAAAACCCAGTTGGTCAAATCTCACTTGGTCAAATCCCAGTTGGTCAAATCCCAGTTAGTCAATAACATTTTGAAAATTTTCTGAGATTTATGGGCAGGTGGAGATGTCAAATAAATAGAATAGAAAACAAATCTTAATAATTTTTCATATTTATTAATCCTTTTTCATTATGTGGTAACTATATTCAACATTTTTATTAGAAATTTCAGAACATGATAGGTATAGGTAAAAATGAAGCAAACTTGAGAACTGTTGATGCAGTTTAGAAGAAAAAAATGAAAAAAAACTGGAGAAATATTAATTAATGAATAATCGAAGACAAATGGTCACTAATTAATATTTCTCTGGTTTTATTCATTTTTTGTCTTCCAAAATTTATTTTATCACATAAGCACTGCCTCATAACCAAGTTCAGAACAGGAATATTATACACGGGTCATAAACCCACGAGATTTTTCACGTGAGTTTATTGACCGGCGAATCACCTTAATTGATATGCGTCTTCCTACGCATTGAATATTCATACTGCAACCCACACAAATCAATTGAACATGAAATCCGGAGATCAATTGTTCAAGAGGCAGCCAATAGGCAAAAACAAACTTACCTCTATAATGAAGCGTATGGCAACGATTGGTGGACTTTCCACTCAAAAACGCCCCACAAATCACAGTGCTAGAAAACACTTGGTCCAAAAGTTGAGTGAATCAGAAATTCCAGCCCATCACATAATGCAGATAACAGGGCATAAGAACATTGCTTCCATCAATAATTATAGTCACATAAATGAAAATCAGCACAAAAACATTTCCCGTATTTTAAGTAACACTTCCAATGAACTTAATAATCTCTCAAGTACGAATGAATGTCATGTTGAATCCGACTGTCGATCCCAGTCTTACTCTCAGGCTCAGGTGCCATTGCCGACGACAATGCCTTCAACTTCAACTTCAAGCATAACCTCAGGATACAATTCCACAAATAACACATTTGTACGTACTGTTGGTGCAAAACACACGGCTACTACCGGCGAAATGTTCACAATGTTTTCAGGGAATATTTATGGTGGTAATTTCAAAATCCATGTCCATGAGAATAAAAGCCTGGCTAAAGTTGAGGCGAAATGATGAAGGATAATTGTTTACACTGATTCAGACAGTGATTGAGACCGTGACGTAACTTTCCTTTGCTGGCTCCAGCACGCGACATTCCATTCCAAAGAAAATGTAGCGTTTCTTTTTCGAATGTCTCTTATAAAGTCATGTGCATGGAGCTGTAATATTATCATCATTAAATATTGTTCATATTGTTATTACTAACTCATGAAAATCAGAAATGAATAACCTTTAGTCATTGATACCCGATGTACAAAACCTTACCGGGTCTATATTTAACGTGATTGGGTTACGATTGCATTCAAGGAAGCCAAAACATTGTAACAATGTGGGTTTGGGTTAAGGAGGCTCACCAAATTCTGTCAGAATGTAAACAAATCACGGTGATGTGATA
Organism: Pictodentalium vernedei; assembly: GCA_031216915.1. NCBI lineage: Eukaryota > Metazoa > Mollusca > Scaphopoda > Dentaliida > Dentaliidae > Pictodentalium > Pictodentalium vernedei. The sequence goes on from CM062289.1 coordinate 359,537,867, forward strand.
AAAAGAATCTCAAACTCGTCCCCGATAAGTATGTAAAATATGAACCTCGTCCACTAAATTCGATTTGGGCCTCGCTAAAGCTCGGCCCGAATCGAATTTAGTGGACTCGGTTCATATTTTACATACTTATCGGGGACTCATGAGAGATTCTCTATTTATGACCCTATAAGAGGGTAATAAGATGCAGTTTGGTAGAAAAAAAATGAATAAAATTGGAGAAATATTAAAATTTAAATAATGAGAAATCGGCGACAAATTTCATTTATTTTTTGCATGTTTTGTCTTTCAAAACATATTTAATGATCCTAAAGAGGGTAAATATAGAATAATAAGGTCAATTTTCCGTTTTAGGTTTTTGTGAAAATAATGATCAAAAATGAATACTAGAGAAATAATAATTTATGAATAACTGGAGACAAATGGTCACTAATTAATATTTTTCTGGTTTTATTCATTTTTTGTCTTCCAAAATTTATTTTATGACTCTATAAGAGGGTAATAAGATGCAGTTTGGAAGAAAAAAAATTTTAAAAAACTGGAGAAATATTAATTAATGAATAATCGGAGACTGGTCACTAATTAATATTTCTTTAGTTTTATTCATTTTTTGTCTTCCAAAGTTTGGAAGAAAAAATGAATAAAACTGGAGAAATATTAATTAATGAATAATCGGAGACAAATGGTCACTAATTAATATTTCTCAGGTTTTATTCATTTTTTGTCTTCCAAAATTTATTTTATGACCCTATAAGAGGGTAATAAGATGCAGTTTGGAAGAAAAAAAAATGAATAAAACTGGAGAAATATTAAATTTTTTTGCATGTTTTGTCTTTCAAAACATATTTAATGATCCTAAAGGGGGTAAATATAGAATAATAGGGACAATTTACCATTTTAGGTTTTTGTGAAAAATAATGATCAAAAATGAATACACAAAACACATCTTTTTTCTACTCAAAGTGAACATCAATATTTGGCTATCATTATAGCTGAAAGCAGGCAACTTCTCAGTATACAGTAGAATATTGTTATAAAACACTTACAGTAATGGTAATTAAGGCAGACTTGACAACTAAGCTTCAATACAAGCTGGAAATATCACAAGCAAAAGTGAAAAAAGTAAAAAAAAAGTTAAAAAATCCATCACAGAAATACATTGCAAATACTTGTAAAATTTTTAAAAAGTTGTTTACCAACTGGGATCTGACCAATTGATATTTGACCAACTGGGATTTGACACATTGAGAAGGGACCCTCCAGGGGTAGGTAGGTGGGGTGTTTTGGTAAATTCTGCTTTTGAGGCTCCTGGGTGGCTGAAAATGACTGGTTTCAGCATTTTTTCACACAATTTTGCAGGTTGAAGTCTTGCCTTTGACAATAAATTATTCCACACACATTCAGATGGTTTATTTCTACTTAGATAGTGTTAAATGTTTTTGTGGATTTGGGAAAGGTAATACATGTTATGGATTAGATAACTAAGTTACAGAATATTTACATTTGAAGAGAGTGTATGGCATGTCATTTTTGGAAAGGCCTGGAAAACTGTGGAGTGGAACCTTAGTTGAAGGGTTAGCCATCTTTCTGATGTCTTGGGCACTTCTAGTTCAGTCATCAGAATTACACCCCTCCACTATCAGTGCGGATGTGAAGGCAGTGGCAGAGTGCTTAAGGCATTGGACCTCAAAGCGAATGGTTCACAGTTCAATCCCCACCAGGTAACTGCGTTGTGTCCTTGGGCAAGGCACTTAATCCCGATTATCCACATGTGCACACGGTGTACTGCACATCGATAGCAAGTCAGTAAATAAGCAGGGTAACATCACTAAATTTACCCTTTGTGAACCTCAGTCTGATTCAGGTTCTCAAAACAGAAAGAGGTACCCAGAGGATAAATTGGCCCACTGTATGAGATAGCATCATCACATTCGCCCCCTGGGGGACCTCATTCTGCAAATATCAGACTGCTTATTTTCAGGCCTGGTCGATAGTACACTTATCTTAACCAATATCAACCCTGCTTGTGCGTTTGGGAGTCTGACAGTTGCTTGGTGGTTCTCGCCTGCTGCTCCATCCTTAAAACTGTCCGACACGAGGAGACCCTGGCTGCCAAGTGTCTTTAAACTCTAGTAATAATAATACTGTACAGTACAGTACAGTCGCCATGGACTGATTGTAATCTACACATGGACAGTCTATGCATGCGTTTACCAGGTGCTAAAATTAATCATCAACAAAATTTTAATTTATGAAGCACTGTGTTAGACCCGGTGCTTTGTTAATTAAATTTGTGGTGAACAGTCCTATAATTAGTGTTTGGAATCTAATATTATTGCCAGTCCAATAGCTGGTGTACTGTAGTAATAATAATAGTAATAATAATGTGGAAGTTCTCTAAAGTGGGAAACAGAGGTACAAAGACATATGTGACAAGAAATGAGAGCAGGAATATAACTATAGGGCACTTTGTTTCCTCGAAACACTGAAAACACTGGAAACAATTATACTTTGCTCATGTATTATCGCCTGGTAACAATTCTGCTCAAGTATTATCAAGTAACAATATTTGGTATTGCAATCATTTAGAATGTTTAAATCCTGCAAGTACTAACATTTTTGGAAACGGTGGAAACAGTGGAAACAATATTTAGAAAATGTTTAAATCCTGCAAATACTAACATTTTGCAAACAGTGGGAATGATGGAAACAGTGGAATTGGTCAGTGGGAATGGAAATGGTCAGTGGGAATGGTGGAAACAATGGAAACGGTGGAAACAATATTTAGAAATGTTTAAATCCTGCAAGTACTAAAATTTTTGTAAATAGTGGAAGAAACATTGGAAATGTGGGAAAATGTAGAAAACAGTAGGACATTGTGGAGACGGTGGCAGCTGCGGGAAACACTGGAAATGTCCGATTAAATGCTGCAATTCCCCTCCTCTGTTTCCAATGTTTCCATCGTTTCCGTCTTCAGAATTTTAATATTTGGAGCATTTATGACTTATCATGTAAACACTGAAATAAATTTTAATACCAACTGTACTTGCTGGGTTGTTTGAAAAAAATAACAAAAATCTCATTGTTTCCAGTGTTTCCTGAAAACAAAGTGTCCAAAAGTTATATCTCTGCTCTCATTTCTTGCCATATCTATACAAGAAACTGGCTGAACATTTTTTTCGTTCCATTCAAGTGTCTTCTGTAGGATTTTTAGATATAATCTTCAATTCGTCCCCAGTTTTTTTTAGCGAAATTTACAAAACTTGTCCGGTATATTAGGTCTGGACCAAGCTTTAGTTTGATCCAGACTTAATTTACTGAACTCATTTTGTGAATTTCATTAGACACACACTTAGGGCTGGCGTATCAAGATTTTGGCTCGCATCAGGGAAAAGACTCCAAACCGAATCAAATCGACTTCTCTCATTAATTCGTTGGCCAGGGTTTTACATCGCTTCCATCGCTTCCCTAAAACACTAAGATTAACACGTGATGTCTACCTTAGCCGCTGAAGCGACATGAAACTATCGGAAACCATTGGATACAAATGGTCATAACGGGTTGGAAGTTTTCCAAATTCGCCATGGTTTGAATTTTTATCTCCCCCCAAAAAATTCAGGAGATAAAGCTGTTGTGCTGTCCGTCTGTCTGTCTGTCTGTCTGTCTGTCTGTCCATCTGCAGACTGATTTGGTTTCCACCCTTTAAAATTCTGCTTGGCCGACTGGAATCAAATGTGACATGTGGGTTAGGTATGGTGAGAAGAAGAACCCTTTTCATTTTGTTATCATTGTACCAAAGGTGACCTTGAACTTTCATTTTTTTTTTTTTCTATCAAAGTTGGTTTTCACTCTGTAATTAAAGTTCCACTTGGCCAACTGAAAGTAAACTTGGCATCTGGGTTAGGTATGATGAGAATAAGAACCCTATTTGTTTTGAGGTTATTGTGCCAAAGGTCAGGGTCACACTGACCTTGAACTTAAACATTTACCAGAGTTTGCTTCTGTAATTGAAATTTTGCTTGCACGATCGGAACTTAACTTGGCTTATGGATTGAGCATGATGAAAGGAAGAACTCTGTTTATGTTAGAGTTAATGTATCAAAGGTAAAGATTGCAATTATTGAATTTCAAGTTTTATCCATCAGAGTTGGTTTTCTCTCTCTAAGATGTTGTTTGCCTGATTGAAACCAAACTTAGCATGTGGATCGGGCATAATGAGAGGAAGACCCCTATGTATTTTTTAGGTCATTGTGCCAAAGGTCAAGGTCACAGTTTTATCGGTCGGGGCAAGTTTTGGTTCTCCTAATTATTAAAATTATGCATTCCCAATCGAAATCTAACTTAGCTTGTGGGTTACACATGATAAGAGGAAGAATCCTACATATCTTTTGGTCATTGTGCCAAAGGACAAAGTGACCTTGAACTTAGAATTTTATTGGTCCTGATCGAAACCAAGTTCACATGGCATTAAAACAGGTAATCTTATCTGTATCATTTGAGTAAATACTACCAATAGTGGCTGTGTTAATTAATGTAATATATTACCAAGGTTACAGTATCAGGGTGATTTTTCGGGGGGTGGGGGGGGGATGAGGGGATTGGCCTCCTCAGGTGGCTGTCTCTTGTTTCAAATAACCAGGATGGTTTCAGAATGCATAGATATAAATACTTGGCTAAACTTGACTTCATACATTTGTTATGGTCATGATATAGCGATAGATTCTGAAGGGCACCATATACATTAATAAAGAAGAGCACACTTGTTCTGTTATGAAAGTTTTAACCCATCTGTCGCATGATTTACAAATGGTCCGGTCCATATATTTTTTTACTTCCAAATCAGGTTCCTTTTTTTACAACTTTTTCAATTATGCTAGGTAAGTTTGCACACAGCTGGTTTTGTATGAGTTGAGTTCACTTTCAGCATCTATGGCTGCAAGTCACTTTCCACATCCACCGTTACAAAGTGATGGCAAAACAATACTGTGCTTATTGAACTCTTACTAATTTTTTGCTCCGAGTTAGGTAAGGTTGCGTTGCATTTAGGAGCATTCGTTTATCAGAGCTTATTGTAACTTTTTAGAATCTATGGCTATATTTGTTTACTGGGGCGTTGTGTTCTTACCTTATTAATTTAATACTATAGTTTGATAGTTTTGTGTATATGTTTCCATGTTTTATTGTTGAGGTCACTGCTATCATCTGTGCATGTGCACTCTAAAATCTGTTGGGTCAAGAATTTACCCAAATTAGCAGGGTTGAGTGAATAACGTGGGCAGCATAGGTATTTGGGCTCATATTCACTAGGCCCATCTGATTTGGGTTGATTTTTAACCCAACTGATTTAGAGAGCGGTATGTTGAAATCTGAGGTCACTCCCAGTAACTGTGCCTATTGTTTCTGAGATGCTATTCAGATTTCAAGCGTCCCTTTTTTTAGGACTCTCTTAAATTTGTTTAGATTTATTCTTGTATTTGGTGTTCGTGGTCTCTTTGAGCAGCTTAGGCTATATCATAATTTCAGCATGAATGGTGTTTCTCTTTACCGGTGTTTAAACAGTTTGGCATCACTGAATTTTTCTTGATAACTGTGTTCTTTTCATCATACTTCGTTTCCTGCAGGAACCTCGGGAAGTGGAGTGATGCTTGTTTACTGTGTTAACAAGTTCTGCTTTACTGGTAAAATAGGACCCAGAACCAATGCCAGGGGTGGAAGTCCTTTAAACCGGGCATCATAGGTATAAATTATTGGCTATACCTGACTTCATCCCTGGGGGGGAGTGTGGGGGGGGGGGTCAAGATATAGCCCAAGATGCTAAAAGTTACCTTAAACACCAACAAATTGAATAATTAGACCTCATATCCCTGTAAATAAAGATACGTTTTACTAGAATAATGACCTCGTGAGAACCCCAGGAAGTGAAGCAGTGCTTGTTTTTTTGTGGTAAACAAGGTCTGCTCTGCTGGTAAAATAGGACTTGTAACCACCTCCTGGCATGAAAGTCTTCTAACCTCTCTAACGTTGGCAACATAGGTATAAACAATTGGCTAAATTTGACTTCATCCCTATTCTGTGGTCAAGATAGCCGAAGATGCTGAAAGCGACCTTGAACATCAATAATTTTTTTTAAAAATTCAGTGGTATTTTGTAATACTAGTATGCCACAGTTGTCATTTTATAAGGTTTCCAAGGTGTGATACAGCCGGGCATTACTTATCGCAATGTTATTCACTTCAGCTGAGCCCCTTTATTTCTTTAGCAGACTTCTGCATTCTGTTGCTTATATTTGTAATGGTGAAAGATTCACAGAGATGTATCAAAATGATACACAAAGCCCAATCACTGCCATGTTTTAACTTGTGAATCGATTTGAAATATATACCACACCAGTGATTGGGGTGTGATGATGAGCAAAAAAACATGTTTATTCAGCAATTTAAAAAAATGATGACCTGGTTTGGAAGGAACAGTGTGGATTGTCTCCCTTTGAGACAATCTGTAGTGTTCAGTCTCAAGCTTGGTCATCTTTTTTTCAAGTCTGTGCAGATTAATTCCCCAAGTTCATGTTAGGCTTCACTATGGGAGCCTGAATTTTAACTTGATGCAATGTGATAATAAATCTTCTTCAGACTCACCGGTCCGAATCTTATGATATTCAATATACTCTGAAATTAATTGCGTTAAAAATAAACCCAAATCAACTGGGTTGAGTGAATATGAACCCTATTGGGTACATATTCACTCAACCCAGCTGATTTTGAGTTGACTTTCAACTCTGCTGATTTTGGAGTGCATACAGCATAATACTTAAGAGGGTCAGATTCAAGTTTGTTTTTTCAAATTAAGTCCCTCGGTTCATATTTGGACTCCTTGTGGAAACCAGAAATTTAACTTGGTGCACTATAAGGGAAATTCTTCAAGGATCTTCTTCGGATCCACCAGTCAGAATCTTCACATATTTGGCATATAGCAGCCCCATAAATGTCATGTTTAAGTTTGTTCAAATTAAGTTATGGGTTGAAACGATTAGCTGAACTTCATGAAAATGACCTTAAACACCAATAAATAAATAGATGCATAATATACCTCAGTTGTATAAGTTTTTGAGTCTGAATACATAGATGATTATCTACTGTTCTTTAAGTAGGTATCATAATATTATCTCATGAGTGACTGCAAGGAAACATAAATTTTCTCGGGCGAATGAAAGCCTCACATGAAAACTTAGATTTCCATTCTGTCACAAATGAAGAATTTCTGGTACCTACTCACAAACAGTAAGTATTGTTTTTATTATATACATTGCGTTGTATTAAGTGCAATTAAAACATGTTTTAATTGCACTTGTCACACCCAAATGCCGAAAACCTGCAACGAAAAAGATCAACATTAATCGGGAGGGACTGATGAAATTCCGAACGAATTCCTCAAAAATGGAGGGGAGGCACTTATTGAAGTCCTGACAAACCTTTTCAACCTGGCTCTGCGAAAGCAAGAGGTCCCCAGAGAGTGGAGGGAAAGTAAGGTGTCGTTCATACACAAAAAGGGGGATAAGGAAGTTCTAGATAACTATAGGGGGATATCAGTTAGTAGTAACATCGGAAAAGTATTCTGTAAGGTCATATACGGTAGACTAGAGGAAGTTATTGAAGAGAAAGGTTTTTTAGGAGAAATTCAAAATGGTTTCAGGAAAGGACGAAGAGTCACTGATCACCTATTTACACTCACCCAACTGATAGAATCAACAAAGGCTGAAAAGAAAAAGGTGTTTCTGGCATTTCTAGATGTGAAAAAAGCGTACGACCGAGTGTGGAGGGAAGGTATGTGGCGAAAGCTCGAGGGCATCGGACTGGGGGGTGACTTTGTGGGAATCATGAAAGCACTGTATACAGATGTGCAAAGCCAACTCAGTCTAGGGAGTATCACTACAAAACGAGTCCCTATGGATATAGGCCTCAAGCAGGGGTGTATCTTTTCACCGATTTTGTTTGCATTGTATGTTAAAGATTTAGGGGACGAACTAATTCAGAGTGCGGAGGGGGTAAATGTTGGAGACATAAAGATACCAGGCTTATTCTTTGCGGACGACATGGTGTTAATGTCTAGAACTGAACAGGGGCTAGAGAAACTGCTGGAAATTGTTGGTAGATATAGGAACACTTGGCGGCTCGAACTAAATGAAAATAAAAGCAAGGTAATACCCGTTGGACGCAAGGTAGATATGACGAAGAGATGGAGAGTGGGGGAGTTCTCAATCCCCGAAGGGGAAAGCAAACAAATCACTGTAGGAGAAACGGGAGAGTATGAGTATCTAGGGGTAAGCATAAATATAACGGGAAGAGGGGTGTACAGAAATTACTCAGCCAAACTGATTCTGAAGGGGAAAAGAATTCTGAACCAACTAAAACTTTTAGGGAAAAATAGTTTCAATAAGGTCTTTGTGGGGAAAACACTGTGGGAGAGGGTGGGTTCACCAAGTATAACGTATGGCACGGACGTGATTCCATTAAACCAAACCGTTATTAAGAAGTTGGAAAGTACTCAGAATGATGCCGGCAGATGGATAACAGGGTCGAGTAATGCTGCAGCTTTGGAAGCAGTAAGGGGGGAGCTTGGGTGGATGAAAATCAAGGACAGGGTAGATTTGGGAAAACTGTGTTACTTTAACTACTTGAGAAACCTGCCTGACAACCGGTGGTGCAAATTGATGCTCGATACCATTTGGAATTCTAATATAGAAACGGGGTGGTCAAAACATGTGAGGGAACTAATGGACAATTACTCTATAGAGGTCACAAACATAGAAGTAGGAATGAAAGAAGACAAAAGGTTTGTCAAAGAGAGAGTCATGGAAGACTGCAATCGAAACTGGCGAGCAGGGGTTAGCGTGAAAAGATCACTGCAGGGGTTACAATATAAAGAAAAGCCAGCTTTTGAGAAGTACCTAGATGGCACCTTTGGAGGGTCACTGCTGTTCAAACTGAGATCAAGATCACTGGAGCTTCGGGGAAAAATTGGGAGAGATGGGGAAAAGGGATGCCAAATGTGCCACTCTGGAGTAGTGGAGACCCTGGAACATTTTCTCTTGGAATGCCCACAGTATATACCTCATAGAATAAAATTTACTGGAAGAATAATGCAGAAGTGGGGTGAAGAAACAAAGGATAGATGGCTGAAGGGGGACACGAGGGAGAGGGTAGGAATGCTTATTGAAGAAATTGAAAAAGAGGAAGTGAGGGACACTATTAAGCAGTTTATATCTGAATGCTGGGAGGGGAAGAGGGGGTGGGGTGCAGGGGGAATGATGGCCTTCTCTTATGAGGACCGCGACAAATCAGCGGCTGGCCAAAGAGTTATTATTATTAATTGCTTAAAGAGCCTCTCTTCCGGAGTGGTATTCCCTCATATCTATTATGGCAAGACCCCCACACCTGCAAGACACCACAACCATCACCCTACCCCCTGGACCCCCTGAAAGTGAAGGGGTGCTTGTTTACTGTGGTAAACAAACTATGTTTTACTGGTAAAAAAGGAACCAATGCTTGGGATTTATTTATTTATTTATTTATTTATTTATTTATTTATTTATTTATTGGTGTTTAAGGTCACATATTTATGCACAATGGCTAATCATGATCGTGACAGTTTTATGGGTGGAGGAAGCCAGAGTTCCCAGAGAGAACCACCGAGCAATGGTGAGCAACTGTCAGCTCCCCAACATACCTACTCCACACAAGCAGGGTTAGCATTGGTTGAAGACAAGTACACTATCGACGTGCAGTACGCCTTAGTACACAACACCACCGTGCCCCCACGCGGGCAATGGAGATGAAGTGTCTAATGCTTGGGATGGAAGTCCTCTAAAATGGGCAACATGGGTATAAACGATTGACTAAACTTGTCTTTATATCCATGTTGTCATGATTAGCCATTGTGCAGAAATATGAAACCCTAAACACCAGTAAATTCATGAAATAATTGTGACAGGATATTGAAAACTATTTGTTAGACATTTTTGCATCAATTCGGCTGCCGTGGACTGGTCACTTCCCCCAGGTGGGCAATGTTTCTACGGACACAATAATATTAAATTCCAAACACTAATTATAGGAATCATCATCAAAGGCTAATTTAATGAAACATCGGGTACAAACTGGTGCTTCATTAATTAAAATTTTACTGATGATGATTTTTATTACCTGGTAAACGCAGGGCTTGCCTTGAGTCAGGGCTGATCAGCCCAGGCCCCTTTTTTTAGGCCCCGACCATTTTACTCAAGGCGAGCCCTGTAAACGCTTGCGTGGACATCACTGCCCACGCAGGGATTACGACCATCCATGGTGAGTGTACTGTATCTTATAAGGTGGCATATAACAAATTTTTTCTGTACAATAAAAGTGTTCCTAATTGGCAAAACTCACAATGCAATCCATATATCAGATATCACTGGAATGATCTCGTATTGTGTCTAAAGTTTTTTTTTTTAATTCAACATTTTATTCATACAAATTTATATTGTTATCGTTTATTGGAGTGTCATAGTAAACTCTCTTATAATTGAAGACCCTGTGGGAACCCCAGGAAGTGAAGCAGTGCTTGTTTACTGTGGTAAACAAGCGTTTTACTGGTAAAATAGGACCCACTCACCAATGCTTGGGTGGAAGTCCTCTAAAATGGGCGACATGGGTATAAGCGATTGACTAAACTTGATTTTATGTTTAGTCAATCATTTTTTTTTTTTTAAAATATGAGACTAAAAACCAATAAATAAACAAATAATTGAAGAAATGTTCAAGTGGAATTTTTCTCTACATAGAAAGGTCCCCATGCTGCACCTACGTAGGTTAAATGGCCTGTGTTTACTATCTAGCCTACTAGCTAACTATGTGACTTAACCCTTTGAAACCCTGATGGTTTCTTCCATGTCATTTCAATGGCAGCAGTTGAAGAGGCCATATTATTTGGGGTTAGACCAGTTAATATTTTCAACTTGCAGCCATAGGGCTGCACGTTGAAAATATTGATTGGTCTATATACCACACATTCACCTTGTAGCCATCCCACTTAATGACATTATGACGTAGCTTGTGACCAGGCCGGAAAAATGGCCTCTGGGGTTAAAACCATACAAATTTGCCTTTATTCGAATCTGTAGTCAATATTAGGAATCAGTTCTAATGTATAAGTAGAAAACATCCTCAAGACTGTATCCTTATGTGCCGCAACAGGGTTGTAGCACTTGGACACAAAATTCTGTCTTCCGTCATGCTGTGTCGTCTTAGGTGTGTTGTGCCTCAGTCAGTTTACATGGAGGTATTTTTATTTAAGTAAGACATTCTTAGTGAGTGAGCTGGAGGAGGTTGAAGGGCATCTTAAATCTGAGTTATCCATCCTTTGAATATTGTCTGTTCATCCGAAATATCCTATTGTATTCATAACATTATAATAGCTGTGTGGATTTCATAAAACTTGACCCAACAGTGAAGGACAGAGGGATGGTGTTTTGTGCAGCACCATCAAGTCCACTGACAAAGGTGGAGGTCACATGATTATGAAAAACTTTATAAAAATGGGTAGATTTTGATGCAAGTTCACAAAAGTACGAAGAAAATATGTGTAGCGTGATACCACCAGGTCCATCCAACTATCTGTCCATCATTCTGTTCGTCTATTCGTCAGCTTTCTGAAAAATTTTCTCAATGAGAACTCCACCATAATGGCTGGTGAATTTTACCGTAACACCACACAAGCCAGTGAAAAAGGAAAGGTGTGTTATGCATCAGCATCAGATCCAAAGGACAAAATGTCAAGGTCACAGAAGAGCGAGATCAAATCACATTAGAACTAGTCAAGCACTGGAAAAAGGTAAACGATAAGCGATGGGGCATGGGGAACCCACGGGAGTGTCCGAACCAGGTCGAGGAAAATCTCTCGGACTTTGTGTGCAGCGAAATCAAAACTGGGGATGTGCGAAGGGTGATCTCAAAATTGAGGAATGGAAAAGCGGGAGGGGTGGACGAAATTCCTAACGAGTTTATCAAAAAAGGGGGAGAGGAACTCTTGGAAAGCCTAACTGCCCTATTTAATTTAGCCATAGAAAAACAAGAGGTCCCAAAGGAGTGGAGGGAAAGTAAAGTGACATTTATTCACAAAAAGGGGGAAAAAGACGTCTTGGATAACTATCGAGGGATCTCTGTCAGCAGCAACATTGGAAAAGTCTTTTGTAAAGTCCTGTATGGGAGATTAGAGGAGGTGATTGAGGAGAAGGGTTTTTTGGGAGAAATCCAGAATGGCTTCAGGAAGGGAAGGAGAGTCACTGACCATTTTTTCACACTATCCCAAATGATAGAATCCGCGAAAGCAAAAAAGAAAAAGATGTTCATGGCCTTTTTGGATGTTAAAAAGGCATACGATAGAGTATGGAGGAGGGTATGTGGCGCAAGCTGGAGGCTCTGGGCTTGGGGGGCGAGTTTGTTGGGATTATGAAAGCATTATATAAAGATGTACAGAGTGAACTTAGCCTGGGTAACATTACAACAAAACGTGTGCCTATGGAGATAGGCCTAAAACAGGGGTGTATCCTTTCGCCAATTCTTTTTGCATTGTACATCAAAGGTTTAGGAGATGAACTCCTGCATAGCGACGAGGGGGTTGCAGTTGGTGACTTGAAGATCCCAGGGCTATTTTTTGCAGACGATATGGTGCTAGTGTCAGAAAGCGAAGAGGGGTTAGAGAAGATGCTGGGAATTGTTGGGAAATATGGGAACAAATGGAGACTCGACCTTAATGAAAGCAAGAGCAAAGTTATACCCGTGAGCCGCAAAGTGGACCCCACTCGAAGGTGGAGAGTGGGGGAGTTATGCATTCCGGAAGGTAGCAGTAGACTTCTTAGTGTAGGAGAGACTAGTGACTATGAATACCTGGGGGTAAATATAAACATCACAGGAAGAGGCATCTACCAAAACCACACAAATAAATTGATTCTGAAGGGGAAGCGAATCCTTAACCAAATGAAACTTATAGGGAGAAACAGTTTCAACAAGGTTTTCGTGGGGAAAACCATTTGGGAAATGGTGGGTCTGCCAAGTATAACATACGGTACGGAAGTTGTACCCCTAAACCAGACAGCTGTTAAGAGCTTGGAAATCCTGCAGAACGATGCAGGCCGATGGATAACAGGCTTGAGTAATGCTGCAGCACAAGAAGCAATCGGGCGAGCTTGAGTGGATGAGGATCAAGGACAGGATAGACCTATTGAAACTCGGTTATCTTAATTATTTGGTAAATCTCTCTGATAGCCGATGGTGTAAAGTAATGTTCCTGAGAACTTTCAACTCAAATATCAAGACGGGGTGGATGGTCCAAGTGAGGGAGCTAGTAGAAAACTACTCAATGGAGATCTCGGACCTTGACGTTGGGGCAAACCAGGGCAAAAAGATCGTCAGAGAAAGGATCATGGAGGATTGTAACCGTAATTGGCGAGAGGGGGTCAAATCAAAGAGATCTTTGGGTGGCCTGCGTGATAAAGAGAAGCCTGGTTTTGAAGATTACCTTGATGGCACCTTTGGTGGGTCACTGTTGTTCAAGCTGAGGTCGCGGTCTCTGGAGCTGAGGGGAAAAATTGGGAAAAACAGTGAAAAGGAGTGCCAGATGTGTAACGTGGGCGCGGTGGAGACCCTGGAACACTTTCTTATAGAATGCCCAAAATACCAGTCTAAAAGAACAAGATTCATGGGGAGTATAATGGAGAAGTGGGATGGGAGAATGAAGGACATGTGGTTAGGGGGCGACTCAAAGGAGAGGGTTAATATACTAATCGGAGAGATTGGGAAGAATGGGGCAAGGGATGTCATCAAGCAGTTCGTCTCCGAGTGTTGGGAGGAGAGAAGAAGCGCAGGAATAGGGGGAGGCAGTTGGTAGAACATGGGTAACCAAGGCCTTCTCATACGAGAACCGCGACAAATCAGCGGCCGGCCGAAGTGTTATTATTATTACATAATTATGAAAACTGAAATCTTATTGAATTCCAAAGTTTACAGAATATTTTCATGTCAGTTGCATATCTGCCCAAGTCAATATTATTTCCTGAGTGTTGTTCACTTTTGAGCAACTAATTCAACACAAGTTATTTTATTTTAGAAAATAGACACATAGGGCATGAGTTGGGGGTATCAGTGGGCTAGCTGTCAGTTTGTCTCTTTTCCTTAAGGTCCCACTAGGATAAATTTGCTTAGCTGGGTGCTGCTATGGAAAGACAAAAAAAAATATCTTTATATAATATAAAGGTTTTGGATATGGTGTCTTCCCACAAGACCAATTCCCTTTAGACCAATTCCCTTTAGGCCAATTCCCAAAAGACCAATTCCCCTTAGACCAACTATATACTGTTATTGATTAAGGGTTGATTAAGGATAATTAAGAAAACATTTATTTATTGCTAAGCACTTTATTTGATAAAAAAATAATAAAAAGGATCACAGCCTTTGAAAGTGTGTGATTTCTATAACAATTGTTATGAAAAATCTGCCCAACATCTATAAAATAACAACAAGGTCCCCAGATGGTGAATTTGGTGATGCTACCCTGCACAGCAGGGTAGCATCACTAAATTTACCCTCTGTGAACCTCAACCTGAATCAATGCCTCAAACATAAACAGAAAGAGGTACCCAAAGGATAAACTGGCCCACTGCATGGGATAGCATCAGGAAATTTACCTTCTGGGGATCTCATTCTGCAAATGACAGACTGCTTATTTTCAGGCTTGAATATCAATATCAGTAACATTAAATACATTTATAAAATATTTATAAATATATCAAATTATTGATATAGAATTATTTTAAAAGTAGAACACATCAGTTGGTCTAAGGGGAATTGGTCTTTTGGGAATTGGCCTTATGGGAATTGGTCTAAAGGGAATTGGTCTAGTGGGAATGAACCTTGGATACTTCTGTTATGTACTAATTGAATGTAAACTTAATGAATTCTTATTATAATCTTTCATGATCTATATAGTTATATGTATACTTGATATTGAGATATCAACACACACACACACATATACACACATCCCCACCACACACATACTCACCCCTACATACAAATATAATATATTATAATTATACAGTTCTAAATTATTATTATATAATAAACTAGAGGACAGATATTTTCCTGTTGACAGGTGTACCTACATGATGTATCTACAGGAAGGATATCCGCCATTTATTTTATTTACTTAGTAATTTAATTACTGTCTAATAATACTTTAAACACACCCCCCCCCCCCCTTCAGTGCATGATTGATGTGGCAGGGATTAACTCTTTAAATCCCTGTGGGAACCCTGGGAAGTGAAGCAGTGCTTGTTGACAGTGGTAAACAAGCTCTGTTTCACTGGTAAAATAGGACCCAGTCACTGATGCTTGGGAGCATGTCATCTAAAATAGGCAACATTTGTATAAACGATTGACTGACCTTGACTTTATATCCATGTTGTGGACATGATTACCCATTGTGCAGAAGTATGTGACCTTAAACACCAATAAATAAATAAACCTTAACTCTTTGAATGCTGCTGGTGGATATTCCTGCCCAGCACAGGGTTTCTTTTGTCACCAAAATAAGTATAATTTGGGCACATGTGATAAATGATAAATTTTCACTCTGAAAATTGAATGGATTTTTCACCAAGGATTTCTTATTTTACATTTGGATTAATTTTTCATCGAATCTTGTCACAGCTGCTGCACAGCAGTCATGACCAGATTTGATGAAAAATATCTTGAAAATACTCGGTTGGGGGGGGGGGCACAAAAAAATGCCAGGAGGATACAAGGTCCTGGTGGGTGGGTGGGTGGATCCGAGCCCCAAAGTGCAGTTTTTGCCGGTGTCATGCAATTTTTTGCCAAATATCATTTTACAGACAGGTAATTA
Source organism: Pictodentalium vernedei (assembly GCA_031216915.1). Lineage (NCBI taxonomy): Eukaryota > Metazoa > Mollusca > Scaphopoda > Dentaliida > Dentaliidae > Pictodentalium > Pictodentalium vernedei. The sequence goes on from CM062289.1 coordinate 359,553,797, forward strand.
CAACCAAAGTGAATTCAAGTGCTTAGATTCATAACTTAGAACAGAGCATTGATAATGTGTTAGGGGCTCCATGTTAGAATTTTTCCCCATGTTTTACACTTCATTAGCGGTTGGGTCCTGTTCTGGGTCTGGCAAAAATTTGCAAAACAAAAAAGTTATTCCCAGCTATTTGGTTGTGATTTTCACTCCTTTATATTTCTGCTAAGGCACTCTGCCTCTTACTAGTGCTTTGTAGATCCTATTATTTGATTCTTGTGTAAGCCTCAGGGTGCCTCATGTCTAATGTGCTTCCATCTATGGAATAATTGGAAAGATCGATAGAATAAAAATCTTGATTGTGGAAAACGTGTATAATTTCAAGGTAAATATGATTCTAGTGACACTAAAATAAATAAAAAAATAAATAAGAGGCAATTCATCTCAGACAAGCCACCCTGACATGGGTCAAAGAACTTCAGTATTTGGTCTCTCTCAGACCAGCTGTACAAACTAAACATTTAACCGAAAAGTAATGAAATGAAAAACAACTATTAATTGTGGACAGTTGAAGATATCCAGGTGGAAACAATATATGGGCAGGGCTTCTTGGTGGTAGGATTCGACTGGTGTCTGAACAGCATAGACATGTTGTACATCGGAGTAAGGGTTGTGTTGCTTGGAACATGAATGGGTGTATATCTGCAATTCAGTTGGTGGAGGCGGGTTTCAGTGGTTACCTGGGGGGCTGATGCTGCATTTCCGTTGTGGCTTTATATGCAGAGAGATTGTTTTGGGGCCATATTTGGCTAGGGATTCCTTGGATGCCCAAGAGCAAGGCTGGGATATTGGACAACTTGGTTTGCGGCACCTTTCATGTTTGGGAAAAGTATTTTTTATTTAGGTAATTTGAATACTTCGTTAAACAGAATTTATATATTGGGGTGGGTCCCCAATTGTCTTTGAGGAAAAACTGTGCGGGAGGGGTGGGTGTCCAAGACATGAGAATTAAAACCTCGGCATGGCTAACTATGGGCTTCTTGGAAGGTGTGCTCATCGTGTACACTTTCTTTGGAAGCCTCTATAATCAATTAGAATTAGGACCGTGGTCCCCTTCAGTTTCTAACTTATGTATTTATTTATTTATTGGGGTTTAACGACACTTTCAACAGCCAGGGTCGCCTCGTCTCTGACAGTTTTACGGGTGGCGGAATCTGGGGTACCCAGGGAGAACCATCGAACAACGGCGAGCAATTGTCAAGAGTCCCCAATGTTCTAACTCCACACAAACAGGGTAAGAATGGATTGAAGACGATGCGCCATCGACGTGCGGCACGCCTTAGTACACAACGCCACCTTACCCCACGTGGGCAATTGGGATTAAGTGTCTTGCCTAAGGACACAGTGCGGTTGGGATTCTTCTACACCACTCTGATCGTGTAGAAGACTGTTGGGAGTAAATAACCCACCATTCATTTTTTTCACGGCAAATTGCAGCGGACAAATACCTCGATGCAACTCGCTGAGAGTGATGACTCACCCTTCTTTGGTCTACGTAAGGTTAGGGAGATTAATGGGGCATAGACCCGCTCGGTCCACGCCGGGGTGCGGTGTGGCTAATTACCAAAATTGAAAAATAGTTGGTATGTGGTATTCGTCTTCTTTTTGAGGTATACTCTAAAATTCCACGAGAAGTTTTAAAAACAATATTTTCAGCTCTTGGAGGGTAAAGATTTCTGGCCCCGCCCAATTTTCAAGTTTCCGACTAATAAACCGATTTAAATGGGCGACGTGTGCTTCAGTTATGTAAAGGTTTCTCGTGAGAACCCCGCGACAAATAGAATAACAGTTTCAAATGACCTTCTTTCCCAAACCTATACAGCACAAGCGATAGATTTTTTGGTAAGACCCCCCCCCCAACCCCCCCCCCCCCCCACCCCTTCGGAAGAGCCAAATCAGAACGACAAAAAAATCCCGATTCTCTTTATTTTGGGACCCCCATATGAGGTTTCGTCATTTTAAAAGTCGGTAATGGGCGAAAGCATTAAAAAAAAGTCTTCTAGAAAATAACCTTTTCAAAATCTAACATACAGTATGACCGCCGTGGACTGGCCGATTCCACGGGAAGGCAATATTTCCACGGACGCAATAATATTAAATTCCAAACACTAATTATAGGAATAATCATCAAAAATTAAAATAATGAAGCACCGGGTACAGCCCTTAGCTTCATTAATTAAAATTTTGCTGATGATCATTTTTATTACCCGGTAAACGCATGCTGCGCGCGCGTGGAATACGACCAATCCACGGCGACTGTACTGTATTGGATGTATGCTACACTTTAAAATCAATTGGGTTAAAAGTAAACCCAAATCAACCGGGTTGAGGGAATATAAACAGAGATTGGTTCATATTCTCTCAACCCGTTGATTTGGGTTAATTTTAACCCAACTGATTTTAAAGTGCACATGCATATAAAAGGTTTTGAACCACCGCATACATTTCCTAAATGACAAAGCTAAATCACTTATTGACAAATGAGTGATTGTTTCCAGGCTCAAGTCTATGATTTCCCTCCCCCGATAATGGCCGATATCCAGATTGCCTTCAGAACCGGGGGCCGCGAATTTGTCGTTCCAGGCATTAAACCCAACATGTGTGTTCAACCTGGAAATCAATTGACCAAAGACTTCCCTTGCATTTGTTACTAGGTTTTGACTCGAGGCTCGGTAATGATTTAATTCAACAGCTCGCGACAGAGCTGTTGGATTAAATTATTACTGAACCTCCCAATAAACAACAAATGGTTTTGCCCATCCGTCGTTGACAGCATTGACTGAGATGATACCTTCCAGGGTGCCATTCACGTACATCTACTGAACTTCACACAATATTTGTATTAAACTCACCATTCACGTTCGTGCACTGAACTTCACACAATCTTTGTAAACTCATTTTGTGAAATTTGTTTGTTATTACTTAAATTTCAAATTATTGTGTTTGTTGACCATAGTTGTTTTAATAAAAATAGTTTATTAAAGGTTAGCAGAAAAACGGAGCGTTATTGTTATTTTTAATTTTTTTTTTTTTGGGGGGGGGGGGGTGGGTGGTGGGGGAGTACTTACTTGACAGCATTAGTTCTCCAAACAATTGAAGAAAATTGTGTTTTAATGGGATTCAGGACACTCTTTTCGAAAAATGTATACTTTGGAAGGGAGATGGAGATTGATATGTAGCTGTAAAATCTCTGACATAAAGAGAAACGCTTTGGTAGATTTGTGACCGACCTCAACAAAAGAGAATGCACTATAAATTTGCTTTGTAACGCGTCAATACATTACTCAACAAAGCTATTACCGTTAGGTATTTACCGTTAGTATTTACCGTTAGGTATTATGCAACAAAGTGTTACGCAAGAAATCAATTACGCAACAAAGTGTTACGCAAGAAAACTATTACGCAACAAAGTGTTACGCAAGAAACCTATTACGCAACAAAGTGTTACACAACAAAGTGTTACGCAACAAAGTATTACACAACAAAGTGTTACGCAACAAAGTGTTACACAACAAAGTGTGACACAATGACACAATAATCTATTGAATACTTGAAATGGGTTAGTGGTTTATTGTGCTTCACGCTCCGTCTGGCTGCTGTAATTAAAGGGATATAACTGGAGAGAGAAATAACACATAGGATTTCTGAATATATGCATTTTATTCAAGTGCCATCTCTACATTTTCAAATTAATGAATTGAAAAATACATTTATAAATAAATTTATCATGTTCTTCAACCTTGTGTTCAGAGGGGCATATACAGCGTGGGGATTTACTCACAAATGGCTCATTTTCCACATACAAAATACAGTCCGACTCCTCGTACTTGAACTGGTAGACTACTGGAAGCCCATATTTGGGCTTTCTTCTGCTGGTGGTACCACAATTTAAAGGCTTCATATTCTGTGGATGTGTTTTATATAATATTACCTTTGAAGTGATATTATTTTATTTGTTACGATTTGCCTTGTTACAATTTATCGGAGAGTGCCCGACACTCTCCCATAAATTGTAACAAGGCAAAGATGCTCAAAACAATTCTTAGGACCAAAAATAATTTAGCACTCTACCAGTTCAACTTCCATACTGGGCTATCCCATCAGGGTTTAAGGCTAGATTTGGTGATATGTTCACCGTTGATACTGCTTGGCTTATACACAACACTCTTGTCCCTAAAAGAGGTGGGCAATTCATAAAATACAAAACACTTGGGCGAGGGTGGGGTATAGGTATATGTAGCATCCAGGTCACATTCCAACAGCGTGGAGGTGGGATTTGTTAAGCTGCGCGAAATTTTGTTTACAACTCGTACACATATTTACCTCTCAACAAAAAACATTTAGGGATAGATGGGAGAGAAGAGAAAGCAGGCAGAAATGCGTATATAACCTTTGATGTTATATACACAAGATCGGCGGTAAGCTGTGGATTGCCAACTGTTAGAGGGCGAGGTCTGATAATCTGAATGGAACGGATAGGCAAATACTCTGAAATCATAGAATGGTTGCGCTGTCAAATCCAATATGGAATGAGTACACAAACTTTTGATTTCAAGTCGGTGTGAAGTTGGAAGACTGACTACCGAGCGCATCCTTAAGTTTGTGCCGTTAAGACGGAATTCTCTGCAACAGAAATGGATTGCGGAAGAGTTTAAATACAGGAAGGAGAACAAAGTCAAAGTTTATGGAGAGGGATGTTAGGGAGAGATGGTAAATCATGCATCTTCGCTGGATATATACTTGACAACTTGCAGGAAAGTCGGAGGATGGAAGTACGCGGAACAATTAAGGGCGAGCGGTATGACGTCCCACCCCACTACTCAACACGAGTCAGTTTCCTACTTTAAGGAATGGCGGAGGGGTGGTTGGGATAGAAACATGTCGTAAAACAAAAATATCATTGTGGAGGACAGTCCATTGCTGGAGGCAAAGAAGACATTTTTTTTAATTCGCCGGGTGAGGTCGGGCCCTCAACTGAGAAAGTTTGGACAAATAAGCCCCATCGGATGCTATCTAGAGAGATTTTGCGTCTCGACATGTCAATTTAGGCTAGGCACCCCCCCCCCCCCCCCCACACTGGGATGAGTGTAAGAAAACAATGGAAACAGGCACGGGGGGGGGGGGGGGGGGATACAGAGCGATATATGTAAGATCAACCTTTGTCTTCAGGGAACTTGGAATGATGTTTGAGGAAGCAGTAAAGTTGAGGAATTCCTACAAGATGTTTGTTTGTTGGTGGTTAACGTCACATATTTATGCACCATGGCTAATCGTGACACAACATGGAGATGAAGTCAAGTGTAGTCAATCGTTGATCAACATGTGGCCCATTTTAGAGGACTTTCACCCCAAGCATTGGTGACTGGGTCCTATTTTACTAGTAAAGCGGAACTGGTTTACCACAGTAAACATGTGCTGCTTACTTCCCGGGGTTCCCACGGGGATCCTACAAGATACTCGAGAGATGATGCCGTTCGGGGATGGAGACAACCCATTTATGGACTCTTGAGCTTGGGAGGCGGATTTGTTCTAAATTCTAAAAGCATCATATAAAGATGTACGGAGTGAACTTAGCCCGGGTAACATCACAAAACGTGTGCCTATGGGGAGAGGCCTAAAACAGGGGTGTACTCTTTCGCCAATTCTTTTTGCATTGTACATCAAAGGTTTAGATGAACTTAGCGACGAGGGGATTGCAGTTGAGGACTTAAGATCCCAGGGCTATTTTTTGCAGACAATATGGTGCTAGCGTCAGAAAGCGAAGGGGGCTTGCGAAAATGCTGGGAATTGTTGGGAAATATGGGAGCAAATGGAGACTCGAACTTAATGAAAGCAAGAGCAAAGTTATACCTGTGGGCCGCAAAGTGGACCCCACTCGAAGGTGGAGAGTGGGGTATTCTGTATTCAGGAAGGTAGCAGCAAACTTCTCAGTGTAGTAGAGACAGGTGACTACGAGTATCTATCTGGTGGTAAACAGAAACATCACAGGAAGAGGCATCTACCGAAACCACAAAAAATTGATTCTGAAGGGGAGGCGAATCCTTAACCAAATGAAACTTGTAGGAAGAAACAATTTCAATAAGGTTTTCGTGGGGAAAACCATTTGGGAAATGGTGGGTCTGCTAAGTATATCATATGGTACGGAAATGGTACCCCTAAACCAGACGACTGTAAAGAGCTTGGAAACCCTGCAGAACGATGCAGTCCTATGGATAACGGGGCAGAGTAATGCCGCAGCACTAGAAGCAATCAGGGGTGAGCTGGGGTGGATGAGGATCAAGGACAGGATAGACTTATTGAAACTCGGTTATCTTAATTATTTGGTAAATCTCCCCCGACAGCCTATGGTGTTCCATAGAATTTTCAACTCAAATATCAAGACATGGTGGATGGTCCAAGTGAGGGAGATTATCGAGAACTACTCATTGGAGATCTCGGACCTAGACGTTGGGGAAAACCAGGGTAAAAAAAAATCGCCAGTGAAAGGGTCATGGAGGATGGTAACCTTAATTGGCGAGAGGGGGGTCAAACCAAAAAGGTCTTTTTTTTGCCTGCGTGGTAAAGAGAAGCCTGGTTTTGAAGAGTACCTTGATGACACCTGGTTGGGGGGGGGGGGGGGGTCACTGTTGTTCAAGCTGAGGTCGAGGTCCCTGGAGCTGAGGGGGGAAATTGGGAAAAACAGTGAAAAGGAGTGCCAGATGTGCAATTTGGGCGTGGTGGAGACCCTGTAACACTTTCTTCTAGAATGCCCAAAATACCAGTCTAACATAAGATTCACTGGGAGTATAATGGGGAAGTGGGATGGGAGAATGAAGGACATGTGTTTAGTGGGAGACTGTAAGGAGAGGGTTAATATGCTAATCGGAGAGATTGGGAAGAATGGGGGAAGGGATGTCGTCAAGCAGTTCGTCTCAGAGTGTTGGGAGGAGAGAATCGTGGGAATAGGGAGGCAGAAGGGAATACAAGGATAACCAAGGCCTTCTCACCCAAGGACCGCGACAAATCAGCGGCCGGCCAGTGTTATTAATGTAGGCAATCAGTGGGACTTGAAAAGGGAAAAGGATGTTGATAGTAGTATGACTGAATAAATCCATTGCAATTACCCACAAAGAATTGTCCGTTCAAGAATGGAAAGGGTGCCATTGCAGGTAGTACTGGGCAGAGCCCCCTCTCCCAAAACTGAAAAATAACTAGCTCCGAGCAACAGGCATATTGATGTTGGAAAAATTTATTTTGAGTTTAAGCCTTTTCCTAACTTAACGGCCAATGCTTCATTGTGGGAACTAGTACACAGTGCCACCATGCCCAACGTCAGCAATCAGGATTAAGTGCCCTACCAAAGGACACCCACCACGCAGTTACTTCTGGTGGGATCGAACAGAGGTCCTTTCGGTTTCAGTAACCACCGAGATATCTCGCGGCTTTTAGACCATACCATGTTATAATATAATAGGTATAAAGACACGTTTGGCAAATCGTTTATACCTATACTGCCCAATTTAGAGGACATCTGCCTCAGGCGTTGGTTCCGGGTCCTATTTTACCAGTAATGCAGAACGTGCTGACCGCAGTAAGTAGGGGGTTGCCACGAGGACATCAATCCAATAAAACATGACTTTATTTACAGTAATCTGGCAACGCTCAATATCCCGGAGCTATCCAAGGGAAAGTTGGTGATAGCAATCTATTTCTAAAGTAATAAAAAGGTCAGTATTAGTTTCATCAGATACCTTATTTCAATTGGAGAAGGGTTTCAGAGAAATACTTTTATGGATCGTATTTTTTCCGTTGGTAATTCAGTGACACTTTAGGTTTGTAACTGGAGTGTGCACGGTAGGAATTCTCCGAAAGACGAACTATTTGGGGACTCGAAAATGGGAGGTGAAAGATTCGACTGGTAACTTTTTTTATTAGGGTTTAACGACACATTAACAGCAAGGGTCATATGTCGGTGACAGTTTTACGGGTGGGGGAAGCCGGAGTACCCGGAGAGAACCACCGAACAACGATGAGCAGCTGCCAGCTCTCCAACATCGTAACTCTGAACTGTGCACCACAGCGCAGGCAGGGTTAGATTGGTTGAAGACATGCAGTACGCCTTAGTACACAGCGTCATCGTGCCCCCATGTAGGCAATCTTGGTTAAGTGCCTTGACCAAGGACACAACGCGGGAGCACGAATCAGTCGCTGAAATGGTCACCCATCCAACTACTAATCGCGCTCGACGTTGCTTAACTTCGGTGATCTGGCAAGAACCGGTTACCGCGACGCCACTGCGCCCCCGACGGGTAACAAACACACACATTTTCTGCAAACGGTTGAGGTTATAAATATGGTAGTATTGATCTCACAGGTCACTCAGCCCGAAAAGAAGTGTGAGAGAAACTACTAAAACATGGCGGGGTGGGGAGCAACTTAGGTATAAATGGTCGAACTCACCCATCTCAAAACGGTGTAGGTTCGCAAGGCAACCCTGACGTCTCAACAGGCTAGCAGTTAATGACGTGACCAGTACACGCAAGCATGGGAACAAAATCCCATTCCCTGGGGTCAAGGGTGGTTTGGATGGGTCTAAATACTGCAATCGTTCACTTAACTTCCAACAATTATGTTATCAAGATGTCGGAGTTTGTAGGGGTTCGATGGTAGGGCCGGGTTCACAACGCTAATTCCCTGGGAGGCACATTGGGATCGGCCGACATTAGTATAGAAACCTGCATTTTTCCCACCCGCCCTAATCCTCCCCCAACATTCTTGAAGTGAAATAATGGGCACGGACCTGTACAATGTTTCACATCCTGCCATCCCGTCTTACCCGTAGAGTCTGGTTAGTACTTAGCTGTATTGCATTGCCCAAACCATCAAGTGGGAGTTGTTGGACCATTCGCCCACATGCTTTACCAGTTCTTCACTAATCACCCCATTGTGTAAAGTGAAATGTTTCGGGAGCGAAGATTAGCTTCTCGAAACAATCCTAGCGAGGACTCATGACCTGGTGGCAGAGAAATGAGTGTGCCAAGGTCTACCCTCTCCCTTCATCTAGTGTTGTTCTCCAAACCGACAGAAACCCAAACTTTACAAATAAGCTTTTGTATTTATTTGGGTTTTGAAACTTTCAACAGCCAAGGTCATATCGTGTCGGAGGTTTACAGACGAAGGAAGCCACTAGTTTATGCCTGTGCTGCTCACGATAGAGGGTTCCAAACACAGGCATGGTAACCCGATCATAACCCAGTGCAACAAAACGTATCTCGGTAAACAAGCACTGCTTCAATTTCGAAGTTTCCTCTACAGGTGACGAAACGATACAACTGTTTGTAATGCTCTCTTATAAATAACGGGGTTAGGAAAAATGCTGGTAATTCGGGTAGGGCTAGAGCAGAGAGCAATAGAGGCAGGACATAACCTTACTGTTTTGTATGCAAGCCTTGGTTGTATCCGTGCAAAGTTGGAATGATGGGACCGGGTAAATCGCAGAAGCACGTAAGTATCGATGAAAGGTGACAGTGCTGAGATATGGTTGAGGGCAAAACTCACTTGAACGAGAGGAGCGATGAAATCAGTTTCAAACTTGAGCTTCTGGATTCTACAAGAAAGTCGAAATGTGAAACAGACCTCGCTTCGCTGCAGGCGAGTTAGGGCGTGTGGGGAGCATGCAGCCAGGAACTATAAGGTAGCAATGGACAGACGAGCCACTCACATCTAACGAAGAGTTGTTGCCCCGGACATATGACGCTCACCATTTTTCAAACAGTCTGGGAGAGACTGGTGATAATACGAGTATGGTTGTGCTTTCAAAATTTCTCAGCGTGTGCACAAGGTTTGAAAAGAGGTGGCGGACAGCAATGCATGTACACTCTAAAACCAACAATGTTTCACATCCTGCCATCACGTCTTACCTGTAGAGTCTGGTTAGTACTTAGCTGTATGCGTTGAGTGAATATTAACCCGAATTGGCTCATAATCACTCAACCCAGTTGAATAGGATTAATTTTTAACCCAACATATTTTTAGTGTAGGAGTGAGTATTGGTTACAGTTTCAACGAGGTTGTGTTCGGGGTATCTATACCGCTCTACAGACTGTACCCTATTCTTACTTTTCTGGTTGGAGTGGTTTGTTGACAATATGGACTGCGCTGTGTAAAACAGGAACGCATCCTCTGTTCTTCACTGGTAAATTAGAACTACCTACCGAAATTTGGTTTGTTGCTAGTTGGGAGATTGGAGTGGGAGACGAGGTACACGCGGTATAAAAGAGGAAAATGGATGGTGATCGGAAATTCAGGCGGGATAGAGCATTTGGAACGGTTTCAAGCAAAGGATGTAAAAAAAACCACTCCACACAATATACCCAGCTCTTACTTTTCTTGCACGAGTGGGCTGGAGACAATGTGGGTTGCGTGGTATAAAACGCACATCCGCAATTCTCTCCAGGTAAATCAGAATTAAAAAATATTTTCAAACCTGTAAGCATAAACATTTACGTAAAAGATATTTTGGCGGTCGTTAGCAAACAACCAATTATGGAGGCTTATCATTAAATTAATCCAACAGCCCTATAGGGCTGTTGGCTTCAGTTATTACCAAACTTCCCAACAAATACAATATGGATTCGCCCAATCGCTATACCAGTATGGGGTAGGTACCGCAATTCCAATTAAAGAACTCAAGGCTCCAAGTGTTAAATTGTTGCTAGAGGGATGGTTGGAGATGAAAAACAATGGTGGCGACTTCTTTGCAAATGTATTGCAATTGTTGGGAAAAGAAAGTTGACAGGGATAATGCAGGTCAAGATAAGGCACAACCCACTTCACATGGGGTGAGGGGAAATGCAATCTGTTCTGGACACTAGCATCGTCCCGCAGACAAGTTTGGTTACAGAGAGTTAAACAAAATTACAACAGAGAGAGGGCAACAATAAAGGCTCCACTGCAGGTAGGGAAAACGCAGGGGCGGAATAGCACAATGTATTCATTTGTGTTTAAGGTCAAGTTCATCATTTACGGCTATCTAGTAACCACAACACAAGAATGAAGTAAAGTTTAGCCAATCGTTTATATCTATGTGGCTCACTTTAGGAGACTTCAGCATTGCAGATGCCACCTCGTTGCACCCAATGGACGATAGTTAACTAACTGGTGTTTGCCACGTTCAATACTCATTGCTGTATCACAACCACAAGATAAGTATAGTCAAGTTTAGCCCCTTTATGCCTTTATAGCCATCTTTCACCCATGCGTTGGTTACAAAAACTTGCTCCCCAAAGGCAAGCCGGAGAACAGCTAAGATGTAGAATAATGCAGAGGACATCCACAACACGGGCTGCACATTTTATGGGAGAGATGGAGAAGTATGACCAGAGGGCTCCGGGCTTCTGAATTCAGCTCTTTTTTTTTTTTGGGGGGGGGGATATTTTCTTAAATATGTTGGAAAGGTGCGTGTGTGTGCGTGGGTGCTGAGAGAGAGAGAGAGAGGGAAGGAAGAAACGAAGGAAGAGAAAGAGGGAAAGACAGCAGAGATGTAAAGTAACAAGTTCGGTGACGCCACCGGGTGCACTTAAATTTGGTAACAGGACAAAACCCCCTCATTTTTTGAATTGGTAGCCAAAACCCCCTCAGGAAAAAAAACCCTCAAGACAAAACCCCCTCGGCCAAAACCCCCTCAAACCCTCTGAAGGCAAAACCTCCTACCTCAAGACAAAACCCCCTCATTTTTTGAAATGGTAGAAAAAAACCCTCAGGCCAAAACCCTCTCAAGACAAAACCCCCCTATTTTTTTCCTGAGTGAACGAAATGAAAAAAACAATTGACAGTTTGAAAAAAGATCAGATGTTGGTCCCAACAGCACTCTTGAGAAGTGAAAGAGGTGCGCTTCCATCACAGCGCCAGAGGAAAAGCACCAAAAAACTTCAAGAGAAACTTCAAAAACTATGTGTACAAAGAAATAATGGAATGCTAGGTGTTAGGGACTTTCTGAAACAAATTGGTTATTGTATTCGATTTTAAAACAATCCACTCTATCTTGGTTACCAGTAAAAGGGTGAAAGGGCAATGATATTACATGTACCGCCCCTATTCTATTCATTTATTTTAGTGCTAAAAGTATTTTTCTATTTTGTCAATAGAATTATACAAATGTGTGTGCGACTGAAACAAGCTCCTTGAGCTTGTTCCAGTAACAACCACATTTGTATAATTTTATCTTCAAAATTGAAATTCTTAATTTTTTCTATGATTTATTTTAGTGCTAAAAGTATTTTTCTATTTTGTCAATAGAATCATACAAATGTGTGTGCGACTGAAATATGCCATGTGCTCTTTTGTTACTAGAATTGTTTTACAAAAGTGTTTAATATGTGCTAAAATATACTCTGTCCTCAGTGCTGTGTAAATAATTTTTCACGTTTGAAATATATGAATAAAAAAAATTAAAACTTGCCAAGAGTTAGTTGTTTCTCATTCACAAAACCAACATTTATGTCAGATGGGGAAGTATCCGATAGGAAAATGTCACATAGCGTATGTATGCCTCCATGGAAGAATATCCACCCCTCCATGGGGTAATGTCTGCATGTCGTTTTTTCTGAGTGAGGGGGTTTTGTCCATTGTTTCAGTTAAGGTGAGGGGGTTTTGTCTTGAGGGTGTTTTGTCCGAGGGGGTTTTGACTGAGGGGGTTTTGACATGAGGGGGTTTTGTCCTAGATTCCTTAAGTTTGCCATACACTAGTGTTTCCGAAATGAATAACACGGATTTTTTCCTGTCTCTGGTATACATATATGTAACAACTTCGAAGCCCTGGCTGGCCTTATGGGTCCAGGAACCCACTCACCCACCAAGTCCCCTGGGGCGCCCCTGTCCACACGCAACCAATCTTTGTTCTCACGTCCAAGATCACGGTGAGAATTCTTAAGAGGTGAGGAGCAAGACAGAAAAAATAGTCCCTAGTAACACATCTCAAAGAAGAAGCTGTTACAATAGCTACACAATCAGTCTTCCACAACAAGTAAACTAAGATTTTGACCAAAAACATCAAACAGAGATCCAAAATACATATATTTAGTCAGGATTGTTATGGGGTATTGTGGGTTTGGATGGAAGGGTACATATGGCTGAGCAAACATCTTTCCGCGAATTCATGTAAATTAGTAGGAGATCCAGCCAAGAGATATGGAGACCAACGGGCGATGTGTGGCTGCGTTGGTGGCGGATGCGGTTAGAGCCGACCTTGAAGATTACCTCTCTGCACTAAGAGAGACTGCGGAACCCCTCTTTGCCTACATATGGGCTGGGGAACAATGTAATTTGAGGGCAAAGATCGAGTAGATACATAACCATACTCGATAACTGAAGCTGGGGAGGTTCTAGCAGATACGAATAGGAATTATGTCACCTCTCAAGTTGTGTGGAGGGGTTGGAACACAACTCTAAGTTCAGCGAATCATTTATAATTTTGTTGCTCACTTTCCCATGCACGGTTTGACAGGCCCTATACTAGTAAATCAGAACTTGTTTACTACATGTAGATCCCATGCCTGGTTTGACAGGCCCTATACTAGTAAATCAGAACTTGTTTACTACATGTTGACCACATGCGTGGTTTGACATGTCCTATACTAGTAAATCAGAACTTGTTTACTACATGTAGATCCCATGCGTGGTTTGTCAGGCCCTATACTAGTAAATCAGAGCTTGTTTACTACATGTAGATCCCATGCGTGGCTTGACAAGCCCTACACTAGTAAATCAGAACTTGTTTACTACATGTAGATCCCATGCGTGGCTTGACAGGCCCTACACTAGTAAATCAGAACTTGTTTACCACATGTAGATCCCATGTGTTTTTGTCAGGCCCTACACTATTAAATCAGAACTTGTTTACTACATGTAGATCACATGCGTGGCTTGACAGGCCCTACACTAGTAAGTTAGAACTTGCTTACTACATGTAGATCCCATGCGTGGTTTGACAGGTCCTATACTAGTAAATCAGAACTTGTTTACTACATGTAGATCCCATGTGTGGTTTGTCAGGCCCTATACTAGTAAATCAGAACTTGTTTACTACATGTAGATCCCATGCGTGGTTTGACAGGTCCTATACTAGTAAATCAGAACTTGTTTACTACATGTAGATCCCATGTGTGGTTTGTCAGGCCCTATACTAGTAAATCAGAACTTGTTTACTACATGTAGATCCCATGTGTGGTTTGTCAGGCCCTATACTAGTAAATCAGAACTTGTTTACTACATGCAGATCCCATGCATGGTTTGACAGGCCCTATACTTGTAAATCAGAACTTGTTTACGACATGTAGATCCCATGCATGGTTTGTCAGGCCCTATACTAGTAAATCAGAACTTGTTTACTACATGTAGATCCATGCATGGTTTGACAGGCCCTATACTAGTAAATCAGAACTTGTTTACTACATGTAGATCCCATGCATGGTTTGACAGGACCTGTACGAGTAAATCAGAACTTGTTTACTACATGTAGATCCCATGCGCGGTTTGACAGGCATCATACTAGTAAATCAGAACTTGTTTACTACATGTAGATCCCATGCACAGATTGACAGGCCCTATACTAGTAAATCAGAACTTGTTTACTACATGTAGATCCCATGCGTGGTTTGTCAGGCCCTATACTAGTAAATCAGAACTTGTTTACTACATGTAGATCCCATGCGTGGTTTGTCAGGCCCTATACTAGTAAATCAGAACTTGTTTACTACATGTAGATCCCATGCGTGGTTTGTCAGGCCCTATACTAGTAAATCAGAACTTGTTTACTACATGTAGATCCCATGCGTGGTTTGTCAGGCCCTATACTTGTAAATCAGAACTTGTTTACTACATGTAGATCCCATGCACGGCTTGACAGGCCCTATACTAGTAAATCAGAACTTGTTTACTACATGTAGATCCCATGCATGGTTTGTCAGGCCCTATACTAGTAAATCAGAACTTGTTTACTACATGCAGATCCCATGCATGGTTTGACAGGCCCTATACTAGTAAATCAGAACTAGTTTATTACATGTTGATCCCATGCATGGTTTGACAGGCCCTATACTAGTAAATCAGAACTTGTTTACTACATGTAGATCCCATGCGCACTTTGACAAGCCCTATACTAGTAAATCAGAACTTGTTTACTACATGTAGATCTAATGCGTGGTTTGGCAGGCCTTGTACTAGTAAATCAAAACTTGTTTACTACATGTAGATCCAATGCGTGGTTTGGCAGGCCTTGTACTAGTAAATCAAAACTTTACTACATGTAGGGAATGTACGTCATTATCTTGGACCCTGGCTCCATTGCCTTTTTGGGGTCAACTGAGTGTACTTGAGTCCATTTGTTTTGAAGATTTAACAAAGGACATGGTGTAAATAAGTTTCCAACCTTGCTGTCAGTATTTCATGAATTTAAACAACCTTTGTCCTGTTACTCAACGCACTCGATAGGTTGTTCATATTCATGGAATACCTCAGACTCAATTGGAATCTATTAGGCCAAACAAAATTAAATAATTGATTCTCAGGCATTTTTTTAAAATGAATGAGGGAGACGGTTTTTATTCTTATTTTGTATTCCTGATGGAATGGTCGCCTATGCCTAAAATCCAATTGGGAGAATCTACAATTAAATATTAGAGCTTCCATGTTGATTTCGCTGATAGTTTTTTTTTTGTAACAGCGATCACACAACACAAAATCCAAATAGAACAACTAAAATGGAATTCAAAAATAATAAGGAGTTTTTTTAACTGACTGAGTGCTAGAAGCTACAATCAGGCCTTTCCAAAAATGAGGGTACAAGTGCAAAAGTGGATTCTCAAGGAATACATGTGGGTGATATTCAGACTAGAGTCCTGCAAATCGAAAATGTTCAGAGTTGATCAAATTTCGAATCAAAGCATCGAATCATGCCAGGTATTTGAAATCAAACCAAACTCACAATCAGATTGAAGTTAAAGGGCAACTGTTTATTAGTGAATGGTAGCGTATTGGAGCGATGGAATCGTATTTATTTCGCTGCAGGTTAACGCACCACTTGGAATTCTGGTCCTTATTTCCAGGTTGATTCCGTGGTTGGGAAGTAGGCCCAGTGCAAAGTGCGGTTGGGTCCTTCCAACGCACTGTCCATTCCCAAATTTGATGTAACTATCTATTTACTCTACTGACCACTGTAGTCACTTTGTTTCTCAAAGTTCCAAATGGAATTATGCACCGGAAATTTTTTTTTTCAAGGTCACTAAGTATCTAGGGCGATATGACCGCAATACTATACAAAATACTATACAATATATGATATTCCCAAGGGGCTAATTCACTAAACACTGCACGTTAACCCTTTATCCAATGAATCGATTGCATCCGCCGGCTCGTGGAGCTTGTTCCAATGGGGGAGTCACATATGGTTTTGTTGAAATTTTTGGAAAAAATTGAAAAAATAATTTTTAAAATAATAAATTTTGATATCATGTGCATAGGATGAAGGGTTAATCCTTTGAATTCTGGTGCCATCTTCCATCTGAGTTCAATGCTAGCAATCAGAATAGTCCATATTCATTATTTGCATGGTGTAGACTAATTAATATTTTCAACTTGCAGCCCTGGTGCTACACGTTGAAAATATTGATTGGTCTACCCTACACACTAAGTTAGCACTCATCCTACGTAATGGAATTATGACGTATCAAGTTCCTGGTACAAAAAGCGGCCTCTCGAGTTCAAAGGGTGAAACATTTGTAACTAGGCAGCTGCCAATGTTTGGTGCCGGCATAATACTTACTTGCAGAATTATAGAAAAAAGGTAGCATATAAAATTTCATCTAAAGAATTATACAAGGTCAGGGACAGAAAGGCGAGAATCGTGCACTTCATGACAGAAACTGTGGACATCGATAGATAGATTTGTGTTGATACGTTCAGGTTATTGGTACCTCTCTTGCCATAGTTATGGACAACTTTGATTTTCAAAATAGCCACCATTAAATTTACCATCATATTGATGATCTCTAAATAATGGCTGCACCCAGACAAAAACAGAA
The DNA here is from genome assembly GCA_031216915.1 of Pictodentalium vernedei. Classification (NCBI taxonomy): domain Eukaryota; kingdom Metazoa; phylum Mollusca; class Scaphopoda; order Dentaliida; family Dentaliidae; genus Pictodentalium; species Pictodentalium vernedei. Next base: position 359,570,890 of record CM062289.1, read on the forward strand.
GTGTTAAGATACATGCATTAATCATACTTTTATTCAGTTTCTTGTCAACAGGTTTATAATATTCTTCAACATGATTGTTTGAAGGATAGAATTTGTTATATTATTAGCTCACCTGACTTTCAGTCAGGAGAGCTATAGTGATCACACACTGCCCATCGTCCGGCGGCATACGTGAACATGGTGTTTGCGTCTTCTCCTCTCAAACCGCTGAACCAGTTTAATTGATATTTGAGATAATAGTTTGTTATGACATCACAATTTGATTTTGTTCAAACCAAGTTGCCTCGCCCCTTGGTAGGGCCACGCTCAAAAAGTGTGCTTAAATCTTAAAAAATCTTCTTCTCATGAACCAGCAGTAGCAGAGACTTGATATTTTGTGTGCAGCTTCCTTTTGAGGTGTAGACTCAGATTTGTTCAAGAGAAGTTTGTGGGGCAAAATTTGCCATCATTATTGGAGGGGCAATAATTTCTGCCCCTCCTAAAATTTCTATTTTCCAAACCAAGAGGCAGATTTGGACCAAATTTGATATGAGGGCTTATTGGGTCATAAGAACTTAATTTATGACCAAAACTTTTTTCCCATCGCCCCATGGGAACTGCTGGAGCTAAAAATAAATAAAAAATTAAAACGCTCAGATCTCCAAAACTACATGGCACTGAGAATTCTTACTTGGTGTGAAGCTTCCTTAGGACCAACAGAATGGAATGGTCAAAAAAAAAATTGCTATTGGCTTTATCACGGGGTACTTTTTGGGACTTTAAAAAAAGTACTGAGTCAGCATTTTTTAACACTGTGGGTAATGGGCAAAACATTTAACACTACTTTTCTCCCAAACTAATGCTCCAAAAGCTTTCAAATTTCATATGTAACATCTTTGGAAGATTGTTTCACATGTTTATTGAAATCAATTCCCTGGGTCCATATTTGGGCTCTCTATGGGAGCCCAAATGTTTAAATTAGTGCAGTATGGGGAATATTCTTTAAAAATCTTCTTCTTCAGATCTACCAATAAGAATCTTTTGATATTTGGTATGCAGCACCCTTGGAAGGTGGGGGGGGGGGGGGGGGGGGAGATTCAAGTTTGTTCAAGCCAAATCCCTGGGTTCATATTTAGGCTGAAAATTTGGGGTTCCGATCCGGACTTAGACAATTTTTTTTTTTTACACTGAAAATTTGGGGTCCAGGTGGGACATAGAAAATTTTGGACCAAAATCCGGAAATTTTTTGGGTTTTTTTGTTTTTTTATGCGTTTCGGTCAATTTTAAGACAAGAAATTTTTTTTTTTTTTACTCTGAAAATTTGGGGGCCGGGGGGGGGGGGGGGGGGGGTACTGTTACGACCAGTAGTGTATAAATTTACCAGTAATGTCGAAATCGACCAGTAATGTCGAAAAAAATAACCAGTAATGTCGAAATCAACCAGTAATGTCGAAAAAATCGACCAGTAATGTAAAAATCCGTAATGTCGAAAAATTAACCAGTAGTGTCAAAAAGTGACGACCAAAATGACGATTTTTCGCAAAAATTTCAATATTTCTTCGGGTTGCTCAAATTGTACTTTTGCCTATATTTATCGACTTTTAACCATTTTCGCGCAAGTTTAAACACATTTACCCCAGTAAATATGGAATTTTATGTTTAACAATTATTTCTCTCTTTCATATGCACATATCCCATCCTATTTGCTCTCTCTGTCTCTGTCTCTCTCTCACACCCCTCTCTCTCTCTTTCTCTCTCTCCTCTTTCTCTCTATCTATCTCCCCTCTCTTTCTATCCCATGTCCCTCTGCCTTTGCCTCCTCTCTCTCTCTCCCCCTCTCCGTCTGTCTTTGCCCAGCACTCTTTCCCCATCCCCCCTCTCTCTCTCTCTCTCTGCCTTTGCCCTATCTATTTATCTATCTATCTATCTATCTATCTATCTGTCTGTCTGTCTGTCTGTCTGTCCCCTGTCCCCCTGCCTTTGCCCCACCTCTATCTCTCCTTCTCTCTCTCCCCTTCTTTCTCTATCGCTCTCTCCCTATCCCCTTTTCCCTCTGTCTTTGTCCAACTCTATCTCTCTGTCTCTTTCCCCTCTCTCTCCCTCCTTCCCCCCTATCTCTCTGGATAGATAATGAATTGATACGACGCTGAAATATTTAGTCTAGTATTTAGCACTCGCACAGATAGACATACAGTCACACATGTAGGCTGGCAAGTGTGTAGGCAGGCAGGTTAGCAGCATCCAGGCAGACGGACAGAAATCCAGACAGACAGATAGCAATGTGGCGTGTGAAAAATAACCCCTGGACGTGGATAGACAACTGAATGACGGAAAGACAGGCAGCCCTACATACAAAGATTGACTGGTCGGTTGATTGATTGATTGATTTTGTTTACGACACTTAGTTTAAAGCACGCGCACCATACACGTGTCATTTCGGCATGTGGCTTGGCACACAAAGTCAATGTGCACCTGGGATAAAGTGTCATTCCCAAGGACACAACTTAACTGACCTCGTCGGGTATAGAACCCGGATATTCATCAAATTGAATTGCGAGGCAATTTCTCGATTGAGCTAATAGTGCTCCCCACGTACATGCGGGTACATGCGGGTGACGCAGACTGACTGATTGATGGATGTAGGTAAAATGACAGGTAGCAAATTGGTAGAACTAGATGATAGACATGTAGCAAATATCGGGTAGTGACTGACATTATAATAGTCAGTCATTAAAGCACACGACCAGGGGTGTCATCGGGGGGGGGGGGGGGGAGGGGGGGGGGGCTATACCCCCCTTCCCCGTCGGCAAGTGTTAGTGCTCCTCATTTTGGCCGTCACTTTTTGACACTACTGGTTAATTTTTCGACATTACGGATTTTTACATTACTGGTCGATTTTTTCGACATTACTGGTTGATTTCGTCATTACTGGTTAATTTTTTCGACATTACTGGTCGATTTCAACATTACTGGTAAATTTATACACTACTGGTTGTAACAGGGACTATGCGTTTTGGTCAATTTTAAGACGAAAAAAAATTTTAGGCTGAAAATATTTTGTTTGGGACTTTCAGAACAAAAATAAAAAAAAATCTTTTTTGTGCATTTATCTCAATTTTGGTACGTACTAGTGCAGGAACTGAAAATAGAAGGAAAATCCTGTGTATTGTGAGGGCACAACTCCTTCATCTAGTTGGTATATGCTTTTCTTTAGGAGGGGCGTATGCAGCTTATTCAAGTCAAGTCCCTGGTTTGATATTTAGACTACCATGTCAGGAGAGTGCCCTCAGGCCCCCAGGGGCCTCTTGTTTATAAATTTTCCTAGCAAAGGGTAGATATTTATTTATTTATTTATTGATGTTTAAGGTCACATATTTATGCACAATGGCTAATCATGACCGTGACAGTTTCGCGGGAGGAGGAAGCCGGAGTACCCGGAGAACCACCGAGCAACGACGAGCAGCTGCCAGCTCCCCAACATCGTAACTCCACACTGCAGCACAGGCAGGGTTAGATTTAGGTTGAAGACATGTGTATCATCGACGTGCAGTACGCCTTTGTACACGGCGTCATCGTGCCCCCACGCAGGCAATGGAGATAAAGTGTCTTGCCCAAGGACACAACGCAGTTGCCGCAGGTGGGATTCGAACCGAGGGCCTCTCGGCTTGCAGCCTGCACCTCTACCTACTGAGCCACCGCGCTCCCAGCAAAGGGTAGATATAAAAGTTTTGGAAAATCATTCCTTTTTCAAGAGAATATGTATGCATCTGTTATACGTCTACAAGTCATGCATTTGAGGGTTGTTTCGCAAATGTTCATTAAAATAACGAATGCCAAAATAGCTACCCCCCGCAAAGTCTTGAGTTCTTATAACCCAACATAAGATTACTTACATATTTCTGACAAAAGATTTCACTTTGGGAAAGTATATATATATTTTTGGGAAAGTATATATATATTTATATATTTATTGGTGTTTAAGGTCACATACTTATGCACAATGGCTAATCATGACCGTGACAGTTTTACAGGTGGAGTAAGCTGGAGTACCCAGAGAGAACCACAGAGCAATGACGAGCAACTGCCAGCTCCCCAACATCGTAACTCCGCATTGCTGCAGGGTTAGATTGGTTGAAGACATGTGACCATCGACGTACAGTATGCCTTAGTACATGGTGTCATCGTGCCCCCATGAGGCCAATCAGGGTTAAGTGCCTTGCCAAGGACATAATGCGGGAGTCCAAATCAATCGCTCAGACGGTCACCCATCCGAGGACAAACTGGGCTCGACGTTGCTTAACTTCGGTGATCTGACAAGAACCGGTTACCACAACGCCACTATGCCTACCTTTGGGAAAGTCTTATAATATTTGGAGAACACAGTATAAATATAAAATCAATGTTTTTGAAGAATTTTATCCTTCATGTGGACAAAATTAGTGGATTAGCGGAACATTAGTATTAAAAGACAGAAAGCCAAAATTTCACACAATCTCCAATGCAATGTTAACCCTTTGAACCCTGGTAGTATCTCCCATGTCAGTTCAATGCCGGCAATTGGGAGAGTCCATATTTATTATTTGGGGGTAGATTAATTAATATTTTCAACATGCAGCTCTGCTCTACACTTTCAATCAGCGGCGATCATACTAAATGAAACTATGACGTATCATGTTCCTGGGACGGAAAAGCAGCATCTCTTTTCAAAGGATTAATCATCAAAATATGAATCGGAAGATTATGTTTCCATCTATTCGCTTGTCCATGGAAAATCCACTTGATGAAAAAAAGAATTGAAAGCCCTCATTAAAAGCTGAGATTAAAATTGCAGTGTCACTGCTAACTAGTTGAGACATATTTTGTTTATTGGAATCTAATGGCACTTTCAACAGCCAGGGTCAAATCGTGTCTGACAGTTTTACAGATGAAGGTAGCTAGAGTACCTGGAGAGAACCACCAAGCATACCCAACTTACTAACTCTGTACAAGAAGTGTTAGCAAGGGTTAAAGGCAAGTGCACCATTGACGTTTAGTACACATTAGTACGGAACAGCATCGTTCTCCCACATGATCAATTGGGATTAAGTGCCAAGCCCAAGGACACAATACAGTTACCGCTGATCAGCACTGACCCATCGGCCATTCGATTAAAAGTCCAATACCCTAACCACTGAGTCACCATGACTCCTCGTACTTAGTATGCTTGTGATATATTCACAGCGTTTTCTTATTGTGAAAGAAAGAGGTAACAGAATGTCACAAGAACTTTCGTTCCACCCTTGTGAAGGTCACGCAAAGCAAACAAAATTGATGCAAATAATTAGACGGTCAATAAAAAACAACTAATATTCGAATTTCCAGATAGTAATTCCACCAAGGGTATATTTATTTATTGGCGTTCAATGTCAATTTTCTCCACAATGGCAAATCGTGTGACTGCAACATGGATATAAAGTTAAGTTCAGCCAGTCGTTTATACCCATGTTGCCCATTTTAGAGGATGCCCACCCCAGACACTGGTACTGGATGCTAGCTATTTCACACAGTAAACAAGCACGGCTTCACTTCTCAGGTTCCATCCGGTAGCCCAAGTGTACATGTATTTGTACCAAACGGCCTAGAACGTCACATAATGTAAATTTCCATCTGAACAAAATATGAACATGACTCACCCAATATAAACCTTGTCATACCTGGAGTTGTTCCCTTAACCTAATCAAAAGTTAATTAATGCACATTTGGAAATGTTTCTTAGAGAACTTTCCATCAGAGTGCCATATAATAGATTTCCCAAGCTTTTCCAAAGGTGCATAACATTGGTGGCCTCTCACTGGAATAGATCATATCATTTACACAGCTTGGTTAGTGTCAGGTGTGCATATGCTATTGGCCGAGAACAGTAAAACATTGTTAACTGAATAGCCACTTTGGCAATGGAGATTATTCAATTAACATGAATAAGCAATTAACATGGACTGGTTCATTTTCCTTTACTCTAGACGAACCAAGCATTTAATCTATTATATCTTGTTTGATAGATCTCATAGGTCTCTGTCAAACAAGATATAATAGATTAACAGCCTGTATTGGAAGTACTGAGTCTAAATAAGTCTATAAACAAAAATAGAACTAGGCGAATATTCAGAGTATTCAGGGACACATTACAAGATCTTTATTCAGGAGTGTACTCTATGACCTATATGTAATTACCAGGTCAAATTTGTGAAAGTGTGGTAAATGATTTTGTGTTTGAAAATTATTTTTAATGAACAGGGTTACTCAATACAGAGATATTCAATTAAGTGGACAGCACTTTATTGGAATACATCATGTCGTGTCCCAGCTTAAATAAGGCTTTTGTTAAAAATCAGGAACTTGATTGGCCAGGTCAACTTAACGAACAGCTAGCCATATTGAATTCACATAATCCTTGCGTAGGTTAATGGTTAGTTACAGAAATTTGTTCCCTGGAGAAGCTTATCTTCATTACCCGAGTCACATACCCTCAGAGCAATGGGTACTGGCATTTGAAAATGGAACAGTTATTGACAAAATAGTGAGCCTAAAATGCTCACCTGGCTCAAATTGTCAAAAGACACTCAGTAAGTGATCAGTAGCAAGAACAATTTTTTGATTTGCTATGACACAACCAAAGGCAACTTCTTTGGCCATTCATTTCTGCTGGCCCAAGGAAAGCTACCTAGCAAGCTCTGTTCTGTGAAGTATTAAAAAAACAACAACCAAACGAAAATTTATTTTGTTTTCAACCAACTACAGTGGTTTGCTCTAGACCCAACTCCCCCCCCCCCCCCAGTCCCCCCACACCCGAAAAACAAAAAAAATAAATAAAAAAAACAAAAAAACAAGCGACTCGATTTGAACAAACTTGAATTTGACACCCCTAGAGATGTTACATACCTAATGTGAAAGGATTCTCACTGGTGGACCTGGAGAAGAAGAATTTTAAGAAATTTTCTCAAATTGCACAAGTTAAACTTTGGCTTCAATGAAAAGTCAGAATATTAACCCAGGGACCTGATTTGAAAAAAACCTTCAATCTAACCCTCCAAGAGGTGTTGTACATCAAATATCAAAAAATCTGACTGCTGGATCTGAAGGAGATGATTTTAAATGATAATTCCTCATATTGCACTAAGTTAATATTTGGGCTCCCTTGGGGAACACAAATATTAACCCAGGAACTCGATTTGAACAAATTTGAACCTTACACGTCTAGAGATGTCACATACTAAATATAAAAAGATTCTCTGGGTTTGAAAAATTTTAATTTTTCAAGAAATTTTCTTATATTGCACCGAGTTAAAATTTGGGCTCCAATAAAGAACCCATATATTCATCCAGGGATCCCATTTGAACAAAAACTTTAATCTATCCCTCTAGAGATGCTGCATACCAAATATCAAAAGAATCTGACTAGTGGATGTTTTTAAAGATTATTCCCCATATTGCACCAACTTAATATTCAGGCTCCCACAGAAAGCCCAAATATTAACCCAGGGACTCAATTTGAACAAATTTCAATCTGACCCTTGTAGAGATGTTGTATACCATGTATCAAAAGAATCTGACTGTTTGATCTGAAGAAGAAGATTTTTAAAGCTTATTCCCCTAGTGCCCTAAGTTAATTATTTGGGCTGCTGTGTTGAGCCCAAATATGAACTGAGGGGCTCGATTTGACCACACTTGTATTTGACCATCCTATGGAAGCTGTATACCAAATATCAGAAGATTCTGATCAGCGGTTTTATAGAAATTTTTTTTAAAATTTTTTGCAAATATACTGACTCAGCATTTTTTTCAAATGCCCCTCCCCCTCCCTTACAGAACACCCTGACACAACCGATGGCCATTTTGTTTATAATCCATTTTACTGGTCAAAAGAATGCTTCATACCAAATAACAGTTCCATGTAGTTTGGGAAAAATGGGCATTTGAATTTTTTTCTATTTTTAGCCCCTGGGGTACCCACGGGGCTAAGGAAAAAAATTTGTGGGCATCAAAGTACTCTGGACCCAATTATACTACATGCCAAATTTGGTTCAAATCGGCCCATTGGTTCTTGAAATAGAAATTTTGAGCAGAGCCCCAAAATAGGTATGTGCCCATTGAGAGCCCAAATATTGATCTACCAACTTCCCTTGAGCAAACTTTAATCTTCAACACCAAAGAGTGTTCCATAGCATATATCAAGGCAATCTCCCTTGGTGGTTCATGAGAAGAAGATTTTTAGGCTTGGGCATCATTGAACAGATCCCAAAGAAGGCAGCCATTTCATCTGAACAAAATAGAAAGGGTATACTCCAGGGATGGTATGTGGAATATATGTTTGAATTTGGCTGAATGGCTGTGAAGAAGAAGCCAAATTTGCAAAAATTAACGGACGCCAGACGCCAAGTGATGGCAATAGATCTGCTATTAACAGGTGAACAAGATGGTTACTGGGCCGCTGAGATACAGACATGTACATTTATATGCAGGGGTCGAATTTCGTTGGAACATATTTCAAACCCTATGACAAGATGAAACTGCATAAAACATTTTGTGGGTGCTGTTCCAAACTTTACCACAAGAAAAGGAGACACTGGAGGCCCTTTTCTAGAAAACGGGGTCGCACTGTTCATTCTGGATATTTCGTTTACCATAAACCAAGATGTATTGTCAAAAGCTCGTCGAGAGAAGTAGAAACAATAACTGTGCAAGCCGAATGGACGATTGCAGAACATGGAAGCAATACCAATTTATTTATTTATTTTTGTTTAAGGTCACATATTTTTGCACAATGGCTAAGCATGACCACAACATGAGTATCAACTCAAGACCAGGGGTGTGCGTTAATAAGCCATGTTGCCCATTTTAGAGAGGGTTTTCACCTCACAAGCATTGGTGACTGGGTCCTATTTTACCAGTAAAACAGAGCCTGTTTAAAACAGTTAACAGGCACTTCTTCACTTCCCGGGGTTCCCGCGGGGAAGGAAGCAATACCAAAAAGATGTATAATCTATTAAACAGTGTACACATCATCCCCTGAGTTCCAATGTGTTCTATGTGCCAGTAGGCACATAGAATACATTGGAAGTCGAGAGACGGCTTGTTTTCATCTACAAGATCTGTTACCTGAAAACAAGTGTACACTGTTTGATAGATTATACATCGCTAGTCATGCTGGATTTAAGACATCTGCAGAATTTCCTCGCCTGCTCCAATAAGCCATGTCCTCTATCCTTATCTGATACAAGACATATTGGACAAGGAACTGGGTCATACCTCATGGCATGCCTCTCAGTAGATGCGATTCTTCTGTCAAAGAAACACCAGGTATTCAAGGGAAGATATTGGGTGGAGCTGTCATCCTTGTGCTCAAACCAAGATAACCACGAACATGCCAGAATTATGCATACATCTATTCACAGTGACAGCCTGCTGACACAAATTATATTACTTAAGCTATAGAAATCAAGCAATCTACCTAAGGAAAAATGTTGGAGAGTGGTAGTATTCACAGGCAAAGAATGGTTTCTGGCATATCAGTACCGACAAACTAGGAAGCTTCCTCGGAATTGATGTAAATAAAGAGTCATTCGTAATCCACTAGGAAAGTATTTAGTCTGCCATTGCGCATTAGGACATCTCACAACAAGAAAAAAAAAATTCTATTTGTAATAAATGATCTTGAGCGTTGCCCAAAAGATGACACACAATCAAGTCATTGTCACCTTGTAGGCCATCTATGGCGTTAAGGTTGTGTACGCAAAAAGTAAACTAAAGGTATCACACAGAAAAATCTTTTTTATAGTAATTGCGACATAGGTTTTTGACCTACAGCTCCGAAAAGCGAACTCAACCATCACTCCATTGTGGGTAACCTGTGTATGAAACATTACCACCATGCAATCAAGGATACAAGTTATTGTCTGGAAATGAGCAGGACGGACAGAGAAAAAGCGATTAGTATGTATACTACCTTTTGTAAACTGCGTGGTGCAGATATTCTAAAAATTTTTTTGATCAACATCCATCCATCACTATGCCATGTTTCAGGATTTCGCCATGTAGTGCACGATTTTGTCCTTGAGGACGTAAATACTACAAAAATAATTGTACAACTTCCTTCAATAACTTAACTGTTGTATTGTGACTTCAAGGAAACTCATCAAGAAAATTTTAGTCGAAGCTCATAAGCTGAGTCTTATTTATTTATTGGGATTTAATGACACTTTCAACAACCGGGGTCCTATCGTACCGACAGTTTTACGAATAAAGAAAGTCGGAATACCCGAAGAGAACCACTGCAGTAGGTGACTGCCTGACTATCTAACATCGCACAAGCAGGGTAAAGCATAGGTTGATTATCGGTGTACCATTGTCAAGCAATACGAATTAGCTCACTGCGCCATCGTATTCACACTTGGGCAATTATGAGAAGTGTCTTGCTGAAGAACACAACGTTGATGACTCAAGTGAGGATCGAACCTACATCCTTTCGAGCCTAAAATCAATGCTTTAACCACAGAGCCACCGCGTTCATAGCCACAATATTTAAATTCCTAAGATTATTTTACAATTTTCAAAGATATCTTGAGATATAAATTGTATTACACAAACGTTTAAAAACATCAAGGGAGCGTACCAACACATTGGTAGTGGGGAGCGTGATGAGATTTTGGTTAGTGGACTGAAGTTTAGAACTAAAGGTTGAAGGTTCAATCCTAAAGTGTCTCATCTGCATTTTGTCCTTTCAAGACAACTCCGATTGCACAAATGGTATCATGGTAGTAATATGCTCCAAGGCACACAACACGTCGATGCTACATTTGGCTTCAAACAATGATGACTCCATACGATATTTTCCTGCCTGTTGAAAGAGTCATTAACACTTTATCCAACAAAGACATCAAAATTTATTTTAAATATTTAAATTTTTTTTTTTTCAAATTTTTCAACAAAACCATATCATGTGTCTCCTCATCAGGACGAGCTTGATAAGCTCGTTCCAATGAGGGGTCACATGATATGGCTTTGTTTAAACTCTTTGAAATATAGGTTTTTTTCCTACTGGGGAATTTGTATATAACATGGGCGGATGCTGCCGATTCATTAGGTAAATCGTTAAACTCTAACATACATAAAACACAAACTCACACAACAAAACACTTATCAGCAACCTGCTGACACTCCAAAGATGGGAAAGGATTTGATATTGTGTACATCAAAAATCTCATATATAAAAACAATGTTTATGCAGTTGAAGATACTGTCATTAAAATGCACTTCCCAAATGATAGAAACTTCTAACTTCAGTTTTGCATTATCAAATTGATACGGTTCCATATCTCACTTCATCAGGAAACTGAAACAACAAAAAGAAAAACTACTTATAATTCCAATAAAATAAAATTAGGCTCAAATTTATGAGTGTTTTATCGACAACGTACACGAAGCTCTTCAGGAAAGTTTGGAACAAATGGCGATTTGCCCGACTTTTATGAAAATTGCATTTTACATTTTGATAAAACAATTTAAAAGTTTCAAGACGTATTTTATCTGTTGAATTGTGACGAATGTCTGATCATTCGTTTATACAACATGTGCTTTGCACTATTTATTTATTTATTCATTGATGTTTAAGGTCACATATTTATGCACAATGGCTAATCATGACCGTGACAGTTTTACGGGTGGAGGAAGCCGGAGTACCCGGAGAGAACCACCGAGCAATGACGGGCAGCTGCCAGCTCCCCAACATCAGAACTCCGCACTGCAGCACAGGCAGGGTTAGATTGGTTGAAGACATGCGTTCCATCGACGACCAGTACACCTTAGTACACGGCGTCATCGTGCCCCCACGCAGGCAATGGAGATGAAGTGTCTTGCCTAAGGACACAACGCGGTTGCAGCCTGCACCTCTACCTACTGTGCTTTGCACTTCGTGGGAATTAAAAATTCTATTTAATTTGATGTTTAACGTTACTCCGACCACCAGTCTAATTGCATAAGGAATCCGACACCATTATGGGACCAGTTTAGCCCTTAAGTAGTCTGTCGACTATGTTTAGATTAAATCTCCAATATTGAGCTGGTTGGAAAAACGGATTTACGGTTTGGTTTCCAGGCCTACTGAAATAATCTAGACGACTGAATATAAAAAATACCATGAAAATTCATTTTCTTTCAATCAATGCAATTGGGTCTAGGGCTGATTTCACCCAATCTTTGACCCTTTGAAACCTAGAGGCCACTTTTCCCGTCAGGGAACATGATGCGTCATAATTTAATTAAGTGGGGTGACTGCTGAGTGAAGTGTGGAGTAGACAAATTAATATTTTCAACCTGCAGCCATGCGGCTGTACGTTGAAACTATTAATTGGTCTACCCCCAAATAATGAACATGGACTCTTCTTCAAACTGCTACCGTTGAATGGACATGGATGATATCACTAGTGTACAAAAGGTTAACTAGAAAGTGTTTTAGCACACTAAAACATATGTCTCCCCTTCCTTTTGAGGTCAGAGGTCAAGGTCACATGCAGTTCATCAAGGTAGCGGACATGCGGTTTCATGGTGACACATCCACATGTCAAAAAAAAAAATTCTGGTCTGGACAATTACTCCCTATTTAAAGTACATAAATTTGACCTTGAGGTCAAGGTCACATGAAGGTTATGATGACATGTGGTCTCATTGTGATACATCCGCATGTCAAATAACCAAGTCCTAGGTCAAAAAACAAAAAGATTCTGGTCTGGACAATTACTTCCTATTTGAAGTACATAAATTTGACCTTGAGGTCAAGGTCACATGAAGGTCACGACATGCGATCTCATGGTGACACATCCACATGTCAAATAACCAAGTCCTAGGTCAAAAAAACAAAAAAATTCTGGTCTGGACAATTACTCTCTATTTGAAGTACATAAATTTCACCTTGATGTCAAGGTCACATGAAGGTCACAATGGTATGCGACACACCGGCTCATGGTGATACATCCACGTGCCAAATATCTAAGGCCTGGCTCAAAAGACAAACAAGTTTTGGTCTGGACAAAGTTTCCTTGAAAAAAGCACAAATCTGACCTTCAGATCAAAGGTCAAGGTCACATGAAGGTCACAATGGTACGCTACACACCGGCTCATGGTGATACATCCACATGCCAATATCTAAAGCCTGACTCGAAACACAAAAAAGTTCTGGTCCAGACAGTTTCCCTTAAAAACGTGCATAAATCTGACCTTCAGGTCAAAGGTCAAGGTCACATGAAGGTCACTATGGTACACTGCACACCAGTTCATGGTGATACATCCACATGCCAAGTATCTAAGGTCTAGGTCATAAGACAAAAAAGTTATGGCCCGGACAAAGCTTGTGTGATGTTTCCCTTAAAACAAGAGGCCCCATGGGGCCTGAAGCGCTCATCTTGTACAGAACACAATTTAAACAGAGTCCAAGAATGAGTCTACATCAAGCAAGCCATCTCCATAGGCTACACTGTCAATCCTTGAGTCCCTCAGGAGTGACAAAAATAATCTGGGCATCATGCCTTTTCTTCAGTTGATCATAAGTAAAATGTAGAGCTCCCCTATGAAGCCCCTTGATACAACCTATGTGGATTAATCTTAGTACCTCTAGAGGGTACTGAATACAAAATTATTAATTCTTCGGCAAAATGGCCAATTCCGGCTCCCATAGAGAGCCCAAATATTAACCCAGGCTCTTGATTTGAACACAGTTAAATCTGACTGCCCTAGAGATGTTGTGTACCGAATATGAAAGCATTCTGACTGTTGGATCTGAAGAAGAGAAATTGTAAAGAAATTTCTTCGAATTGCACTAAGTTCAAATTTGGGCTACCATAGCGAGCCCAAATATTGACCTATGGATCCGATTTGAACAAACTAGAATCTGACCCCCCTAGAGATGTTGTATACCAAATGTGAAAGCATTCTGTCAAGTGAATCTGAAGAAGAAGATTTTTGAAGAAATTCCCTCATATTGTTCTAAGTTAAATTTCATGTTCCCATATGGAGCCCAAATATTAACCTAGGCACTCGAATTGAACAACCTGGAATCTCACCCCCCTAGAGATGTTGTATACCAAATATAAAAGCATTCCAACTGGTGGATCTGAAGAAGAAGATTTTTAAAGAAATTTTCTCATATTGCACTAAGTAAAAATTTGGGCTACCATAGTGAGCCCAAATATATACCTAGGGATCTGATTTGAACAAACTTGAATCTGACCCCCATAGAGATGTTGCATACCAAATATCAAAGCATTCTGACTGATGGATCTAAAGAAGAAGATTTTTTTTAAATTACCCTCCATATTGAACAAAGATAAAATGTGGGCTTCCGTAGGAAGACCAAATATTAACCTAGGGACTTGGTTTGAACAATCTAGAATCTGACCCTCATAACAATGATGTATACCAAATATTAAAAGATTCTGACTGGTGGTTCTGAAGAAGAAGATTTTTAAAGAATATTCCCCATATTACCCTATGTTAAAACTTCGAGCTCCTGTCGAGAGCCCAAATATGAACCAATGAGCTTTATTTCAACAAACTTTTATCTGACCCCCCTATGAATGCTGTATACCAAATATCAAAAGATTCTGATGATTGGTTCTGGAGAAAAGATTTTTTTAAATTTTTGCAAATATGCTAACTCTGCATTTTTTCGATGCCCATTACAGAACACCCTAACATAACCGATGGCAATTTTTTTTTACCATTCAATTCTACTGGTCATAAGGATACTTCATACCAAATAAAAGTTCTCTGTTCCGTGGGGTTTGGAAAATATGGGTGTTTAAAAATATTTCTATTTTTAGCTCCCAGGGTTCCCATGGGGATGCGGGAATTTTTTTTTTGCATGGGTCAAGTACTTATGACCCAATACTACCACAAACCAAATTTGGTTCATACCGGACCATCGGTTCAGAAAATAGAAATTTTGGGCGGGGCCAAAAATCTTACCCCTCCTATTACAAAGCCAAATATTACTCCACGAACTTCGTTTGAACAAACTTGATTCTACACCTCATATGGAAGCTCCATAGCAAATATCAAGTCATTGTAAACACTGGTTCTTGAGAAGAAGATTTTAAAAATATTTTGGAGCATTTTCCCCCACTCCCTCCCTATGGGGCTGGGCATGCTGAGTTGAACAAAAATGAAATGCCCCTTTGGGACCATCACTCACACAAACTTTCACTTGAATTGGCCCAGTGGCTTTGGAGGAGAAGACCAAAACATGGTGGACGACGGACGATGGACAACGGCCGACGGACGACGGACGGGAAGCGATGAGATTAGCTCAGCTTGACTTTGTCAAGATGAGCTAAAAACACATAAATCTGACCTTCAGGCCAAAGGTCAAGGTCACATGAAGGTCACTATGCTACACTGCACACCGCCTCATGGTGATACATCCACATGCCAAGTATCTAAGGTGTAGGTCAAAAGACAAAAAAGTTATGGCCCGGACAAAGTTTGTATGAGAAGAAGAAGAAGAAGAAAGAAGAAGAACAAGAAGAAGAAGAAAATGCACTAAAACAATATGTCTCCCTTCTGGGAAGGGGAGACATAATGACATTACAATACTATTAGACATGTTGGTAAACTAAATACTTAATACAATTCAGGTAGTTTTCAATTCATGTAGTTTTACGATTACGCCATACAGTTCCACCAATCATGTTAATATCTTTGTTTTAAAGGCAAAATAAATATTTATCAATTGGAAAATATATAACTGGAGCATGAAAGAATATCCATCTTTCTAAATAAAGGAGCATCACATTTAATCAATGGTAGTTGGTGCAGAATTTCCACGAAAAGTGGGTAAACAAATAACCCGTCACCGTGGGAACCCCGGGGAGTGAAGCAGTGCTTGTTTACTATGGTAAATAAACTCTGTTTTACTGGTAAAACAGTACCCGGTAACCACTACCTGTGGTGAAAGTTCTCTGAAATGGGCAACATGGGAATAAACGAGTGACTAATCTTGGCTATCTTCAGGTTGCGATCTCAATTGGCCCTTTTGAATAAATATGTGACCTTAAACGACAATAAATAACAAATAACCCATGACAGCATCAAATTCCTTATGAAATTATACTTGGAACCTTAGAACTTGGTGTAACTTATGCTGTCCACTTTAGATGATTTCCATAGCAGGCTATTTTAACAGTGAGGCAGAATATGTTCACTACAGTCAACAAGTCTGTTCCACTTTCAAGGCTTCCCACAGGAGATAAAACCATTTGAAAGTATTTTGAATGATTGATCAACGAATGTTATCTTTTTTCATATGTTTTTATTTTTTTGTTATTTTACCAGCAAGTTTATTAATCAATCAGCGTGCAGTGTTCTCTGAATGGATTCAGATGGCCTTGCTTCATATATTTAACACATTACGTGTTTGTTTGTTTGTTGGTGGTTAACGTCACATATTTATGCACCATGGCTAATCATGACACAACATGGAGATGAAGTCAAGTTTAGTTAATCGTTGATCTACATGTTGCCCATTTTAGAGGACTTTCACCCCAAGCATTGGTGACTGGGTCCTATTTTACTAGTAAAGCGGAACTGGTTTACCACAGTAAACAAGTGCTGCTTACTTCCCGGGGTTCCCACGGGGAAACACATTACGTGTACAGTACCCATATGAGACTGGTCAATTAAAACCCCAGTTATTGATGCTAAATTTAGATTAGTGCTGTCTATTTATAGAGGAACTATTTATGAGTGGGCGTGTACAATTAATTACTTATCTTCATTGACATCAGAGCAACATTAACAAGAACATTGGCTTTGATATATTTTATTTCATTCAAGTGTTCCAACTTTTAACAAGCGATAAACTAGAAACATAATACACTGCACATAGATATTAACATGAAAAAGTTTGTTTTTTGCACATAGATATTTACATAAATGAGTTGTCTTTTTTTAATCTTTTAACTTCATTTGGTTTCTTATAACTAACATTACAGTACGTTCAACGTGTATTGAAACAAAAACGCCGCCGCGGTGTGTTCTCCATCGTGGAGTTTCAGTGGACCGCAGTATTTGATCAGTGGAAGACAGTTTTCAAAACACTAACCTGCCATGGTCACGAGCGTTAAGGGATTAGCTTAATTGCTTTTGCATGTCAGTTTCTCTGATGATTAATAAATACTGTCTTGTGACGTCAACTGGCAAAACAACAGCGTTTGTTACTGGCAGTAGATAATTTATTTTAAATTAAAATTGGAATTTGGAGGAGGCAGACGGCGACTATTGCTGTGGTTTGAAATTGTAAATTGGGAATAGAACAGTCAGTTCCATTTGGTTAAGTACAAAGTCCTCGTCACTTTTGATGGTTCTCTCCGGATACTCCGGCTTCCTCCTCCCCTAAACTGTCACCGACATGATGTGGCTGTTAAAGTGTCCTGTTAATGTGTCGTTAAACCCTAATAAATAATAAAAAATAATATCTAAGCCTGTGTGTATGTAAAAATACGTGGGTGAATATAAGGGGGATACCGAATTAAAATATCTGCGAATGTGCCATTCTAAGAGAGAGTACACTTCAGTGGGAAAGAGATAGAGAGAGACAGATATACGTGATGGGTGGGGGGGGGGGGGGGGGGGGGGGGGGGGGGGGAGTAAGAAAAAGTGAACGAAAATTAGTACACGAAAGTATACCCAAGTGCACGTGGGCGTATGTCTGCATATTACTGTGTGTGTGGGGGGGGGGGGGGGGGGGGGCGCAAGGGTGTGTGTGTGTGTTGGTGTGCATGCATGTGTTTTGGTTTTTCGGGTTTGGGTTTGTTTTTGTTTGTTTTTTTGCGGGGGGGGGGGGGGGGGGGTTCTTGTATGAACTACTGTAAAAAAAGACCTACCTCTGATGAAGATATGTCTCATAAGCCTTCATAGGCTGGATTTCATATAAATATTTTGTAAATACTCTGTATATTATGTATGTGTATTGAAATGTGACACTTAAATAAAATATTCTACTACTACATTAAAGTAGTCGGGATTGATGTGATTAATTAAATATAGTAGATTAAACTACCACTTGCACAAGGTGTGAAATAACATTTGAGTGGCGCAACAAAGCACAGAGCTGTTCTTCAAACCAACATCTGTTTTAACACCTCTGCACATGACAAGCTTGAGGAAAAATAAGAGACAAATCAACATTTTCAATTACTTTTTTTTAATTCAGCAATCATAATTATAACCATATGTAAATAAAATCAATAGAAAATAATATTTTTTTTATTTTTCAATAATGACATGCCGATCGACAAGCCAGACCACCACACGTCATAACCCTAGCTCAAACATGCCCAGAAATTTCGTATTATAATTTTTTGAATTTGTCCCCCCACACGTGTCTTGAAACCCCAAAAATTAAAATAGGTCTTTCAGGCAGGAGATTTTAGTTCCTCTATCGGAGATTTTCTGGCGCTACCCCTGATTTTTACGTGCAGCCAGCACATCAAAAATTTCAGTGTCTTGGCAGTGTAAGATTCAGTCATCCATACCACTCCTAAATGGTGAAGTAAATAATCCCCCCCACCCTCATTCCCCATCCCCAAAACGAGGCAATTGGACTCCAGACTCCCATAAACCCCCACGCACAAATAGGCCTATATCATCGATTGCTTGCCCATCTGCACCCTCCCCCCCCCCCCCAATCTTGGCCAGTTTTCCTTGTTAGTGCATGCAGGTGCTTCAATATATGGATTCTGAAGCGTGTTGGGCTGAAACGTCCCAGGGCCACCACAAGCATTCCTTTTTCGTTAATGTAGTTTATTTATGTTAATTCCACTCTCAACATGTACTTTTTAACATTCCACTCTGGACTTAATATTTAATCTTAAATCGGATTCCCTTCCTATCCAACCCACAATTTATTCAAAATTCAGTACCGGTAACATGATTCTTCTCCGTCAATAACTACAGTTAGGTAAAAGACCGTCGGGGGAATGTCCAGATATTGTGCTGGTCAAGTTACAATTTTTTCAACTCACATCCATGATTTCAGTACGGTATAATATTTATTTTTTCGTAATTCCTCGAGTTCTGAATCGATTTTGATGAACAACATTCGGAATCGCAATAGCTTTTAATTACTTTTTCAAATATTGAACTATCTTTTTAATATTTCAAGAAAAAGTAAAGGTAATTTTTCACTGACTGTGAAAAAAATTGATCTAATTAAGAGCCGGCGACTGAGAGATCAAAAGACAAACCGACGTCATCCAAACATCCCATCACACAGTTTGACATATTCATGCAAGATTAAAAACACGAATCAAACTCCATATTTTGATCGTTTTTTCTGCCATATTAATGCGTTTTATTATCAAAAAACATGTATGGAGTATACGTATTCAGTTTATACTTAAGTACAATACCTATCAATCACTAAACAACAATGAACTGAAACTATTTTTGGTGGAAGAATAAACCTGATTACCGCACTTGCAAAAAACATAAGTTAATTATAGACAAACTGAAGTCACGTGGTGGGGTTTTGAGACCCCACCTCATAGTGTAATTAGTGGGGTCTCAATTTCTGTGTTCATATGGGCAGCGTACACGACATGAGTAAGACAAATGGACACATGAACATTCAAACTTTTAAAACTATTTATATCCAAAAGTAAATGTCCCTCTTGCTTGTACTAGATCAATAGTCAAGATAAATGTCTCTCTTGCTTGCACTAGATCAATATTCAAGATAAATATCTCGCTTGATTGCACTAGATCAGTAGTCAAGATAAATATCCCTCTTGCTTGCACTAGATCAATATTCAAGATAAATATCCCTCTTGCTTGCACTAGATCAATAGTCAAGATAAATATCCCTCTTGCTTGCACTAGATCAATATTCAAGATAAATATCTCGCTTGCTTGCACTAGATCAATATTCAAAATAAATATCCCTCTTGCTTGCACTAGATCAATATTCAAGATAAATATCCCTCTTGCTTGCACTAGATCAATAGTAAAGATAAATATCTCGCTTGCTTGCACAAGATCAATAGTCAAGATGAATGTCTCTCTTGCTTGCACTAGATCAATATTCAAGATAAATATCTCGCTTGCTTACACGAGAACAATATTTAGGACTAATTTTGGTTGACTTCCTTTTAAAGGTATAAGTTTTATCTTGACATTCTACTTTTTATAAATACCGAAAATTGAAATTCAAAGTGCAAATCACCTTTTTCAACATTATCAATATAATTTATAAGGCGAGGGGATTAGTTCATTTTTACGCAGATTATTTTGAAGCTTAAAAGAGAATTGTCTATTTGCCATCAACCTTAATCCTTTCAACACTGGCTCCCTGGAAGGTATCTTTTCGGTCAATACTGTCAACGACGAAATGGGTGAAACCATCCTGGTTTGTTGGAGGTTCAGTAATAATTTAATCCAACAGCTCTGTCGAGCTGTTGAATTAAATTATCACTGAGCATCGAGTCAGATTTTTGGCTCTTTATATCATCTGCTCGTCTACTGCCAACTTTTTCTTCATGCAAATATTTATGCACAGCCGTTTGAAGCGTGAAGGTGCCTTATAAGTAATGGAAAACTTAGTTTGAAAATGGGGGCTGGTTATTTTGGATGTCAATCAAAAATGTGTAATAATTTTTCATTTATTTTGTGGTGCACAATTGTGGAAAACTATTTAATGGGGTGAACAAATAAAATTACAATCACATTTAGATTTTTGATGACATATATTCAAACCAAGTTTCCCCATTACTTAAAGAGCACCTTAAGGTCTATACTAGCTCCCAAATTCTCAAAAAAACCAACAAAATGAATCTCTCAAAATGAATCAAATTGCCATTTGAATCACAAATGGCACTGCTTCACAGGATAAAATGCAATTTTATTGATTATGCACAAGTGTTAAAAAAAAAGATTTTTACGCAGAAAACCAGAGTTTTCAGATTTCCAATTTTATAACAAGTGGAATGTTAAGATAGAACATAACACTTAAAATTGCTTCCATTTGAATTCACCATTTGGGAAATCAGTCACACAACGGTTTGTAACTTGGGAAGAATATTGTTTTCAAAGACCTAAGAACTGCAGAAACTACCAGGCTCTTCTCAAATCTGCAAGGTGATGAAATTGAAAATGCCTAATTCACTCACTGTGGAAAGTTGCACTGTTAATGCCATTAATGCAAGAAAAAGTCGAAATTGCAAGATAACTTTTCAATTTCCTCATTCAGGGATGGCATTTTTTTTAGAAATGGAGCACTACGCCAATGTTTCATACTATAATTTTGTTGCTGCTAAGTAAAATATAAAACTAGATAAGGTTTGGAAAGAAAATATATCGATACAAACATTAAAAGTAATCGTCATAACTGTGTTTACTTTATACAAAATATTTGATTGAAAGCCAAACAATAGTTGTCAGAGAACTTCAGGTATTCTATTTCAATGTTTTGTCTGCTACCCAAAAGTGTTTGAAACAGGACAGTAATGCTTTAAGCTGTCCATCTGCTGTAATATTTTGGAACATCGTAAAATTAACTTTCTAAGTTTCTTTGACACACAATTATATTCAGTGTCAAATTGATCTATACCAATCTTAAGAGTAACATGACTGTAACATGAAATTGGTACCACCAAAATCGCTTGTCAACATGTATCATTAATAATAAACATTCCCTTGTGGTCAGATTACCGAAATGAGGCCCAAATGATTATGAAATGACAGATCAATGAACTCATAAACTGAAACAATCTTGGTTTTGTTCACGTCTTTCATTGGCTGCCTATCAAATTGGATGCAATAACAAAAATAAGCTATTATTTTTGTAAAATCGGCCAGTTCTGGTAACAGTTTAACTTCCCTGAAACTTACTTTTGAAGGACGATACTTTCAAAACAAATTATACAAAATAAAAGATAGAATGAACATTCACATTCTGTAAATCAATAGAGGATATCTCATGTTTTTGAGTGTATACCGAAAATTATCTCATGAGTGACCAATATAAATGTTTATTTTTCGTAAGCAGTTGTGTGAGTGAAAATAACCCTTGGTCTTGGTCACAAGTGAGATAATTTTAGGTATCCACTCAAAAACGCTAGATTTTCTTTTTATTATACGCTTTTTATAAGAATCTGATAATTCCAATTGTTTCAACCATGAACTGATGCATGAAAGTAAACACCAGATTTAATCATTGATACGCGGAAGTGATTTGATCGATACTCGGAACAGATAGCGTTTTACGATCAGATTCAGCTGGCAAGCTTCTAGTCCAAACATGGCCTGAAAGTCTATAATATAAGTTAATGGTTTGGTACGTCCTTTGAAAGGACGTACCAAACCAAAAACTTATATTACAGACTTTCAGGCCATGTTTGGACTAGCGGATTTCATGCATCAATTCAAGGTGAATATGCGTTGAATTATTGCTGGAAATGATCAGTATCCACTCAAAAAAAATATTAGATTTTCTTTTCATTATACGTTTCTAGAACAAATTGATCATTTCCAGTGATAATTTGACTCGTATTCACCTTGAAGTGATGCTTTGAAAGCCGCCATTTTGATTGATGCTGTGGAAGTGAAAATTTCTATATCTTCATAGAGCAGGGTTTCTGCTAGGGGAAAAATTGTGGATTCGGTAGTTTAAAGAAAGTGAAACTCAGACGCCGAAGGCATCTGCCACATGATGGGAATCTGGGGAAAATGTTAAAAAATTTATAGTAATTTATATATTTTTTATACTTACCAATGACCCAGACATAGCTGGTGCTAACTCTTAAAATATAGGGCCAAACACAAATTTTGCCCCCCAATCCCCAAAATTTGCATCTAAAACTAAAGAAAACATGTCCTGAAAGGCCCTCCACACCTCGCCCCCACTGCGCATGCGCAGTGTCAAGGACGTTCCGAAATTGGCGCCATTTATCATTCTAATAACCAGTGCCTGGTAAGCGCTATGTACTCAGCGGGGAGGCAAGAGTTCCCAACTCCTGGGAGGGCCATCCCCGTCTGGGTCATTGGTAAGTATAAAAAATATATAAATTACTATAAATTTTTTAACATTTTTATACTGTACCAATGACCCAGACATAGCTGAATAGTAAAAAGGCTGGAGGGCCAAGGACATAGAGCAAAATGGAATACGCTCAATAAAATAAAATAGAGTCATCCCCTGTAGGGAAAAGAAGTAATAGGCCTTACATGTATCTTTCTTATTTATGATAAATTAGAAAGATACAACACCTTCCAAAAATTGAGCTTCATACATCCATGTACTCTATTAATATCCAATAATCCTTATACTAATAATTTTTAAAGTAAGCCAATAATAAAGTAAGTCTAGAGAATAGAGACTCTTATACTCCTAAAAGTGTGTGAGAATTGCATAATCATGTCCGTTGACATATGCAATATTCAAAAGCTATACTTTAAAAACTAAGACTTGAATGAATTTTATAAACTTAAACTTCTCACTAAACAACCATCCCAATAACAGCTCAGAATTACTAACTCCGGAGGAGGTATCCCCTTGTTTTCATAGTAAAAACAGGTGACCCAAGGGAACACCCTCCCCCCCCCCCCCCCCCCCTTTTCTTGCCCTGGGTCAAATAGCCCAGAGCGAAGAGGGCAGCCGAACGGAGACACTGCCGAAACAGACAGCCTACCTAGCTATAGTAGCAACTGTTAAGTGAATGACATTCTGAGCAGTAGATAATAGACCTAACAATAGAGGCCTCCAGAAATGGACTCGATATTTCTGAGATAAAATTCATGAATGGATGGCTGAGCGCAATGAGCAGCCTTCAAAAATCTATAATAGCAACACTATTAATGTAAGCCCAAGAAGTAGAAGAACTCTTACTTCAAGAGCCGAAATCTTAAGCACAACTGCTAAGCCAATGATATACCATAAGCAGTACGCTAGTTAATAGAATCGATTAACAATAAAATGGAGCGTAACGTCCTTCTACTAGACATCAAAGACAGAAGAAGCTTACGCCCTTGTAATAAACAGATATCTGTTTATAAATACATAAACTGTATCCGGAAAGAGTAAAGGCCTATGCCCATACGAAGACGGAAGGACCTTAAAATAATAGGTTCCGGATAATAGGAGCCTAACTCTTATGCAACAATCCAACCTAAATAGTAACGGAAGTATTGATTCCGAAACTATGAAAGTGAAAATCATCCATCGATAGTGCATGAAACTCACTGACTCTACAGTAAAAGAGAAACCAACAGAATTACTGTCTAAAAGGTCAGAATTTGAAAACTACTGTTTCCAGAGGCTCAAATGATTACTTAGCTAAATAAGAACCGAAGTTAAAATCCGTATAGGAATTTAATCTAAAGATTCTAAGTCTATTTATCAAAAAGTTACTAACTGACTTAGATAAAGAGACAAAAGACTCAATTGTAAACTATCGTAGAGTGCATAGGTATGAGGTAACATAAACCTATAACCTAAATAACAACAGGCTGCAGTAGATCTTGTGAAACAAGTATACTAAAAACTAGCAATGCGTAGTATGGAGGGATCAACCATATGAACATAATGATCCCTACACCACGACGGAAGAGCCTCCACTTTAGTCGCATAGAATAGCGAAGAAGAGGATCTCCTATAGTAAGAAATCGCGTCCAAAGCTCGTCCAGTACAGTGCTTACAATGCAATACGGACCACACAACGGAATACATGAAGGTTGCGACCTTGCTGGTTGTGATAAAGATGACACGATTTACCCAGTGAAAAAAGATCCTCACATAGAGGAAGATTTCACGTTAAGATCCACAGTAGACAAGAGAGTAAATTACTCATGATCTCTGTGAAGATAGAGATGCTATCAACAGAAATGTATTGTGGTTGTTTATCCTAGCAATACCTGCTAAAACAACAGCGCCGGAGGATACGCGTATCCTATCATTGCGTCCTATAGATCAATAGAGCGTTAACAGTATTAGCTCAGAGATCTGGACAAGCCAACACATACGTCTGCAATTGATTAGCAAGCTGTGTCATAATAAAACATCATTGGGCGCTCCCATAGATAGCAAATCTGATTAAATACTTGTTTGTTGAGAGTCCATTCTGACAGCAACAAGCGACCCGTAAGAGAACGGGAGTGCGATAAAACAATCAGACGACCCCGAATATGACGGACCAAAACTGAACTTGGTGTACAATAACCAACAGACGGATTCTTTCCATTAAATTGAATAACGGAAACGAAAGAGTGCCTCCCTGGTTCCGGAGATACGCCACTACTGTCGAATTAAAGGACAGGAATTTGGGCATGCATTTCTGAATAATGTTCATGCAATGACATAAAGCAAGCCTAAAAAACATTATTCCGCGGAAGTTAAACTGATAGCTAAAAGACTGCGGAACCCAAAGACCCTGGCACTTCGAATCCGTAGGGATCAGTATATATCCCAATCTGTTTGACTGGCAACCGTCATAACAGCCACACTAGGGTCCGGCAACTGCGGCGGCACTCTCTGAGTCAACCACCGAATGTTTGCCCCAGTCTGAATCTCTTGTAACACTAGATAGACAAGAGAAAGTATAAACCAAGCAATTCATGGATTGCCGGAAAGTTGCCGTCGAAGAGAAGCTCCTCCGAGAACGAAGCGACTCTGAGAGAGTTCTTAACCTACTATCCACGCGTGGATGTAGCTAGGGCTGCATCACGTCTAACCAACTCCAATCAGCCACTGAAGGGCGGAGTTATACGTGAACAAAATACTGCCCTCAAAAGAAATTACATTGAGAATAATATCCCGTAAATCTTTTCTTGAAGACGTAATGATAACGCCTCAGTAAGGCGGATTACGTATAATAAAGCGTCTAAGTTAAGTCTACTATACATAATGTCGTTCCCAATATTGAAATTGGAAAAGACATAAACGGCGAAAAAGAATATATGCAGTCTTTAATCACACCGTCTAGACGCATATGAACTCTCGGTATGCCCTGCTCTGCCAAAATAAACTATATGTAAAAAAGATAAAATGGCAGAAATGAGCCACGCGGACAAGAAACTAAACTATCATGCTTAGTAGCAGGCTTGTATATATATATATAATATATAGCGTCGAAAAATAAAACACATGTTGTAATGACAATATTGGACTGCGTCGGTAAGTCAGGGACAAAGTCCCTGTACCGATCGAAAAATCCGAGTCCAATGACGCTATAAGTCTCTTATCCAAGATCGCAGCAATGAAGTCCGAAAAATAATCACTGGAAGAAATGCCAGAAGATATGAAAGGCATCTTCCGATACTACTAAAGGGAAAACTCGAAATCTATCGAATCCCTTTCGCCATCCTGTCGGACCCTATAAAGCGTTCGGTCGTCCGTAGCTTGATGCAACCGCGGACCGCACCGACCCAGCGCCGTCGGATAATTCCTGATTCGACCGAGAAACCGTCAATTGCTGGGATGCTGCGAAAGAACTGTGCTAACTCGGATAGCACGTCCGTCACCGAGGCCTGAGGAGCAGCGGTCTTACGATGCATTGCCGCAGGAAGCTCCGAGATCGTTACCCCGTGCATACTTCCAATATGCGAGCGAACGGAGTGTATAGGCCTCGTGTCCCTTGGCTACCGGATGGCGCGACCTATTCGCTGTGGAATCACTGAATGCCGAAACTGATCGGATACTCGAGGTCACGTAGCCAATGTGCGGTCGTGTGCCCTGCTGTGAGGATGAGGAAGCATTAAAGACAGTCTCTCGGACTGTCAATATAACGGAGCGTCCCGAGCAACGGACATATGCTCCGAATGTAAAATATCTGAACCACAACATGCGGTCCCCTATGTTGTTGGCTTCCTCCGATCTGTCCTCAATCTGCCGTCACTGGGTGAGTACTAAAGTAATTAAAGTGCTCGCATCACCCAAATCTCCTTCCTAGACCGCAACGGACGAACCCGGCAGCCGAACCATTCGATGAATGTATGCTACACCGGGTGAGCTAGCGAATGTCATTCCGTAAGCGATAGACATATTCCATGAGCACTTATTGCCGCTAACTCTTCATTAACTATGACGACAGAGGCACACTTTTGAAAGACATCTCCATAACTCTTCGAACAAGAAACCAGAAATGCTTGGATAGCAAGCATAAAATAATAATATATATAGCGTCGTTCAATAATTCGAAAGTTTGTGTGACATTATTGGACTATGTCGGAACTGAGGGACGATGTCCCTGAACCGAACCAAAAATTTCTAAGTCCACCGACGCTATCAGTTTCTTATCCGGCATCGCAGCATATGTTGTTCCGAAAGGGAAAGCTTGAAATCCACCGAATCCCTTTCGGTATCCCGTCGGACCGGATGAAACTTTCGGACGTCCGTACCCGCTTCCGCGGAGCGTCCCGACCCAGCATCGTCGGATAAAATATATGCGACAGATTCAGTTGATGCTGGGATGCTGCGATAAACTGTGCTATTAAGGAAAGCACGTCCGTTCCCGAGGCCTGTGCAGTAGCGGACTTACGATGCATTGCCGCTGGAAGCTCCGTGTACGTTGACTCCCGCACACTTCCTATGCGAACGTCCGGAGTCTGCAGGCCTCGAGTCCCCGGCTACCGACCCAGCGCTGTCGGATAATTCTCGATCCGACACCGTTTCTGTCGGCTGCTGGGATGCTGCGATAAGCTGTGCTATGTGCACAAGAATGTCCGGCGTCGAGACCTGCGGAGGCGCAGTCTATCGGTGCTTCGCCGAGGGCAGCTCCGCATCAGATGGCTCCCGCATACTTCCTATGCGAACGTCCGGAGTCCATCGGTCTCGAATCCCTGGCTGCCGGATGGTGTGACCTGGTCGCCGAAGAATCCTTGATCGGCGAAGCTGGTAATATATCGGCGGTCACGCAGCCAAGGTGCGGTCGTGTGCGCTGATGAGAAGAGGAAGCCTTAGCAGTCTCAGCGGACTGCCTATACAACGGAGCGTCCCGAGCGACGGACGTATGCTCCGCTAACAACACATTTGTACCACAACATCTGGGGCCAGATGTTGTTGAACGAGAGAGGGGCCTCTCTCGCTTGCCGTCCGGATGGACCGGAACGAGCTATGAACCGGACTAAAAGGCTTCCTCCGTTCTCCCTCCGATCCGCCGTCACTGGGTGTGCATTAAGTTAATTTTATAGTGCTCGCATCACCCCAAAATTCCTTCTAGACCGCAACGGACGAACCCGGCTGCCGAACCATTCGGTGAATGGACGCTACACCGGGCGAGCTAGCGGACGTCAAAGGCCGTCGAACCTACTAGGGTCCTCTTAGGCAATTGGCGTATTACATGAGCACTTTTCCGCTAGCCCTTCATTAATTGTGACGACGGAGGCACACTGTTGGAAGACATCACAGATACATCACCCTAATCTTGATCGTCTGAAATAGAAATTGATAAAGTAGAGTGACCCTGCGGGGAAAGGACCGGAGTGTCCAAATCCCCAACAACATACCGTGACATACGCTTCCCATATTGTCATCGAAATCATACGATACAGAACAGGAGTTAATGCGAGTACACTGACCACATATAGAAAGATAATAAGGTCAGAAGAAGACTTCCTCCTAAAACAATTGATCAATATCCTTTCAATGAGAAAAGAAAACAAGTCCTGGTACTCGCACTAACCCCTGGCAATCAAATACATAATAATAATATGATCCATTAATATAGAAAAAATAATTGAAATCAAAATATTTTGAAAAAATATTTTTTCAGAACAGCCCAAGTTTCTGAAAAGTAACGTTGAGCCCCAATGGATCCCAAGCCTAAGTGTGGACAAAAATTTTAAAAATATTTTAAACAATTTATTCAACACTTACGAACAATAATAATGTATCTAGTTATGATTAAAATAACATAAAGATATTATTATTTAGAAATCCCCCCCTCACACAGAGGGCTGTTGTAAATGTAAACAATGAGTGTAAAAACACTAAAATAAGACTCCAGGCACCCAGGCCCGAAATCAGTTACCAAAAATACACCATCTGATGCAAAACAGAGACTTCCAGGGAAGAAACTGCAGAACATCAGATGGTAGATGCAGAACACAACGCCTAACCACCCGTAGGTGAAGACGTAAACATGGGGAAAGAACAGAATTCATTCTGTTATTAAGCTAAAACTCCCAAGAAATTTTAGTAATAATAATTACAGAAACTATGCCAAAAGCATGGGAGAATAGCAAGGGGGAACTTAAAGGACAGGGAGAGAGGAAAAACACTTGAAAAAACAGTGTAACTAAATAATCAGAATGACAACAAAATGGCTGCTGCCTTGAAAATAGGTAACTTAACATAATTTCATTAAAAAATTTTAAGTTACAGCCCTGATAATATTCTGTCACACATTCTTTTCCTCTCCTCCTTTTCTATCCTCCTTAGAATCACCATTTCACTAATATTTATGTGTCTGGCATCATTTAAACTGAGATTTAAAAGCACAAAGATCAGTCAGATGTTAACTGATGAAGGGCCAAACTTAGAATGATAAATGGCGCCAATTTCGGAACGTCCTTGACACTGCGCATGCGCAGTGGGGGCGAGGTGTGGAGGGCCTTTCAGGACATGTTTTCTTTAGTTTTAGATGCAAATTTTGGGGATTGGGGGGCAAAATTTGTGTTTGGCCCTATATTTTAAGAGTTAGCACCAGCTATGTCTGGGTCATTGGTACAGTATAAAAATTTCGATTTTTAGGTGCTCTCTGGTGGCCTCTGGGGGCATTCTGGTAGCTAAAATGCTAAATAATTGAAGTGGAAAATATGTATTTTTTCCTCCTACAATTCTCTAAATTCCCACGGGACACACAATACTACATCTGATCGGAGGTTTCATAAAAATACAAACCCAAAACAACACAAAATCCACAAATCTTGACAGTGACTGCGACGCTTGACCTCAATTTTATTTTATACAACCCGATACGTGCCAATGTAAATAATTGGAAATGCAGAGAGAACGAAATATTCGAAAAGAACCATGATGCGGACGTGTGACATCATGCGCGTGCAATTACATCATTTATCGCTCGAAATAAAAGACAGTGATTTCGGACCAAACACGACAATTTGAGTGCGAAATTTTATAGGCAACGTTTAGAATTTGAACTTTGTTTCCCCTTCTCGTCTGGGGGTTATAAAGTATCAGGTTGTTGACAGTAATAGTAGGCATAGTATTCAACATGCTTATGCCTATATTACGTGGAAACTAAGGACCCTGAGTGTCATTACGATACGTGCATTGTACTCGACATTTTAACCACCAGCTTTTCTGACTGATCATAGTATGATTGGTGGGGGGAATGGGTCCCATCGACAGACCCGCAGCCGGTCTAGCGGAAACCCTGTCATAGAGGGAGATACAATTTCTATCTTTCCATAATTTCTTCGATAATCTATCATTTAGCATATAATGAAATCAGTTACTTGATACAAATGTTCTTAATGTGAACAGTCTCGATTATTTTTTTCCAATCTTTGTTGCCATAGTGCACTTTAGTCGTGCATTCGAATGGCAGTTGTCATAACTGAACAACAGAAATGAACCACATGATACAAAAAAAATAAATTACGATAGTTTTTCTTCCTTGGTTCATCAATAAAATCATTTTTGTGAATTTGACAAGAATTTTAAATTTTTCAACAGAATTATGGTGTATAATTATTACAAAAATGTTCACGTTGAACATTCTTCATTTATCATTGATGAAATCAATTGTGCCCCCATACCCATCGCAGACCTGTATGGAGTTGACCACTTTTTCATCAAAACAAAACAAAAACAAAATGGAAGCATTTGGGAATTGTAGATACCATGGAATGGAATTATTCTTACTGCTCATTCTTCTCATGAATGACGAAAAGATTTCTCCGAGTTTGTACGAGAAGTAAGGATTGCAAAATGCAACCATTCTGACATTTTAAGGTATTGTATTGTCAAAATTTTGGTGTGCCCTGAGCCACATGGCAGCAGTTCCAAGGCAAATGTCAGTTTCCAAATGTTCCTTGGTTTCTTTTCAAACATTTTGGTATATAATTTACTGGGGTTATTTTTTGTGGCCATTTTGGACTTTGGAGAAAATATCTTGAAATATGACCAAAGTTAGGTTGGACGATCCCTTAATAGTATCTTGGTTAGTGAACTATGACTTTTCCAGTATCTCACTTCCAATAATAAAACCCAACAATTACAATTGTAATGTTTATTTGGAAGAACTAAACAAGGCAATACTTGATATGTATGGACTAATTTCATGTGATCCAAAGCTTACCGACGATATAGCCAATAAACAAATATACACAAAGAAAAAAGTTAAGCACTCCCTGGATATTTTACGATGGTAAATGTATTGCTTGATATCAAGCCTGAATATAAGCAATGTGTTATTTGCTAAATGAGGTCTCCAGAGGGTGAATTTGCTGATGCTATCCCATACAGTGGGCCAATTTATTCTCTACTTACCAGGGAGCAAATTGTTTTGAAAATTTTGTGTAGCAGTTTTTTCTTGACAGTTACAGCAGATGACGCGAAGCGTCATCTGAACTGCGAAGCGATTCGCTGGGGGTGAGCACGAGAGGAGGTTCCCGCTCTCGACGGTGACCCCCGGGAAAATTTGAAATTTCAGAGGCCAGGAGATGCATTCTGGTTGATTCTGAGAGTATAAAATGTTATGTGATGAGAGAGGAATGAATAAACTTTCTTAGGGATTCAGGCCTATGCGGGAAAGGCACGCCATTGTGTTCGCGCCCCTATATGCGCCTGCATTTAAAATGGGGCAAGCAATTTTATGCACGCCTCAATAATCATTTGCAACGAGCACAACTCAGATTGCGAACATATCAGAGATGCCACAAATTAGGAACTTCCAAAGTTGATGCTATTTTCTAAAATTTTAATGTTCAAATTACCTCGATTTTCGGATAAATAATCCCTTGAATCAAAAGAATAGTTGCTCCATCGATTTATCTGTACACATGCGCAGTTGTGTCTGTTACCAAATATTGACAAGAGATTTCCCAAAACGTGCACGCGTCTTGGAAAATCCCAGCCAATATTTGGTAACAGGCGCAACTGCGCATGTGCACAGCACAATTGTCTCTTTAGAGGGGGTCTGAACAAATGAATGACATTCACTCATTGAGACTCTTCTGGGTTCCCCGCTGGTGAATGCGACAGCGTGCAAAGTTAAACAGATTTTTTGGAAATAAATTAATCTGGCCTCGTAATTTGCATTGGCACTTTGCGATTCATAGACCTAAAATTGTATCGCTATCTGTGGATGTTGCATCGCATGTTGCGATGCGATTCCGGTCATTTTGCTCCCTGCTTACATCTTTCTGTTTTGGCTTGAGACCTTGATTCAAACTGAGGTTCTCAGAGGGTAAATTTTGTGATGTTACCCTGCTGTACAGGGTAGCATCACCAAATTCACCCTCTGGGGACCTCATTTTGCAGATGACAGTCTGCGTATTTTCAGACTTGCTTGATATCAGTAGAGAACTCGCAAAATCAGCTTCAAAAACTGAATACTATCTTGAAAGAACATATTCAGACTGTATGAACACACAAAAACATGGTCTTCATCATCATTTCAATAACAGCACTGGTGAACCAAAAAGTAACAGCTGGAACTCAATACGATACCCATTTTGGTCTGATTGTCAGGATGCAGGGAGCATCATGTGACGATATATATGTTACAGTCAATGTCTAAAATCAGGCAATGTGTACAACGACTGAAATAACCAGTCATTGTGTACATTGCCTAACAAGCCCAGTCATTGTATACAATGACTGAAATTTCTAGGCATTGTACACAATGCCTGGTAAATTGGCCCAATTATTGTACAGATTGACTGATTGATTAACTGGCTTCTTATAAAAACAGATTTTTGACTGGCTTCTTATAACAAGGTTATGTTTATAATTGAGATCACACAAGTACCATTCAGTGATAACATATTGGCTTCTTTTATTGAGTAGTGTTTATTTGTGGCTTCACAAACTGAATGTTTATAATTGAGATCACACACTGGGCTTTCTATAAAATGCAAAGCATTTCTTACTACTCTTCACTCTCTATCGAGTTACCATCATGGAATCTACATTTTGTGAACAGCTCCTGAGCAGGAGGCAGTCTGATGCCAAGTCGGTTTTATTGACCAAACAAGAGTATTTTGATTTGATAGAGGAAGTCAAGGTTGCATCAGTAGCTGAAAAGAAGACATTCCGGCAGTATTATGTGCTTGGACGGTATGAGATCTTGCAGTGTGGCGACATTGAGAAATTAATCAAAAAGAGAAAATCAGAATCCGACACTACCTATTTCACACACATTGATGAGATGTTTGATATAATAAAACGTGCCCACATCTCTACCGGGCATGGTGGAAGAGACAAAATGGTGAAAGCATTAGTGAAGTATGCAAATGTAACACGCGAGTCTATTGAGTTGTTCAAATCCCTTTGTCTGGAGTGTCAAAAGAAGAGAAAACGAGTAACCACGAAAGGTGTTGTAGTGAAACCGATTGTGTCGAAAGATTACTTGACTCGTGGACAGGTGGATCTTGTGGACATGCAGTCTATGGCCAGTGGATCAAATAAGTGGATCATGGTTTACCAAGACCACTTTACTAAATTCTGTGTTCTTCGCCCGCTCAACTTCTTGATAGAAATGAAAGTGACATGTACAAGATTGGCGTGAAGGCTGGTGTTCTAAAAGGGCGATATGCAAGGAGTCAATTTGATCTTTGCCCACAAAAACTTTATAGCATGAATGACATTTCAACAGAGACAGAAATTGGACTGAGACAAGCGGTTCAGAAAGAATCTAAATGTGGTGGGCAAGGTTACACAAAGTGTAACTGTTCAAAAAGTGGCAAGCAGTGTGCCACAAACAAGTGTAAATGCTTCAAGTCAGGGGTGCTGTGTAACAGCAGGTGCCACAACAGTGTCAACTGCCAAAACAAAAATTGTTGATTATTGCTATAAACCTGTTTTTTCATACTTTACATATTTACATATTTACTACCATGTTTTAAATCTAATGGAAGGTATTTTCTTTTGTGTGTAATACCTTATGGCTGGTAACTGAAATGTTTAACGTTTTAATCCTATACCCAAGGTTAGTAGCAGATGAGAGTCGTAAAGAAATTTCTCGTATAACACAAATTTTCATTTGTTACTTCCAAAACATAGGCTGTGACTCCTCTTTGGAACGAGCGCGTTACGCTCGTTCCAATGAGGAGTCACAGCCTATGTTTTGGAGGGGGCTCTGAAAGGATACTGTGTCATCAGGTATATCCGGGTGTGTATGTGTGTGTTTTATCACAATCCAAACTTGGACCCAAATTACGTAATATAATGTTTGTATTTGGGTTTGGTTTTAAATTCAGTAGTATATAATTTGGGAGTTTTAAATCTAATGGAACTTCATCTCCTTGCATCATGATACGAAATAAAGTCAATTTATCATTAATGTTGTTCATGGTTTTTTTTATAAAAATTCATGTGAGTCCTGTTAATCAATCAGTCAATCTGTACAATAATTGGGCCAATTAACCAGGCATTGTGTACAATGCCTAGAAATTTCAGTCATTGTATACAATGACTGGGCTTGTTAGGCAATGTACACAATGACTGGTTATTTCAGTCATTGTACACTTTGCCTGATTTTAGACATTGACTGTAACATATATATATGATGTTCACGTAATATCGGTCTCGGGTCGGGTTGTAAATGTGAACTAACATACTGGCGGGGTCAATTCCAACCTTTTATAGGGTTGCTGTTGGCTCAGTTGGTATGGTGGCAGAATGGCTAGATGATTGGGTACCGTAGACCAAGGATCGACCCCCGTTGAGACCAGCTTTCGAAAAACTTTACAGTTTTCAACTGAATGTGCTACGACTATGCCCGGTGGAATCCCTGCTCTACATAAGTTGAAAAAAAAAATTCCTTGTGTGAAGTGTATTTCAGAATAAAATGCAATTCGCCTTCTGGTTTCCTAAAAATTTCATCACTCATTTCTTATCGAATAACATGTATCACAATCGATACAAGGAGTGTTTGGCAACCCACGTTCATATTAATTACATGCAATCTAAGGAAATGATGCACCATGGAAATTAGAGCTGTCATGAATATTCGACTATTGGTTGTTCATGGCATAATCAATTGGTATTTTCCTTAGTCGATTAATCATTAAGTTTTCATCCTCTTTAAATGCGTAGAAATTTAACGCATCTCCATATTGAGAACAATGCCCCCTATTTATGGCCAACTGGCCTATAATACTGGAACGAAAAGTTTTGTTTTGAATTTGTTAGGGATGAAAGAATAATCTGATTCTGTGAGAGAAGTTAAAAAATTTATAGTAATTTATATATTTTTTATACTTACCAATGACCCAGACATAGCTGGTGCTAACTCTTAAAATATAGGGCCAAACACAAATTTTGCCCCCCAATCCCCAAAATTTGCATCTAAAACTAAAGAAAACATGTCCTGAAAGGCCCTCCACACTTCGCCCCTACTGCGCATGCGCAGTGTCAAGGACGTTCCGAAATTGGCGCCATTAATCATTCTAATAACCAGTGCCTGGTAAGCGCTATGTACTCAGCGGGGAGGCAAGAGTTCCCAACTCCTGGGAGGGCCATCCCCATCTGGGTCATTGGTAAGTATAAAAAATATATAAATTACTATAAATTTTTTAACATTTTTATACTGTACCAATGACCCAGACATAGCTGAATAGTAAAAAGGCTGGAGGGCCAAGGACATAGAGCAAAATGGAATACGCTCAATAAAATAAAATAGAGTCATCCCCTGTAGGGAAAAGAAGTAATAGGCCTTACATGTATCTTTCTTATTTATGATAAATTAGAAAGATACAACACCTTCCAAAATTGAGCTTCATACATCCATGTACTCTATTAATATCCAATATAATCCTTATACTAATAATTTTTAAAGTAAGCCAATAAATAAAGTAAGTTTAGAGAATAGAGACTCTTATACTCCTAAAAGTGTCTGAGGATTGCATAATCATGTCCGCTGACATATGCAATATTCAAAAGCTATACTTTAAAAACTAAGACTTGAATGAATTTAAAAACCTAAACTTCTCACTAAACAACCATCCCAATAACAGCTCAGAATTACTAACTCCGGAGGAGGTATCCCCTTGTTTTCATAGTAAAACAGGTGACCCAAGGGAACACCCTCCCCCCCCCCCCCCCTTTTTCTTGCCCTGGGTCAAATAGCCCAGAGCGAAGAGGGCAGCCGAACGGAGACATTGCCGAAACAGACAGCCTACCTAGCTATAGTAGCAACTGTTAAGTGAATGACATTCTGAGCAGTAGATAATAGACCTAACAATAGAGGCCTCCAGAAATGGACTCGATATTTCTGAGATAAAATTCATGAATGTGGATGGCTGAGCGCAATGAGCGGCCTTCAAAAATCTATAATAGCGACACTATTAATGTAAGCCCAAGAAGTAGAAGAACTCTTACTTCATGAGCCGAAATCTTAAGCACAACTGCTAAGTCAATGATATACTATAAGCAGTACCGATAGTTAATAGAATCCATTAACAATAAAATGGAGCGTAACGTCCTTCTACTAGACATCAAAGACAGAAGAAGCTTACGCCCAGAGTAATAAACAGAAATCTGTTTATAAATACATAAACTGTACCCGGAAAGAGTAAAGGCCTATGCCCATACGAAGACGGAAGGACCTTAAAATAATAGGTTCCGGATAATAGGAACTCATATGCAACAATCCAACCTAAATAGTAACGGAAGTATTGATTCCGAAACTATGAAAGTGAAAATCATCCATCGATAGTGCATGAAACTCACTGACTCTACAGTAAAAGAGAAACCAACAGAATTACTGTCTAAAAGGTCAGAATTTGAAAACTACTGTTTCCAGAGGCTCAAATGATTACTTAGCTAAATAAGAACCGAAGTTAAAATCCGTATAGGAATTTAATCTAAAGATTCTAAGTCTATTTATCAAAAAGTTACTAACTGACTTAGATAAAGAGACAAAAGACTCAATTGTAAACTATCGTAGAGTGCATAGGTATGAGGTAATATAAACCTATAACCTAAATAATAACAGGCTGCAGTAGATCTTGTGAAACAAGTATACTAAAAAATAGCAATGAGTAGTATGGAGGGATCAACAATATGAACATAATGATCCCTACACCACGACGGAAGAGCCTCCACTTTAGCCGCATAGAATAGCGAAGAAGAGGATCTCCTATATTAAGAAATCGCGTCCAAAGCTCGTCCAGTACAGTGCTTACAATGCAATACGGACCACACAACGGAATACATGAAGGTTGAGACCTTGCAGGTTGTGATAAAGATGACACGATTTACCCAGTGAAAAAGATCCTCACATAGAGGAAGATTTCATGTTAAAACCCACAGTAGACAAGAGAGAAAATTACTCATGATCTCTGTGAAGATGGAGATGCTATCAACAGAAATGTATTGTGGTTGTTTATCTTAGCAATACCTGCTAAAACAACAGCGCCGGAGGATACGCGTATCCTATCATTCCGTCCTATAGATCAATAGAGCGTTAAGAATATTAGCTCAGAGATCTGGACAAGCCAACACATACGTCTGCAATTGATTAGCAAGCTGTGTCATAAATAAATCATCATTGGGCGCTCCCATAGATAGCAAATCTGATTGAATACTTGTTTGTTGAGAGTCCATTCTGACAGCAACAAGCGACCCGTAAGAGAACAGGAGTCCGATAAAACAATCAGACGACCCGGAATATGACGGACCAAAACTGAACTTGGTGTACTATAACCAACAGACGGATTCTTTCCATTAAATTGAATAACGGAAACGAAAGAGTGCCTCTCTGGTTCCGGAGATACGCCACTACTGTCGAATTAAAGGACAGGAATTTGGGCATGCGTTTCTGAATAATGTTCATGCAATGACATAAAGCAAGCCTAAAAAACATTATTCCGCGGAAGAAAACTGATTGTTAAAAGACTGCGGAACCCAAAAACCCTGGCACTTCGAATCCGTAGGGATCAGTATTATATCCCAATCTGTATGACTGGCAACCGTCATAACAGCCACACTCGGGTCCGGCAACTGCGGTGGCACTCTCTGAGTCAACCACCGAATGTTTGCCCCAGTCTGAATCTCTTGTAACACTAGATAGACAAGAGAACGTGTAAATCGAGCAATTCATGGATTGCCGAAAAGTTGCCGTTGAAGAGAAGCTCCTCCGAGAACGAAGCGACTCTGAGAGAGTTCTTAACCTTACTATCCACGCGAGTGGATGTAGCTAGGGCTGCGTCACGTCTAACTAACTCCAATCAGCCACTGAAGGGCGGAGTTATACGTGAACAAACTACTGCCCTCAAAAGAAATTACATTGAGAATAATATCCCGTAAATCTTTTCTTGAAGACGTAATGATAACGCCTCAGTAAGGCGGATTACGTATAATAAAGCGTCTAAGTTAAGTCTACTATACATAATGTCGTTCCCAACATTGAAATTGGAAAAGACATAAACGGCGAAAAAGAATATATGCAGTTTTAATCACACCGTCTAGACGCATATGAACTCTCGGTATGCCCTGCTCTGCCAAAATAAACTATTTGTATAAATGATAAAATGGCAGAAATGAGCAACGCGGACAAGAAACTAAACTATCATGCTTAGTAGCAGGCTTGTATATATATATATAGCGTCGAAAAATAAAACACATGTTGTAATGACAATATTGGACTACGTCGGTAAGTCAGGGACAATGTCCCCGAACCGATCAAAAAATCTGAGTCCAATGACGCTATAAGTCTCTTATCCAAGATCGCAGCAATGAAGTCCGAAATAATAATCACTGGAAGATAATGCCAAAAGATATGAAAGGCATCTTCCGATACAACTAAAGGGAAAACTCGAAATCTTTCGAATCCCTTTCGCCATCCTGTCGGACCCTATAAAGCGTTCGGTCGTCCGTACCTGATGCAACCGCGGACCGCACCGACCCAGCGCCGTCGGATAATTCCTGATTCGACCGAGAAACAGTCAATTGCTGGGATGCTGCGAAACAACTGTGCTAACTCGGATAGCACGTCCGTCACTGAGGCCTGAGGAGAAGCGGTCTTACGATGCATTGCCGCTGGAAGCTCCGTGATCGCTACCCCGTGCATACTACCAATATGCGAGCGAACGGAGTGTATAGGCCTCGTGTCCCTTGGCTACCGGATGGCGCGACCTATTCGCCGTGGAATCACTGAATGCCGAAACTGATCGGATACTCGAGGTCACGTAGCCAATGTGCGGTCATGTGCCCTGGTGTGAGGATGAGGAAGCATTAAAGACAGTCTCTCGGACTGTCAATATAACGGAGCGTCCCGACCAACGGACATATGCTCCGAATGTAAAATATCTGAACCACAACATGCGGTCCCCTATGTTGTTGGGCGAGAGAGGGACCTCTCTCGCTCACAGCCCGGACGGACCTGGACCAGCCAGGAACCGGACTAACAGGCTTCCTCCGATCTGTCCTCAATCTGCCGTCACTGGGTGAGTACTAAAGTAATTAAAGTGCTCGCATCACCCAAATCTCCTTCCTAGACCGCAACGGACGAACCCGGCAGCCGAACCATTCGATGAATGTACGCTACACCGGGTGAGCTAGCGAATGTCACTCTGTAGGCGATAGACATATTCCATGAGCACTTATTGCCGCTAACTCTTCATTAACTATGACGACAGAGGCACACTTTTGAAAGACATCTCCATAACTCTTCGAACAAGAAACCAGAAATGCTTGGTTAGCAAGCATAAAATAATAATATATATAGCGTCATTCAATAATTCAAAAGTTTGTGTGACATTATTGGACTATGTCGGAACTGAGGGACGATGTCCCTGAACCGAACCAAAAATTTCTAAGTCCACCGACGCTATCAGTTTCTTATCCGGCATCGCAGCATTCTGGTCCGACGAAAGAAGCTGGAGAAGACCAAGTCAGATGACATACACAACAGCATATGTTGTTCCAAAAGGGAAAGCTCGAAATCCTCCGAATCCCTTTCGGTATCCCGTCGGACCGGATGAAACTTTCGGACGTCCGTACCCGCTTCCGCGGAGCGTCCCGACCCAGCATCGTCGGATAAAATATATGCGACAGATTCAGTTGATGCTGGTATGCTGCGATAAACTGTGCTATTAAGGAAAGCACGTCCGTTCCCGAGGCCTGTGCAGTAGCGGTCTTACGATGCATTGCCGCCGGAAGCTCCGTGTACGTTGACTCCCGCACACTTCCTATGCGAACGTCCGGAGTCTGCAGGCCTCATGTCCCTGGCTACCGGATGGTGTGAGCTGGTCGCCAAAGAATCCTTGATCGGCGAAGCTGGTAATATATCGGCGGTCACGCAGCCAAGGTGCGGTCGTGTGCGCTGACGAGAAGAGGAAGCCTTAGCAGTCTCAGCGGACTGCCTATACAACGGAGCGTCCCGAGCGACGGACGTATGCTCCGCTTACGACACATTTTGTACCACAACATCTGGGGCCAGATGTTGTTGAACGAGAGAGGGGCCTCTCTCGCTTGCCGTCCGGATGGACCGGAACGAGCTATGAACCGGACTAAAAGGCTTCCTGCGTTCTCCCTCCGATCCGCCGTCACTGGGTGTGCATTAGGTTAGTTTATAGTGCTCGCATCACCCCAAAATTCCTTCTAGACCGCAACGGACGAACCCGGCTGCCGAACCATTCGGTGAATGGACGCTACACCGGGCGAGCTAGCGGACGTCAAAGGCCGTCGAACCTACTAGGGTCCTCTTAGGCAATTGGCGTATTACATGAGCACTTTTCCGCTAGCCCTTCATTAATTGTGACGACGGAGGCACACTGTTGGAAGACATCACAGATACATCACCCTAATCTTGATCGTCTGAAATAGAAATTGATAAAGTAGAGTGACCCTGCGGGGAAAGGACCGGAGTGTCCAAATCCCCAACAACATACCGTGACATACGCTTCCCATATTGTCATCGAAATCATACGATACAGAACAGGAGTTAATGCGAGTACACTGACCACATATAGAATGATAATAAAGTCAGAGGAAGACTTCCTCTTAAAACAATTGATCAATATCCTTTCAATGTGAAAAGAAAACAAGTCCTGGTACTCGCACTAACCCCTGGCAATCAAAATACATAATAATAATATGATCCATTGATATAGAAAAAATAATTGAAATCAAAATATTTTGAAAAAAATATTTTTTCAGAACAGCCCAAGTTTCTGAAAAGTAACGTTGAGCCCCAATGGATCCCAAGCCTAAGTGTGGACAAAAATTTTAAAAATATTTTAAACAATTTATTCAACACTTACGAACAATAATAATGTATCTAGTTATGATTAAAATAACATCAAGATATTATTTTTTAGAAATCCCCCCCTCACACAGAGGGCTGTTGAAAATGTAAACAATGAGTGTAAAAACACTAAAATAAGACTCCAGGCACCCAGGCCCGAAATCAGTTACCAAAAATACACTATCTGATGCAAAACAGAGACTTCCAGGGAAGAAACTGCAGAACATCAGATGGTAGATGCAGAACACAACGCCTAACCACCCCTAGGTGAAGACGTAAACATGGGGAAAGAACAGAATTCATTCTGTTATTCAGCTAAAACTCCCAAGAAAATTTAGTAATAATAATTACAAAAACTATGCCAAAAGCATGGGAGAATAGCAAGGGGGAACTTAAAGGACAGGGAGAGAGGAAAACACTTAAAAAAACAGTGTAACTAAATAATCAGAATGACAACAAAATGGCTGCTGCCTTGAAAATAGGTAACTTAACATAATTTCATTAAAAAATTTTAAGTTACAGCCCTGATAATATTCTGTCACACATTCTTTTCCTCTCCTCCTTCTCTATCCTCCTTAGAATCACCATTTCACTAATATTTATGTGTCTGGCATCATTTAAACTGAGATTTATAAGCACAAAGATCAGTCAGATGTTAACTGATGAAGGGCCAAACTTAGAATGATTAATGGCGCCAATTTCGGAACGTCCTTGACACTGCGCATGCGCAGTAGGGGCGAAGTGTGGAGGGCCTTTCAGGACATGTTTTCTTTAGTTTTAGATGCAAATTTGGGGGATTGGGGGGCAAAATTTGTGTTTGGCCCTATATTTTAAGAGTTAGCACCAGCTATGTCTGGGTCATTGGTACAGTATAAAAATTTAAGTTTTCTCATTCCTGTAACCTTGATCGTTGTCACTCGAGTATGGTGTTGCTGTTGAAAAGACCTTCCATTGGTTTTGACCTTTGAGTGAAATTTTGCGGAAATCCACCCAAGCATTATAGAATTATGGCCCCTGATGGACAAATACAGTTTGTAAGAGAATTAAGTTTTTCCATTCC
Source organism: Pictodentalium vernedei (assembly GCA_031216915.1). Classification (NCBI taxonomy): domain Eukaryota; kingdom Metazoa; phylum Mollusca; class Scaphopoda; order Dentaliida; family Dentaliidae; genus Pictodentalium; species Pictodentalium vernedei. Next base: position 359,613,385 of record CM062289.1, read on the forward strand.
TGTGACTCTAACCTTTGTCACTCAAGCATGGTGTTGCTATGCAACAGACCTTCCATTGATCTTTGTGTAAAATTTCAAGGAAATCCATTGAAACATTATAGAGTTATGACTCCGGACAGACAACCCGGATTTAAGATGCCCCCCTATCAGGGGCATAAAAATTCACATTTTTTGCGACATATTTACCAACATCCCCATCGGGTCAAAACAACATGTCGGCCCGATGGGGAAAATGTTAAAATTCCTCTCTCTCCTGTTCTCTCAAACCCTCTCATAGAAATGTAGTGTGAATGGCAAGAAGAGTCATTTCAACAAGCAAACATTCCCAAATCCAACGTGGATCATCATCATCTGTGATGTTCGTTTTTGTTTGGAGCCTGTTTATTTTCTTTATACTCTTAATGTATCAGGTGATTAACCGAGTTGGAAAATCAATAACAATGAATGTCCCTTCCCCCACTGAAGGGAATCCCTCCTCCCCTAAGCCTCCCCCTGAAAGAGAAAACTGTTGCAAACGGTTGTTTTAGAGGTGTCCATGAACGAAGAATCCCCAGGGGTCAATACTATAAAACTTTTTACAGTTGCATTTTTCAGAATTGTATTTTCTATTTGTGGAAATGACTAATTGAAATAGTATTGGCTCCAGAATGTATTTGAAAATATTTTCCGGAAAGAAAAAAGATAAAGTTAAAAAGGTATGTATACAATTATTGAATGCAGAAATTAATTTTTGTCGAAAAGCATTATCATGAGATATCAATACCTGCATTATCAGTAATCCGGTCATTGTCCAACATCAGTTATTTTATCATCATCGCTTTCGTCAGGAATGATTTTTACCTCTGGAAAGGAAAAAAACAGAGTTTTAAAATTCTAGGTCACTTATAAATTTGCCCTTAACCTATCCAGTGGAAACTGTTCTCATGACGTGTTTTCCTATCTATAGTTGACCCTGTCTCGACTCTACCCTCTATCAGGTCTTTAACAGTTCGTCACCCTGAGTTTCAATGTGCTCTATATGCCAACTGACATATAGAAAACATTGGAAATCAGGGGACGAACTGCAACCAAATTGCCTCATTCAGCCAAGCTCGTATTGATCTGCAAATTTCCTTGACCTATTGCCTGCTAGGGAACCTTACATTCAAGAAAAGATGTGCTAATGTTTCAATACACATTGTGTAACAATATGTACACATTATAGGGTATTTCGTCTCGGTACGTACGCTTTGTTATATGTAAGGGACACTAGTGTGCACTTGGTAAAGGGAATGTAAAGATCGATACAGGGTTAGATAAATGGACCAGACTGGTTGCAAGTATTAAAGATCTGATCGAAGGAAGAGCCGTGACAGGGTCAGGTGAAAACCTCTAAGTATGAAGTAGTGTTACAAGTCAATAATAGTGGTACAAAGCTGTAAGGGTGATGGAAGACTACAGTATTAGTGAATATAATATTAGATTGTGTTGACTGTGGACAATACAGAGGTGATGCTTTAAAACCTATGAATGTTTTGGGGTGGCCAAGAAAACCGAGCCAAACAGGTACTAAGAGACAGAACTATCTTAAAATAGATATCCCCAGATAATTACCCCAAAAGGTATCCCTAAACAGATTTCCTCAAATGATACATTGCCATGTCATAAGTATCCGCAAATACACGTATGTGCCTATGTGCTAATGTACAATGTGTCGCATCGTGCATTTGCACACAAGCACATATCAGCACATCCAAGATGTACCCATGTGCTATCTCTCATGTGCACACATTGTGGCACAATACGTACTAACTTAAGCAAATCACGACATGCTCAACATACAATTTCTTATGTCCCTAGCATGCACCAGGTCAAGACATTGTATAGACTGATTGATTGATTTTATTCAGTAGTGCAACGTTCATGTTTACAATCAAAACCAAAAATATACATAGAGGTAACATTATTCACTACTACATGATTGCACCACAGGGAGATGTCATAGTCACTAGTGGCTGTCTTCCCGTCATTCCTGTTTTAAAAAAAATGAACAAGAAAAAAGAGAAAAACAAAAGAAAAAAGAAACAAGAGGCCCCACAGGGCCTGAAGCTCTAATCTTGAACAGAACACAATTTAAATAGAGTCCAAGAATGAGCCAACATTGAGCAAGCCATCTCCATAGGCTACACTGTTAATCCTCGAGTCCCTCAGGAGTGACAACAATAATCTGGGCATCATGCCTTTTCTTCAGCTGATCCTAAAGTAAAATGTAGAGCTCCCCTATGAAGCCCCTTGATAACCTATGTGGATTAATCTTATTAACACACCTCTAGAGGGTACTGAATACAAAATTTTTAATTCTTCAGCAAAATGGCCAATTCCGGCTCCCATAGAGAGCCCAAATATTAACCCAGGCTCTTGAATCTGTCTTCCCTAGAGATGTTGTGCACCGAATATGAAAGCATTCTGACTGTTGGACCTGAAGAAGAGAAATTGTAAAGAAATTTCTTCGAATTGCAAGTTCAAATTTGGGCTACCATAGCGAGCCCAAATATTAACCTATGGATCTGATTTGAACAAATTTGAATCTGACCCTCCCCTCTCCCCCCTAGAGATGTTGTATACCAAATGTGAAAGCATTCTGATGAGTGGATCTGAAGATTTTTGAAGAAATTCCCTCATCTTGTACTAAGTTAAATTTCATGTTCCCATATGGCGCCCAAATATTAACCTAGGCACTCGAATTGAATAGTGCTGCCGCGGTTATTCGGATAACCGGTTAACCTGTGGTTAAAACTTTGACCGGTCAAGAAAATGTTTTAACCGGTTAACCTTACATTCACTATACTCACCGTATATGTCTGTGTATAAGTCGTTTGGGATGCAACGGAAATAGGTAAGTTTTCACGAGTTACCAGGAAAATTATTATTAAAGATTTAAAAAATACTTGCATTTATTTGTTTTTCGTTGTTTGTTTATCACCCCAATGTCTTCATCCCTGTCAAGAAAATCCAATGCTCGTTTCTGACTGAAACTTCATAGTTTCAGAATCAGAGCACCATTTGCGCCGTAACCTGCGCAGTTGTCGTGATTAAGTTGGTTTTTCCGGAATGCGAGAACGTTCCGGAAAAACCAATAAAAATACAACAAATGCACAGGTTACAGTGCAAATTATTTTCAAATTGTTGTCCCACTTAAGCATTGTTGGTGCTATTGAAACTAACTTTACCTGGTGCAGGTGTGCGTAATTTATAACCGGACATTACACATCAGTGAATTGCCGTTCATGGACGTCTCTCCAGGTATTGCTGGCAAACATTTAATGTGTTATTACTTATTTTTACGTTGTTATTTTGATGATTTTGTATTTTTTATGGTTTCATCCATATTGGCCCCACAAACCTGTTGATTTCCGGTACACACACTGATGTAAACACATGGGCGATTGAATAACAACGACTAAATAGAATACTTTTTTATTATTATTTATGGTCAATGTAAATAACATTGGCCTGCCCGATATAATAGTTACAGTTGAAGCAAGAACACACTACAAATATAGGTACCTTAAATGCAGTTAACCACGGTCAAACACGCTGGTTAACCAGTCAGAAAAAAGTCTTAACCGCGGCAGCACTAGAATTGAACAACCTGGAATCTGACCCCCATAGAGATGTTGTATACCAAATATGAAAGCATTCCGACTGGTGGATCTGAAGAAGATTTTTAAAGAAATTTCCTCATATTGCACTAAGTAAAAATTTGGGCTACCACAGTGAGCCCAAATATATACCTAGGGATCTGATTTGAACAAATTTGAATCTGACCCCCTTAGAGATGTTGCATACCAAATATCAAAGCATTCTGACAGGTGGATCTGAAGAAGATTTTTTAAGAATTTCTTTTTAAATTACCCTCTATATTGAACAAAGATAAAACTTGGGCTTCCATAGGAAGCCCAAATATTAACCTAGGGACTTGCTTTGAACAATCTTAAATCTGACCCTCATAACAATGGTGTATACCAAACATTAAAAGATTCTGACTGGTGGTTCTGAAGAAGAAGATTTTTAAAGAATATTCCCGATATTACCCTATGTTAAAACTTCGGGCTCCTATAGAGAGCCCAAATATGAAAATGAGCTTTATTTCAACTTTTATCTGACCCCCCATGAATGCTGTATACCAAATATCAAAAGATTCTAATGATTGGTTCTGGAGAAGAGATTTTTTAAAATTTTTGCAAATATGCTGACTCTGCATTTTTTCGATGCCCATTACAGAACACCCTAACATAATCGATGGCATTTTTTTTTACCATTCAATTCTACTGGTCCTAAGGATACTTCATACCAAATAACAGCTCTCTGTTCCATGTAGTTTGAGAAATATGGGCGTTTGAAAATATTTCTATTTTTAGCTTCCAGGGTTCCCATGGGGATGCGTGATTTTTTTTTTTGCATTACCCCTCCTATATTATAAAGCCAAATAGTACTTCACGAACTTTGTTTGAACAAACTTGATTCTACACCTCATATGGAAGCTCCATAGCAAATATCAAGTCATTGTACACACTGGTTCTTGAAAAGAAGATTTTAAAAATATTTTGGAGCATTTTCCCCCTATGGGGCTGGGCATGTTGAGTTGAACAAAAATGAAATGCCCCTTTGGGACCATCACTCACACAAACTTTCACTTGAATTGGCCCAGTGTCTTTGGAGGAGAAGACCAAAACTTGGTGTTGACGGATGACGGATGGAAAGCGATGACAGAAAATGCGAGAAGAGAAATGAAAACGAGAAGCAGACATGAGAATCGAGGCAATCCTGACAACAGCATGTTCTCCGACAAGAGGGTACTTTATAGCCCTACTGCAAATGTTAGGCTGGTTCTTTCCGCCATGTGAGAAATCTATTCCATGTTTTCTGACATGTGATGAAGATTGAGTTCAATAGAAAGGTAGCGATGAGACTGATATAAGTGTCGGTGAAGGGGGTGATCTGATTGAGCCTAGATTTGGCCAGTGGCAGATGACGAGATAGAACCAGGGGTGGCTACTATGCTTACAGTACTGCTACAAGTTAGTAATGATTGAGACATAGGACAGAATAGTGGTATCCAATAGTTATAGTACAAGGCCTTAATGGTACAAGACTGCAACGTTGGTATTACACCACACTAAAGGTGAATACAATAGTATTGGATTACACGACATATGGTGGTGATAATGGAGAAGTCTTGGCCTTGGAGCTGTGAAGGTGTGGGGTGGCCCAGAAGGCCATATTAGGAACATAACTATCTTCAGATATATATTCTGCAAAGGATATCCTATAAAAGGTATTCCAAAAAGGTATCCTCAATGGGCAGCCTTAATAATGCATTCCCATGTCATATATAATGATCCCCAAACATACGTATGTGCCTTTGTGATGTGCACACATTGTGTATTATTTATTTATTTATTTATTGTTGCTTAAAGCCACATCAGCAGCCAAGGCTATATCGTGGCGGGAAAACTACTTAAACAACAAGTGTCAAGTATGAATTAAAATTAATTGGATAAAATATGAAACAATCATAACAAAACCTAAAATCAGGTGCAGTTGAAACAGTAATAACTAAGGTTATAAAAACCAGAATACTTATAAAATCAACCTGTTGACATTTAGACTTGTAGAGTCTACGTTAAAAAAATAAAAACAAGTTTAAAATTTATTAAAAAGGTTGATTTCTTTCAAAAATGAGATTATTTTATGTGGGCAGATGTGGTAAAATAAATCTCGTAGAGATTGAACTGTAAAATATTGCCCTCTAACAAGATTAAAATCAGTACAATTTAAGAGAATGTGCTCCACTGACAACACCTGCTGACATGGAACACATTCTGGTCGCATATTACCCTCTAACAGAAAGTAATGTGTAAGTCGTGTATGACCAATATGACATCGTGTCAAAATAACATGATCTTTTCTACAAAGGTTACTGGATGGGTAGTGATCAGAAATAGTTGGTCGGAAGCGATGGAGCTTGTTATTAGTTGCCCCATCCCATTCCGCCTGCCACATAGACTTGATGTAACTACTAATATGAGGCTTAAAATCACTGAAAGGGATGTTAAAAGCAGTAAGAGGCTTTGTTAAAGCCTGTTTTGCTGCACTGTCTGCTTTGGTGTTACCAGCGATACCTACATGTCCGGGTAACCAGCAAAACACGATATCACATTGGTCAGACATGAGAGTTGTTAACTTCTCACGAAGTTCCAAAATGAGAGGGTTCTTCAACCTGGGGTTGAGCAAAGCAAGCAAAGAGGAAAGAGAGTCAAAAAAAATAATCGACTTCTTTTCCTGTACATTTTCGATATGTTCGAGTGCGAGTTGTAAAGCTTTAACTTCAGCTGTGAAGATAGAACTTTGATTCGGTATTCTGATTGAAGTGACATGATCATCAGTGACAACAGCTGATGCTACTTTGTCACCATCTTTTGATCCATCTGTATAGATCCTTGTATATGTACTGTACTTGGACTTAATTTCAGCATATTTCTGCTTAAACTGCAGAGAATTTGTTTCAGACTTTTTAGTAGATGCTAGGTCCAAAATAACTGTTGGCTTTTTAAGATGCCAAGGAGGAGTTTGTGGTTCACGGTTCTCTTTTATTGTAACTGGTTCAATTTTGGCAGACTCCATGTGAGGTTTAATTCTAATTCCCAATGGAGGGATATGTTTCTGATGACGGTTAAAAAATTCAGTATTTTGAGGTTCTGAGACACAATTGTATGCAGGGTTGGACGGATTAGAAAGAAGTTTTGAAACATATTGGAGTGAAAGTTTAATTCTACGCTTCTCAAGAGAAGGCTCCTCTGCCTCAACAAGCATCGAATCTACCGGTGATGTTCGAAAAGCACCAAGGCTGATTCTTATGCCACTATTATGAATGGCATCAAGAGGTTTGAGATATGACTTTCTTGCTGAACCGTAAACCACACAGCCGTAATCTAATTTTGATCTGACAAGTGATCTATACAGATGGAGCAATGTTTTTTGGTCAGCACCCCAATCAGTGCTACCAACTACCTTCAAAAGGTTCAGTGCCCTTTTACACTTTACCTTTAGTTGTTTTATATGAGAAGTGAAATTCAGTTTGCTGTCAAACAACAAACCCAAGAATTTCACTTCCTTAACAACATTAATGCGACTTCCGTCTAGTTTCAATTCCGGATCAAGGTGGTGCTTCCGGAGCTTACAGAAATGAACACAATTAGTTTTCGTCTTAGAAAATTTGAAGCCGTTTTCTGTAGCCCATTTCTGGATTCTATTCAAACACAGCTGAAGTTTACGCTCTATAGCATTCATTTTTTTGCTGCTATAGCAGATTAAAAAGTCATCTACATACAATGACGAATCAACCATATTCTCAATTGCATCAATAATACTATTGATTTTCACTGAGAAAAGGGTAACAGATAAAATACTTCCTTGAGGAACCCCCAATTCCTGCCCGTGAGGATCAGATAACGTTGACCCAACACGAACCTGAAACCGGCGGTCCCTCAAAAAGTTTTCAATAAAAAGAGGCATACGCCCCCTCAACCCCATGTTAAAAAGATCTTTTAAAATCCCATACGTCCACGTTGTATCATATGCCTTCTCCAGATCAAAGAAGATGGCGACCACATGTTCTTTTCTGGCAAAGGCATTTCTTATAAACGTTTCTAATCTAACCAAATGATCCACAGTACTTCTCTGGTTTCTGAAACCGCACTGAACATCTGCAAGCAGATTGTTCGATTCCAGAAACCAGACAAGTCGATCATTGATCATCCTCTCCATGGTTTTGCACAGACAACTTGTTAAAGCAATAGGCCTATAATTACTAGGGTTGCTGTGATCTTTATCAGGCTTGGGAACAGGAATTATTGTAGCTTTTCGCCAGGAAGGTGGAAACTGGCCAGTCACCCATATGTCATTAAAAATAGATAATAATAGTGCAAGTGAAGTTTGAGGCAGATGTTTTAAAAGTTGATAATGTATCTGATCAGGTCCAGTGGCAGAATCCTTTACTCTATGCAAAGAGTTACTTAACTCTTCCATAGAGAAAGGTTCGTTGTAGTCCTCTAAGTTATTGGATGCAAATTTAATCTTTTGTTTTTCTTGTTGTTTTTTAAGTTTGAGGAATTCTGGGTTACTATTTTCAGACGACGAATGTTTAGAAAATGTGGAGGCCAATTTGTTTGAAATTTCTTGTTTTGATGTTATGAGTGTGTTGTTATCGTTTAGGTGTTGTACAGCTGATTTTGTTTCTTTTCCTTTAATTTTTTTAATCATTTTCCAAATTTTAGTGATGGGGGAGTTTTGATTTAGTTTCGAAACGTAAGTTTCCCATGAACTTTTCTTTTTATGTTTTAAAAGTCGTCTAGTTTTTGCCCGATTTATACGTAATCTATCCAAATTGTGTGTAGTTGGTGACTTATTAAATTCCCTCTCAAATTTCTTGCGATCTTTTATAGCCTGTTTGCACTCAGTATCAAACCATGGTTTAGTGAAACGTTTTGGATTTGCCGAGGTTTTAGGAATGACTTGGCTTGCAATGTCAATCAACTCTGTGGTAAAGTGTTCAATCTGGTCTGCACTGTCCTGAAATTTCTCCCGTGTGAGGCGTTCAGAACAAAGCGATGAGAAAGTGCCCCAGTCAGCCTTTTTAAAATTCCACTGGGGCACCCTCTCATCATCCGCCGGAACTACACTCTCCAACACAATCGGAAAGTGGTCACTCCCGCACAAGTCATCTTCTGCCTTCCATGAAAAATCAAGGAAGACAGAAGGGCATGCAATTGTTAAATCAATTGAAGTGTAAGAACCAGATGCGGGGTGCAGGTAAGTATCTGACCCATCATTGAACAAGCACAAGTCATATTTTGTAATGAACTCTTCTACAGTTTTACCTTTTGCATCTTCTTGACTGCACGAATTACCCCAAAGGGGGCTGTGAGCGTTAAAATCACCCAACAAAATGTATGGAGTTGGGAGTTGTCGGACCAGCAGCTCAAGGTCATTCAGCTGTAAGGCTTTACTTGGTGAAACGTAAATAGAACAAAGTGTAACTGTTTTGTCTAAAGTTAGGCGTACCGCCACAGCTTGTAAATTTGTCTGTAATGGCACAGAACTGTGAATGATGTCGTTCCTAACCAAGACAGTCGTTCCACGAATATGAAGATCTTTATCATCTGCCCATGCATTATACGATGTATAATGCTTGAAAGCCGAATGATCTTGAGCCTCGGGTTTCTTTAAAAGAGTTTCCTGCAGGCAAAAAGCAGCAGGTTTATACTTTTGACTGAGAAGACCAAGTTCATTAAAATTAGCTCTAAAACCTCGACAATTCCACTGTATTATATTTTGTTTTGGTGTACTATGCATGTTTGGAAGGTGATTTTGAGGGTGGACGTATGGGCGATATAGCCCCAGTATGTTTCTTCGGTGAGTTTTTCCTTGGGGACTTTTTCTGAGAGGGGTTCGAGCGTAAGAGCTCGAACGTTTCATCAATACATTCACCGACCTCCATCTCTTCAAGACCCTCAAACCTGTTGCGGGTCACAGGGTCTTGAAGAGCTTTAGGTGTTCTCTCTGAGAACTGTTTTTGTTTTTCATTTTTATTTTTGTTTCTTTCCAGATTTCGTCTCTGACTCTGACTTAGATTTTGTGATTCTGGTTTCGGTTTTGGTTTAGTTTGGTCATTTTTTTGTTCGGATTTTGTTTCCTTTACTTTGTCTTCTGTGTTAATTTTTTCCTGTTTTTTCTGCAGATTTGTTGTTGATTTTTCCTGTGGTGTTGATGTTTGAGTTGCTGATGGTGTCTGTGTTGATTTAGGTTCTACTTTGTCTGAATGCTGTATTGTAAAGGCCTGTAATAAAGATGGAATGGCGCTATTGCTGAGCCATGTCCACGGTGTCTGACATTCGACCGATCGTGTTGGTAATTTTTGTTTCAATGTGGCAGCATAGGATGATGTTGATATATTCATGCCAGGCATGGATGACACAATGTCTCTGGCCTCCTTGAAACTGATTTGCTTTTCACACTTGATTTTTTGTATTGTCTTTTCCTTTTTCCAGACAGGGCAATCCTTCGAAGATGACATATGACTGCCCCGACAGTTAATACACTTGAATGTTTCAGTTTCGCATGGTCCTTCATGAATATTGCTGCATTTATGACATGTTTGCTTGCCTCGACAAGTATTCTGTCCATGACCAAACTTTTGGCACCTGAAACAACGAAGTGGATTTGGAATATATAAATCCACTTTGACGTTCAAGTAACCAATTTTAATATTTCTGGGTGGTCTTGTGCCATCAAAAGTACAGATGTATGTATTTGTTGGTATAATTTTTCCTTCTTTTTTAATTTCAATTCTTTTCACTGCAGTAATTCCTTGAGGTTTCAGTTCTAGTGTGATTTCAGTTTCTTTCATGTCAGCTAGTTCCCGAGTTCGTATAACACCTTTGCTTGAATTGAGAGTTTTATGGTAATTTGCTTTTACATTAAAATCAATTATTTTTGTTGTGTGCAAGAGGTTATGAACTTGAATTTGTTTCATACATTCTATTAAAATATCCCCAGATCTTATCTTTTTGATGTTCTTAACAGTTCCCGCAATACCCTTGATGGCCTTTTCAAGAGCAAAGGGGTTAATGGTGCCTAATTTCCTATTTTCATCTGTTGATTTCAGTAAAATAAATTTTGGAGTATTATCCTCTGGTGGAATCAGAGATGCTATTAAATCGTCGTCAGAGTCAGAGTCCCTTATATCAGTAACTAAAAAAGGTCTTTTGTTTTTTGTTGGTTGATTTGCCATATTGTATGTTATAAATTGTTCACTGCCCCGGCTCCCACCCACCACGGAGTCCAACAAGGGGTAGGGTTACTGCCATGCAGTGAACCCACCGGGTTGCCGGTATTCCCACATACCTGGTATGGGGCAGTATACTCAGCCAGTGTTGATGCCAAGGCATACCACTGACTGATTGGCCCGTGTGTGGAAGTGCCAGGTCTTCAGATGGCGGCCATCCAATCAATCACTGTATAAACCACCGAAATAAAAGGTTGCCATGCATAACCGAAACAGACAGTGCAGCAAAATTAAGTGGCTATTAAAATATAAAGTGTTTAAAAACAGTACACAATGGCAATTATGTTATGTGAATAAAAGAAATGATTGACTGAATGGTCACCAAATGCCCCCCGACGTGACACCCAGTACTTTTTGGGGTGGGGGCTCCCGATTGGCCAGAACGGACCATCCGACCATCCTTCTACTCCCGAAATTGGGGCCAAAGCAGTGTGTTGAACAACATTATCTCCGAAATGGAGACCAGGGCTCCATCCCGGAGACTGCCCTAACCGGGGCTACGAGTCCTCAACTGCCAGGATTCCTTCTTCCGGGGCCTTCGGAACGCACCTCACGGGAGAACAAGGTGCCTGCCAGATGGTATTAGCAGGATTGATCATTTTGGTCCGGGGCTGCGTATTTATGTATTTCGCAGCGAACCAACTCAATTGAGCAAACCTGCCAATTAGAAATTAGCAAACCTGCCCAATTGAGCAGGCCGTCCTCTATCCGCCACCTGAGGACCCGCCTAGTAGGGGATGATCAAACCCCCCTAGGCACACATTGTGTAGATGCATACAAGTACATATCAGCACATTCAGTGTGTGCCTTTGTGCTACCTGTAATGTGAACACATTGTGCACTAGCACATAAATACATATAGGGAAGGCAGAATTCTTTATAAGGAGATCGAGGAAGACATGACATAAAATAGACAGGATAGGCCAAAAATGGAGAGAATTGGCTTTAGTAAAAACGAGTATTCTGAAAGAATCCTAACTAGTAAAACTTGTTAGATCAATTTGGATAATTATACTAACTCTTTTATATAAAGGAACTCACCTATTATTGGAGAAGAGAAGGATTCGCATCTACAGACACTACCTGAACATATGAACACACTTTCAATGTTTTGAGTTAAACCACCTAGGAGTCTTTCACCAGAAACCAATCCTCTGATGACAAAGTAACGCCACAGTCAACACAAGGGAACGAATAAACAATCCCAAACCTTTATACAGATCTCGACATCCCACCGGAACATATGAACACACTTTCAACGCTTCTTATTAAAACCACCAGGAGCCTCTCACCAGAAACTGATTCTCTAATGACAAAAGTGGCGCTACGGGCGCTACATGTGGCCAAATCAAAATGCAAAACTTTCATGCACATCTCGAGACCCTACCTGAACATATGAACACACTTCCAACCTTTCGAATTAAAACCACTAGGAGCCTTTTGCCAGAAACCGATTCTCCAACAACATAAGTGGTGCAATGGACACCAAATGGGGCAACAAATAAAAAATCTGAAACTTTATACACAACTTGAGACCCTACCTAAACACATGAACACACTTTCAATGTTTTGAATTAAAACCCCTCGGAGCTTTTCACCAGAAACCAATTCTCTAACGACAAAAGTGGCACTATGGGTGCCACATGGAGCCAACTCAAAAATCCGAACCCTTTATGCACATCTCAAGACCCTACCTGAACATATGAAAACACTTTCAACGGCTCGAATTAAACCCCCAGGATCCTTTCATCGAAAACCAATTCTTTAACGACAAAGGCCACATGGGGGCCGAATAAAAAATTTGAAACATTTATGCACATCAAGATACCCTACCTGAATATATGAATACAGTTTCAGCATTTCAAATTAAAACCCCCTAGAAGCCTTTCGTCGGAAACCAATTCTTTAATGACAAAAGTGGTGCTATGGGTGCCACATGGGACTGAAATGAAAAATCTGAAACCTTTATGCACATCTAGAGACCCTACCTGAGCATATGAGCACATTTTAAACAATCAAAATTTCATATCCTAGGAGCCTTTCGTCAGAAAGCATTATTTTATCTGTCTTTAAGTGGTGTCACAGGCACCACCTGGTGACAGAAATTCAAACTAAACCTATTTTTGTCATCTCTCAACCATACTTAAGTATGATAAATTTCAAAATTATAGCTAAAAAACAGAAGTACAGACATAAGACTATTTCAGGGCTAGATGGTTCCAGTTCTATTCTATTTTACCAAGTACATGGTTTCTAAGAATTTGAATACCAAACACACAACAAAATAAAATTGCACATGTGCAAGAAGGTACTTGATAGTATATATATACATTTACAGGCACCTGCGATGGGCAATCACTCTACTTTTAGGGCCACCTCTCTGTCCCAATCTATGACAACTGCTACACTTTCAACCATTCGTGTGGTAACCAAACAACCATTACAGTTCCCTAGTATTTTGTTAGTAAAAGGTAACGAGCAAATCAAAATCCGAAACATGTTCTCCTTGAGAGTACATTTTTTATGTGTACTTACTCAGTTTTTCCATCCCAATGGGCACTTCCAGAATGAATGAATGGACCAAACAACTCAAGGGATAGTCGAAATGAAAGAGTTAGGAATATGTCATGTATCATTTGCTTCTGAATGGAACGTAGTGCAAAGTAACAAAATTACATAATCTCTTAACACATTCCAGACCATAGCAGCGTCGAAGACTAACAATTAAACTGTTGGCTCGATAACTTGAGAATATATAACAGTACAACCAAAAAGAGGTTTATTTAACAACGGTGTGAAATTGAACTGCAAATTATTTTTTCAAGGGATATAAAAATGTATTTTTGCAATGGAATAGTATTACACATCTATAACGCTTTATCAAAATTTGCAAGATGCGAAACATCTATAGATATTGTCATATCAGAGACCTGCCATTAGGTACACCATATTCTTCCAGTAGTCGAAGACCCATGAATAATATATTGAAGGCAGAGTTTATACATTACGTCACTTAGAACTGAATACTCGGTTTGCCAAAAAATACAAAGTGTTAACCTTTTTTACCACGATGTCCTATGTGGAATTGTCTTATACACCACATTCAACTGGGAAATGTGAATGCCTTTTTACTTGTGGGGGAGTTTCAGTGATAATTTAATTCTACAACACAACAGGACTGTAGGATAAAAGTAGTGGAGACCGGGATTAATTGTAACATTTTTTGCATTTTCCAAAATTACTATGTAATCACGAGGTAATGGAAGAGAACTTCGGCATGTTGTACTCACTTGATCTTCCTGCTAAAATGTAATAAAATTGTCATTATTTGCAAAAGAATTGAAGACTATGTGGAATGCATCACTTTCTATGGTCACCCTCGCTGTTACGCCTGTCCCAGTATCGTGGCCAGTTTGTCCCCTGAGTTCCAATGCCAGTGGGCACATAGAACACATCGGAACTCGGGGGACAAGTTGTAACACTGACAGGGGTAAGAAGTAACAGTATTGATGATGGCTTAACAAGAAGAGACACGGTTTGGTTTATCCTGAAAACTTCAATCCTTAACAGCACAGGAGGAAAATATATCAGATTATCGACTTACCACCTTATGGTTCAAGTAATCACCAATGTGGCAACATGCGGCAAAATGCTACTATGAAAAAAGACAAGCTCCTCCAAAAACAAACCAAAAGAAACTAGAGGCTCTACAGAGCCTGTAATCGTTCACACGGAAATACATATAAAAATGTGGTTTCCCATAGGTTTTCCATGGTAACTATGAGCTGCAATTGTGGCCATGTTTGCAACATTACATCAAAATTACATGAGGATCATTGGTAGAAGGTGTCCCAGCCTTCAATCACGTGAAGTTTCAAAACATTTGAATCCATCAAACAGAATCATAGAATGTCTCTGATTGCCATATTTTCCAGCCAATGGGAACAAAAAGAGGATTGTTTGGAGAGGGCCTCCTATAGACCATTCTTGCCACGTTTTGGTTCACATCAGCTCAATAGTTCCAGAGAGAAGATGAAAATGTGATTTCCTATAGTTTTTTTTCTATAGTAACTATAAACTGCAATTGTGGCCATGTTTGCAATACGATCAACATTAAAATGAGGAACGTTGGTGGAGGGTGTCCCAGTTATCAACCATGCAAAGTTTCAAAACATTTGGCCCTGTGGTTTCAGTGAAGAGTTTTCAAAATTGACCAATCAGAATCAAACAATGCTTCTGGCGGCCATGTTCTTTCACCCAACAGGAATAAAATGAGTAACAGTTGTAGAGAACCTTTCATAGACAATGCCTGCCACGTCTGGTTCACATTGGCTCAGTACTTTCAGTGAAGATGATGAAAATGTGATTTCCTCTAGGGTTTCTATAGTAACTATAAGCCACGATTGCAGCCATAATTGCAACCCGATGAAGATTAAAATGAGGATCATTGGTAGAGGGGGTTACAGTCATCAGTCACATCAAGTTTTCGAAACCATTTGGCGTACTTTCAATGAAGATTTTCTTGAAAACGCACGCATTTATGAATTCTGTTTTCAACAAAAAAATCAGTAAAAGAACGTTGAATATTTTTGAAAAATTACAACTTTTTTCAGGCAGTATTCTCTTTTCAAAATAGATTTGGATAGGTAAAAAAAACACATTACTCCAATTTTTGCCAAATCTTAAAAGATATAATATAATTACTGTCATCTAAGCTGACATGACTGCAAGAGAATGTTAGCAAAAACTTCTCCTGTTTCTCCAAACACCTGTTAATAATCAAGATTTTTGGATAAGTAACATAATTTCAGCATCCATGTACAGTTGCAATGGTTTACATTTAAGTCAAAATAAGTTGTACGATAACCCTATAAACTGTGTATCCTTTTCTCTTCCTACACTGATAAGACCAGAAGCTGACATCGTTTTCTGGAAAGCTCTCACTGATAGCTTTCCAGAAAATGTCAGATTCTGATCTTGCCAGGACAGGAGCAGCAGTTTACTTAGTTTATTGCAGTTGGTAGAGAGGGTCCCAGTCATCACTTATGTGAGGTATCAAAACATTTGACCTGGCAGTTTCCGAGAAGATTTTTGAAAATCCACCTATCAGAATCAAAGAATGTCTCTGGCAGCCATGTTTTTCAACCCACGGGAACAGAATGAGGATCATTTGTAGAGTACCTCCCATAGACCATCCCTGCCAGGTTTGGTTCATGTCGGCTCAGTAGTTCTGGAGAAGAAGATGAAAATGTGATTTCCCATAGGGTTTCTATGGTAACTATAGGCCACAATTGTGGCCATGTTTGCAACCCGATCAACATTAAATGAGGATCGCTGGTAGATGGGGCCCCAGTCATCATTTATGTGAAGTATCAAAACATTTCACCTGGCAGTTTCAAAGAAGATTTTTGAAAATCTATCAATCAGAATCAAAGAATGCCTCTGGTGGCCATGTTTTTCAACCCGCGGGAACAAAATGATGATCGTTTGTAGAGGACCTCCCATAGACTATTCCTGCCAGGTTTGTTTTCACGTTGCCTCGTTTTTTCCAGAGAAGAAGAGAAAAATGAGATTTCCTATAACTATAAGCCGCAATTGTGGCCATGTTTGTGACCCAATCAACATTAAATGAGGATCGTTGGTAGAGGGGGTCCCACTCATCATTTATGTGAAGTTTCAAAACATTTGTCCTGGCAGTTTCAGAGAAGATTTTTGAAAATCCACCAACCAGAATCAAAGAATGCCTCTGGAAGCCATGTTTTTCATCCGACGGGAACAAAATGAGGATCATTTGGAGAGGACCTCCCATAGACCATTCCTGCCAAGTTTGGTTCACACCAGCTCAGGGGTTACAGAGATGACGAAAATGTGAAAAGTTTACGTACGCTGTACGATGGATGAAGAACGATGAACGACGACGCACACCAAGTGATGAGAAAAGCTCACATGGCCTTTCAGGCCAGGTGAGCTAACAATGAAAGTGTCAATGACACTATAGCTCAACTTGACAAACTTAAACTTGTTAAGTTATAAATGAAATGGTAAAATTGAATATCATTGGTACCAATGTTATTTGGTGAAATTTCAACATAACAGCATTATGTGTGCACAACGTCAGAGTAATCCATGCATTTTAACTGTAAACTGTAAGACTGGCTAAAGGAAGAACATTGATACACAAATGCAGTATGTTCAAAGGTTATTGTAAATGGCAACGCTTTTCAAAGAAATGAATGCTAATCAATAGCTGTTATCTAAAGGTCTTGCCTAATGAGAACACCAAGTTCAAAAACAATCCTATGATAAATGTGGCCTGTTGGCCATTTCAAAGAAGAATGCTGATCCACAAATGCAATAACTGCTAACAGCAACAGTTTTTGATGGAAATGAAAAGAAAATCAATAGCTCCTATCTTTGTTACCCTGCATAAGCATACAAAGTTTCAAAACAACTTGATAATGAATGCCAAAGGAAAATGTTAATGCACAAATGCCCGAAGCTTGAAGGTCATTGCTTGTGGCAATGCTTTTTGGGGTTTTTTTTAATGAAAATTCATAAATATACCCTGTAAAGAGTGCAAAAGGGATAAGATGATGCACAAATGCATTAAGTTCAAAGGCTGATGATAACGACAATAATTTTTTATGGAATTGAAAATGAAAGTGTCAATGACACTGTAGCTGAACTTGACAAACTTGAACTTGGTAAGTTATAAATGAAATGGCAAAACTGAAGATCATTGGTACCAATGTTATTTTTTGAAATTTCAACATAACAGCATTGTGTGTGCACAACGTCAAGAGTAATCCATGCATTTTTAAATGTAAACTGTACGACTGGCTAAAGGAAGAATGTTGATACACAAATACAGTATGTTCAGAGGTTATTGTAAATGGCAACTTTTTTCACAGAAATGAATACTTATCAATAGCTCTTATCTAAAGTTCTTGCCTAATGAGCACACCAAGTTCAAATACAATCCTATGATAAATGTGGCCTGTAGGCCATGTCAAAGAATGTTGATGCACAAATGCAATAAATTCAAAGATTGTTGCTAACAGCAACAGTTTTTGATTGAAATGAAAAGAAAATCAATAGCTCCTATCTTTGTCACCCTGCACAAGCATACAAAGTTTCAAAACAACCTGATAATGAATGTGTCCTCAGAGGCATGCCAAAGGAAGATGTTAATGCACTAAGTAGAAGGTCATTGCTTGCGGCAATGGGGTTTTTTTATGGAAATTCATAAATATACCCTGCAGAGAGTGCAAAGGGGATAAGTTGATGCACAAATGCAGTAAGTTCAAAGGTTGGTTATAACGACAATACATTTTTATGGAAATGAAAAAAAGCAATAGCTCACATCTAGAGGTCACACGGAACACACATACCAAGTTTCAAAGTGATCCAATCATAAACGTGCCCTGAAGGCCGTGTTAAAGGGAAATATTGAGGACTGACTAAACTAAGTTCAAAGGTCAACATTTTTTGACAGAAATGGAAGAAAATCGACAGCTCCCATATAGATGTCAACCCACACAAGCTCACCAAGTTTGCAAGCGATCCAATCATAAATGTGCCCTGCAGGGTGTGTCAAGGGGAAATATTGATGCTTAACTGCACTAAGTTTTTACTAAGTTAATTGAAGGTCATTGCCAGTGGCAACATTTTTTGATGGAAATGGAAGAAAATCGATAGCTCCCATCTAGAGGTCACCGTAAATAAGCATACCAGGTTTCAAAGCAATCTAATCGTAAATGTGCCCTTTAGGTTGACCCAAAGGGAAATATTGTGGTCTGACTAAACTAAGTTCTAAGAATGTTGGCTGAGGCAACACTTTTTGATGGAAATTGAAGAAAATCGATAGCTCCCATCTAGAGGTCACCCCAAACAAGCATGCCAGGTTTCAAAGCAATCCAATCATAAATGATCCCTGTAGGGTGTGCCATAGGGAAATATTGAGTCTTCTGACTAAACTAAGTTCTAAGAACATTGGCGGCGGCAACATTTTTCGATGGAAATTGAAGAAAGTTAAAAAATTTATAGTAATTTATATATTTTTTATACTTACCAATGACCCAGACTTAGCTGGTGCTAACTCCACAAAAACCAGGGCCAAACACAAATTTTGCCCCCCAATCCCCAAAATTTGCATCCAAAACAAAAAGAAATCATGTCCTAAAGGACCTCCATAGTACGACTCTACTGCGCATGCGCAGTGACGCAGTCGTCCCGAAATTGGCGCCAAATATCATTCTTACTGGCAGTGCCTGGTCAGCGCTATGTACTCAGCGGGGAGGCAAGAGTTCCCAACTCAGGGAGGGCCATCCCCATCTGGGTCATTGGTAAGTATAAAAAATATATAAATTACTATAAATTTTTTAACATTTTTATACTGTACCAATGACCCAGACTTAGCTGAATAGTAAACAGGCTGGAGGGCCTAGGACATAGAGGAAAATCCAATAAGCTCAATTATAAAATAAAGAGGTAACCCCTTAAGGAGAAAAGGAGTATTAGGCTTTACATGTATCTTTCTTATTTAATATTTAAATTAGAAAGATACACTACCCTTAATAATTGAGCACAATAACATTCATGTTCTCTATTAACATCCAGTATAACCTTTATACTAATTATTTTTAAAGCAAGCCAATAAATAAAGTAGTCCAGAGAATTGAGACTCTTTATAATCATTTAAAAGTGTCCGAGTATTGTATATTAAAGCCCGTTTGACACTTGACATATACAAATGCTTCACACCGAGCTACACTTTAAAAATAAGACATGAATGAAATTAAACATTAATATTACACTTTAAAACCATCCCGGAAGCGACTCAGAAATACTGTCTTGGAGGAGGCATTCCCTTGCTTTTCACTATAAAGCAGGTGACCTAAGGGAACACCCGCCCCCCCCCCCCCCCCCCCTTCCCCTTGCCCTGGGTCAAATAGCCCAGAGCGAAGAGGGCAGCCGGACGGAGTCACTGCCGGAACAGAAAGCCTGCATAACTATAGTTGCAACTGTTTAGGGGACGACATTCTGAGCAACAGATAACGGACCTAAACAATGCAGGTCTCCAGAAATGGACTCAATATTTCTGAGATAAAAATTAGTAAATGTGGATGGCTGAGACCAATAAGCAGCCTTCATTAAATCTGTAATAGCAACACTATTAGCATAAGCCCAGGAAGTAGAAAGAGCTCTTACTTCATGAGCAGAAATCTTAAGCACAGACTGCTGAGAAGAAGATAAATCTTCATACGCAGTACGGATAGTTAACTGAATCCATCTAGCAATAGAATGGACTGAAATGTCCTTTCTATTAGGCATCAAAGACAGAAAGAAACGTTTCCGTCCCTTTCTGATGAACTGAGATCTCTGTTTATAGATACGTAGTGCTCTAACAGGACAGAGTAAAGGCCTACGCCCGTCTGAAGACGGAAGAGCCTTAATAACAATAGGTTCCGGATATTTATTAGGAGCCTGATTCTTAGCTAAAAAACCGACATTAGTAGTGAAGGTGATAGTGTTCCCAACACTACGATAATGAGAATCATCCACCGATAGTGCATGAAGCTCACTGACTCTTCTGGCAGAAGAGAAAGCTAAGAGAAAAGCTGTCTTATAAGATAAGAATTTGAAATCTACTGTCCCAAGAGGTTCAAATGGCTTTTCCTTCAATTTAAGGAGAACCCAAGCTAAATTCCACTTAGGAATTAATCTAAGAGTTCTGGGTCTATTTATCGAAAAGTTTCTAACCAATTTCGATAAAGAGACATTAGATCCAATTTGTAAACTATCATGATGTGCATAGGTATCACATAACATAGATCTATAACCCTTTATAGTAACAGGTTGCAGTTTGATTTCGTCAAACAAGTATACTAGAAAGTTAGCAATGTCTGGTATAGAGGGATCAAATATATCAACAGAATGATCCCTACACCAACGACGGAAAACCTTCCACTTAGCCGCATAGTTTAGCGAAGAGGAGGTCCTCCTACAGTTAGAAATCGCGTCCACTGCTCGTCCTGTAAAGTGCTTGCCATGCAAGAAGGACCGCAGAACGGAAAAACGTGAAGGTTGAGACCTTGCGGGTTGTGATGTAGTTGGCGCGATTTCCCCTGCCAAAGAAGATCCTCTCGTGGAGGGAGCTTCCGCGGTAGGTCCCACAACAGACACCTGAGTAGATTTATCCACGGTCTCTGTGGCGACAGAGATGCTACCAACAGAATCTTGCATTGAGATTGTTTTATCTTTAGCAATACTTGTTGAATTAACGGCGCTGGAGGATACGCATATCCTATCATTCCGTCCCAAGGGATCGATAGAGCGTCTACTGCAAATGCTCTTGGATCCGGACACGGGGACACATACGTCTGCAACTGATTGTTGAGATGTGTCGCAAATAAGTCTATCATTGGCCGTTCCCATTGGTAGCAAATCTGATTGAATACTTGTTTGTTGAGAGTCCACTCCGACGGCAACAAGCGACCCTTTCGTGAAAGGGAGTCTGCTAGCACATTCAGACGACCCGGTATGTGACGGACCGAAAGAAGAACGTGATGTTCCAACGCAAACAGAAGGATTCTTTCCGTTAGATTGAACAACGGAACTGAATGAGTGCCTCCCTGATTCCGTATATACGCCACTACTGTCGTATTGTCGGATAGGATTTGGACATGAGCATCGTGAATAATGTCCATCCAGTGACGTAACGCAAGCCAAATTGACATCATTTCCTTGATGTTTATGTGCTTGCACAGGAATTGCGGATCCCAAAGACCCTGGCATCTCGAATCCGTTGGGATTAATGATGCACCCCAACCTGTTTGACTGGCATCCGTCATAATGGTAAAACTCGGATCCGGCAACTGCAGCGGAACTCCTTGAGTTAACCACTGAATGTTTGCCCAAGTCTGAATCTCTTGTTTCACTTGATCTGACAAGAGAACGTCTACATCGAGCGAATGAATTTTCACACTCCAATTCTGAGTCAGGAAAATTTGAAGAGGCCGTGTGCGTAGCCGTCCCATCGGAATGAGATCCGCGGCGGCTCCGCACAGACCTATCAGTCTCATAAATTCTCTCGTCGTGACTTTGTCTGTATTCAGACAATAGCGAGCGTAACAACTGACTAATTTCGCTCTGGTTAACGGCAGACGAACGAGATTGTTGTGCGTCTCGAAACTCATTCCCAGATGAGTGAATGACTTGGACGGCACCAGATCCGACTTCTCCTCGTTTACTATGAAACCGAGACGTCGGAGCAATAGAAGAAGATTCTGAACATCGTTCTGAAGCGTTAACTCGTTGCCGTACCTCTGAAGAATGTCGTCCAGGTAGGCCGACGTTACCGCAGACGAATGAGCTCGGAAGTAGATC
Source organism: Pictodentalium vernedei (assembly GCA_031216915.1). Lineage (NCBI taxonomy): Eukaryota > Metazoa > Mollusca > Scaphopoda > Dentaliida > Dentaliidae > Pictodentalium > Pictodentalium vernedei. The sequence goes on from CM062289.1 coordinate 359,635,661, forward strand.
ATTACCGAGTTCATTACCCGAGTGAAAGCCCAGGGTGCTAGATTCAATCCGAAGCACATGGCCCGGAACTGATACACCACTCCTAGGACTGCGAAGCGTAGATACTTTCGGAATGTCGGATGTACCATGACGTGAAAGTACGCATCTTTGAGATCTATGCTCGTTGCATAATCGTTCACCCGAATACTCGCTCTGACCGATCGAATCGTCTCCATATAAAACTTCGGAGCGACGATCAGCTTGTTTATCCAGCTCAAATCTATGACTGGACGGAACGAGCCGTCTGGTTTCGGAACCAGAAACAGATGGCTGTAGAATCCCAGCGATTCCTGGTTTTCTACGACCTCTACCGCGTTCTTCATTAAAAGAGACTGCACCTCTGATAGCAGAGCGTCTCTTTTCTGAGGGTTTGACGGAAGATGAGTCCACTTTGGACTTCGAGTTAATGGAGGCTTTCGTTTGAAGGATATCTTTAGACCTTCCGAAGTCACTCCTCTCACCCACGGGTCGTCCGTAATCGACGCCCACTCTTGAGAAAAACTCGACAACCTTCCGCCAACCGGAACGCGATAGAGGTTTGAGCCATCACCTCCTGGATCTGCGAGGCCTGCGGTAGGAGAAACCACGTCTTCCACGACCCGCACCTCGCCTCGTCGACCTCGGGGCGTCCGACCGATTGTCCCGGCCTGAAGGACGTCCCGAACGAGAGTCGCTATCCTGACGGTCTCTCGAATAAGAGCTAGAGGACGCACCGGAACCTCTATAGGAACCTCTCTTGGGCGGATAAGACCCAGAAGTGCCCGCCTTATTCGTGTCTGCTGTATCCGACCTTTTAGGAGCGGATCTAAACAACAGAGAATCACTAGCTTTCTTTTTAATATTATCATAAATAGCGGAAAGCTTGCCGTCAAAGAGAAGATCTCCTGAGACCGAAGCGACTCTAAGAGAGTTCTTCACCTTAGAATCCACTAGTGTGGATGTAGACAGGGCTGCGTCACGTCTAACCAACTCCAGATTTGCCACTGAAAGGGCGGAGTTACACGTGGAATAAGCTACTGCCCTTGAAAGAAGTCTTAAGGAGGATTGTATATCCTGAAACTCTTCCCCTTGAAGACGCAGTGATAACGCCTTCGTAAGGTGATCTGCGTAAGATAAGGCATCTAAATTGGCTCTGTTAGACGCAATAGCTGTTTCCAACACTGCGGTTGGAATAGAAGCTGACGACGGTAATGATAGCTGTAAGTCTTCCGCCTCGTCGTCCATACGCAGAGGAACTCTCGGTATACCCTGACCTGCCGGGTCGAATTTATTCCTTGCATTAATGAAAGGCAGGTTGAGAGTATTTGCGGACAAGAAGCCTGCTTTCCCCGTCCTGGAAGCCAGTTTAAAAATAGCGTCGTTCAATAATTCAAATGTTCTTGCAACATTATTGGACTGCGACGGAAACTCGGGAGCGATGTCCCTGAACCGCTCGAAAAAATCAGAGTCCAATGACGCTATAATTCTCCTGTCCGGAAGCGCAGCAGTCTGGCCCGACGGAACAACTTGAGGAAGAAAGTGCCGGATGAAGTCCACGGCAGTTTTGTGTTGTTCCGAAAGGGATAGCTCCAATTCATCCGTATCCCTTTCACCATCCGGTCGGACCTCCCGATGTTCCCGGTCGTCCACCCCCGATGCTTCGGCGGAGCGTACCGACCCAGCGCCGTCGGATAATTCTCGATCCGACACCGTCTGTCGGCTGCTGGGATGCTGCGATAAGCTGTGCTATCTGCACTAGAATGTCCGACGTCGAGACCTGCGGAGGAGCGGTCTTTCGCTGCTTTGCCGAGGGCAGCTCCGCATCAGATGGCTCCCGCATACTTTTCCTATGCGAACGTCCGGAGTCCATCGGCCTCGAATCCCTGGCTGCCGGATGGTGTGACCTGGTCGCCGAAGAATCCTTCATCGGCGAAGCTGGCAAAATATCGGAGGTCACGCAGCCAAGGTGCGGTCGTGTGCGCCGGCGAGAAGAGGAAGCCTTAACAGTCTCTGCGGACTGCTTATACAACGGAGCGTCCCGAGCGACGGACGTATGCTCCGCTAAAGACACATTTTGTACCACAACATCTGGTCCCAGATGTTGTTGTACGAGAGAGGGGCCTCTCTCGCTCGCGGCCCGGCTGGACCTGGACGAGCTAGGAACCGGACTAAAAGGCTTCCTCCGTTCTCGTTCACTATCCGCCGTCACTGGGTGTGCATCTATTATTTTTATAGTGCTCGCATCACCCAAAATTTCCTCTTGGACCGCATCGGACGAACCTGGCTGCCGAACCATTCGGTGAATGGACGCTACACCGGGCGAGCTAGCGGACGACATTTGTCTAATCTCCATGAGCACTTTTGCCGCTAGCTCTGTATTTATTTGTGACGACGGACGCACACTTGAAGAAGATAACATGGAAACATCACCCTGTTCTGGTTCCTCTGAAATAGAAACTGAGAGAGTAGAGTGACCTTGTGGAGAAAGAGCCGGCATCGCTCTTTCTCCAGAAACAACATATCGTGACACACGTTTCCAATGTTTCTCATCCCAATGTTCACATACAGGACAGGGATTAATGCGAGAACACTGACTACAATTAATGCAATAATCATGAAAGTCAGAGGAAGATTTCTTCCTATTACAATTTGAACAAGTTCCCTTCATTGTGAAAGAACAACAATAAGTCCTAGTTACTCGCAAAAACCCCTGACACAAAGATACATAATAACATGATCCATTAATAAATGAAAAAACAATTGCAAAACAAAATAATTTTGAAAAAATATTTTTTCAGAGAAGCCCAAGTTGCTGAAAAGTAACGTTGAGCCCCGATGGATCCGATGGCAAAGTGTGGTCAAAAATTTTAAAATTATATAAAATAATTAATGAGACACTTTCGGATAATATAAATGTATCTTATAATGAGATAAACTACCTCAAAGGCAAACAGCCCCCCTCAAAAAAGGCTGTTGCCAATGAAAACAAACAGTGTAAACACAGAAGAAAACATGACTCCAGGCACTGAAAAAACTGGCCCGGAATCAGTCATCAATTACACTCTATCTGATGCAAAACAGAGACTCCCAGGGGAGAATCTGCAGAACATCAGATGGAAGATGCAGAACACAAACGTTATACACCCATGGGTGAAAACGTAACTATGGGGAAAATAACAGAAAACATTCTGTAACCAAGCAACTCTCCCAGGGAATTTTTAGAAATGAAACTTCTCAAAAATATGCCAAAAGCATGGGAGAATTGCAAGGGGGGACTTTAGAAGGTTAGGGGAGAGGAAACACTGAATAAGCAGTGCAACAATTAGCAAGAATGACAACAAGAGGCGTTTGCCTCGAAAATAGGCAACTTAACATAATTTCAACAAAAAATTTTTAAGTACAGCCCTGATTATTTTTTGCCACTTCTTTTTTCCTCTCCTCCTTCTATCCTCCTTAGAATCACATTTTCTCCAAGAATTACGTGTCTGGCATCCTTTAAACTGAGATTTACAAGCACAAAGATCAGTGAGATGTTGACTGATGAAGGGCCAAACAGAGAATGATATTTGGCGCCAATTTCGGGACGACTGCGTCACTGCGCATGCGCAGTAGAGTCGTACTATGGAGGTCCTTTAGGACATGATTTCTTTTTGTTTTGGATGCAAATTTTGGGGATTGGGGGGCAAAATTTGTGTTTGGCCCTGGTTTTTGTGGAGTTAGCACCAGCTAAGTCTGGGTCATTGGTACAGTATAAAAATATCGATAGCGCCCATCTAGAGGTCACCCCAAACAAGCAAGCCTGGTTTCAAAGCAATCTGATCATAAATGTTCCCTGTAGGGTGTGCCAAAGGGAAATATTGAGGTCTGACTAAACTAAGTTCTAAGAGCGTTGGCCGCGGCAACATTTTTCGACGGAAATTGAAGAAAATCGATAGCTCCCATCTAGAGGTCACCCCAAACAAGCATACCAAGTTTCAAAGTGATATGATCATAAATGCGACCTGTGAGGTGTGCCAAAGGAAATTGTGGATGTACGTACGAACGTGTGCCCAGAAGTACGTACGTACGCCGACGGACGAGATGTGATGGAAATAGCTCAGCTTGACATTGTCAAGTTGAGCTAAAAAACAAAGTAGATCTACTAGTGTTGTGTACTCTACATGTCCGTACTTCTCGCAGTACATGTCTATCTGTGTATTGCCCATATAAAGTCAACACCAATTTAACAGCCAGAGAGTAGGTTGTAATATGTTACATTTGTCCCCGTGGTGTTTGTTACAAGCGACCCCACTGAAGGATCAACTAACGAAAACGTTTGCAGAATATTTACAGGAAAAATATATTTAAAACTGATGCTCCCATTTGAAAGAGAAATCTATAATGTTTCGAAAGTGTAATTCAACCTTTATTATTATAAGCCTTTCTGGTGGCTATCACGTTTCTTAAAAAAGTACCAAAATTTACTGCACAGGTTGAAAAAACGTTTTTTCCTTCTCAAAAAGACGTAAGGTTTTTAATCGAGGCAACGATCCGGTAGAGTATCACACGACGTTGTCTCCATTTACCAGAGGGGGTGCGTCTCGAGCTCCTCTCAAACTGAAGCAGTATATCAATCATGTTACATTTGACTCGTGTTACAATTGTTCCCGGTTTCCTCTATTACTGATCCTCATTCAGTTTTCGACTGTTTTTGTTTTAAGCTTAATATTTTATAAGGATTGGCAGTCATGTTATGCATCTTCTTCGTAGCGGTAAGTTCGAGGCTTCACTGTTCTTGAATACTACGAAGGAGTCTTTAGCGTTCAGAGTGTATCTCTTCGCACAGAGGACGCCAACCCCCCCCCCCCTCCCCCCCCCACACACACCACACACACACACACCTGATAGGACGCTACAAATGATGCTGTTAGAAAGGATTCGGACACCTGAGAATTTTCCCAACGGAGGGTCGATCCCGGGTCTTCTGGCACAAGAGACCAGCACACTCTTCCACCACTCTCTCCATCGACTGTTTTGTTGTTTGCTAATAGACGATCAATTTCTCTTCACGCCAAAAATACAAGCAACGTGTTGAAAGGATTACCTACATTTAAACTTAATAAAGATGGAAGCAGAACCAGGGCTTCCAAGACCCTGTTTTGGGGTCTGCAAAATGGACCCATTCCCCCAAACTAATTTTCCCCTCATGACGTTAGTTTTTTGAATGTCAGTCGAAATATGACCAAATAAATTTATCATAATCTCGCAAAAACAAAATTAAGTGACAAACAATTAATCAAAGTCAAAATTAGTGGGCCTAATCATCACAGATGCTCTCCGCATCTTGTCATTGTGTCTCTGAGTGCGCTGGAACTGCATGACACAATTCCAGAACAGGTCAGCATGTGGTATGTCACGTCATGCTGAGACAGGATGTGTGACCCGTTGACTACTATTCTTGTGTAGCGCGAATTCGAAACGTTACGGAAATAAAATGAGCCACAAAGAGGGCTTCTACATCAAGAAACTAAAATCGTCTGGTGCAGAAGGTACTAAAAGAATAACATCTTTCTTCTCATAGACTGATGCAAAGAAAAAAAAAGTGCCAGATGCCTCTTGCAATGCCGGCATTACCGGCAAAGCAAAAATACAAGACAGTTCACATACCGCGATCACAAGTGATGCGACTGTCGTCCAACCAAGCAATAATGCGTCAAACCATGGCCAAGACGCCGATATAATCAGAGGCAATGCAGCTGCACCTGCAGATCCCGATAGGATGCAAGTAGCGGACGAACAGAGCGCAGAAATTAGCAAGTCTGCCAGCGTTTCCACATCTGTGGAGAGACTCCAAGCCCTTTCCAGCTGGGCAAAATATAGCTACGAGCGTAATGAGTGGTTACATAATATTTGTATACACAGGAGCAATAGACAACAGTCTGATCAGCCATGGTTGACAAAGCCAGTTGTTATCGGAGATCATCCCACGAGACAATTTATGAGGAATGCCGAGTCACACGTGCATGTGGCATCTGTCCACTCGTATACAAGTCGATAAGCCACAGATTCAACCAGAACTGTTGTTCAGTCCATTCAACGACACACAGTTAATATCAGGGCAGAGAACTGAGAGAAAATAATAAAAATTTTCAAGTCTCTGCTATTTCTTGTGAAGAATAAAATAGCACACTTTTACAATATGAAATCTTTGATTAATTTTCTTCAGGATATTGGGGCTGATTTAACATTAAATCCATCAATAGCCTCTTACCTGAGTAACCAGTCAATTGATGAAATGACACACTGTTTGAATGAATATATTGAAGAGCGAGACATAAGTAAATGTCAATCATCGCCATTCATTACTTAGCTTGCTGACGAAGCCACCGATGAGGCACATGTTGAACAACTTGTCATACTGGGCAGGTGGCTTGATGGTGGGAAAGTTGTAGAAAAGCTGCTAGCTTGTATTCCAGCAAACCATACCAATTCTGAATATGTTATGGACCTGAAAAGGTATTAAAGTTGATTATGCCATCTGCAACCAGGTGGCTCTCACATCGTGATTGCTGCCTTCGAGTAGTGGACAGATTCACAGCTATTATGGATTCACTTGATCAAATTCATGCAGAGAAACACGACCCCGAGGCACTGGGTTTTAAAATACATCTGACAGACAAAAGGTTTATCCTCATGTTACTATTTTTATGTGATGTCTTGAAGGTAACTGGACATTTAAATAAAAGTCTGCAGTATCAGTCCCTAAATTTTAGCAGTGTGCCAAAGCATGTCCGTTCTGCTAAAATAGAGCTCAATGACATTCTCGGAGTGCTTGATAAATTTCTAGCCACTGATTTTGTCAATAATATTCCAAAAGAGGTATCACACACCATTCCCTTTTTCTGCAGATGGCATGAGTTAATGAAAACAGCGAACGTTCGGGGCGATGGCGTCCAGCGTGGTAGGCAGCGTTCTGATTACAGTGACATGTGTGTTGTCATGAAAACTTTTATAACTGAATCGGCAACTGTGATTTAAAAAGATTTGGAACGTGAGATAGATACAGCATTTGAAGCAAATGATTTACTGAAGGCATTCTCTGTCCTAGATGCTCATAAACTACCAGAGGACACAGAGGACAGAAAATTTTATGGGACGATGGATTTTCAAACTTTAATCCAGTTATACAGGAATCCTAAAACCGATGAATTCAAGGGTCATATAACCACTGCACAACCAGTAATTGATGCTATTGAAGCAAAAGCAGAATTCCGCGGTTTTAAGGACCAGCCATTCAAGTTTCTAAAGGAATACCAAGCTGAAATTGACAACCATGTACAACAAATGCCCAACCGAACACAACGCGAGAAACGCGACAGGGCAGATAAACTTTTGGAAAGGAATCGCTTTGACCCAAACCAACTTTTACAAAAAGCTGTTTCTCATAATTTAAACGCATCTCACCCAAACTGTTTCAAGTTACTTGTAATGAGCTGCCTGTTGCTGGTTGGAACCACTTCAGTGGAACGTGGTGCCAGTTTACAGAATTTAGTGAAAACTGAATTAAGAACATCACTGAAAGCCAAAACACTTGAATCGCTTATGCGAATCTCATTGATGTCCGAACCTATGACCGATGATGATTGGATTAGAGTTGTCAACAAATTCCGGCAGATGACTCAACGGAAAGTTGATGTTTGAGCTGACCTATGCTAAACTAATGACATGTTTGAACTTCCATAACCCTCTGAGCATATTCCAGCAACGTGTAATCAATCTTCGATTGACGATCGACCAAAATAAATCATTCTATTCTTAATTTAAAGCATTCACTTTTCATTTCTGCACACTTCCCCAAATATTCATCTGGGTAATAATGCAACCACACGGCATCACACAGATGCTCATGAATGACTGCTCTGTGTTGAAAAGTGAGTGGCAAAAACACTGCAGTGTGCTTTCAGGAGAAATAGTTTAACATTTGAAGTCTGCCACCATCTGGCGGCTGACTTTAAATGTTGAACTGCTCTCTCCTTTGCATTGATTACATTTGTATGTTAATTTGTGAAGATGGGTGAGGTTTGAGGCATGGTGCCAAAAGGCACCACAAGTAGGGAAATAGCTAATATCAGGGGGGGGGATCCACCCAATCTACCCCCCCCCCCCCCCTGTATCCGCCCATGAAAACATACAAATATTGATATTATTGGCGCAGGTTATGTTGACCAACTCCATTAAGATCAATATTTGCATGACTTTATTGACTTCAAATCGTAACTTTTAAACCTATTACGGTTTAGTCTAATTGTCTGAATGGTGTTTACTGTTCGGTGTTTCTCTAATTGAATGTCTTCAAAGTTCACCTTAAATCCTCTCTTGGAGGCTTTGAGGTGACCTCTGAAGGCATTCTGAGCCGTTAAAAATGTGGGGAGAAGTCCATTGGCAATTTGCTGTAAATGTCTAGTAGTGAAGCTACTTTTGGTATTCCCATGCTGTGATCCTTGAAAATTCTCGAAGGTTTGTTGAAAGTCCTTGAAAAGCTATCCAGTGTCCCTGAGCTCAACAGCTTATTCTCAATGCCCAGATGCGATCGTGGCCGCAGGCGATCTGTTCAGTCTGTTGCTGATGCCCCACATCATTCAAACTGATGCTCATTCAAACCTCTACCTCTATAGTAAATTTTAACACCATGTCATTGTACACTGTGCAACGTGGAACAATTGTCAGATCTCCAATTTACTAATGCTGCACAAGCAAAGTTAGCAGGGGTTGAAGTTAAAGACAAGTGCGCGATCAACGTACAGTCTGCATTTGTGCACAACATTACCGTGCCCCATGTGTGCAATCAGAATTAAGTGTATTGCTCAAGTTCACAACGCAGTTACTGTTGGTCAAGATCGAACCATCAACCTTTCGGTTTAAAGTCCAATGCTCTTAGCAATGAGTTACCAGGCTCTCCTCAATCCAGGTGGTAACGTAGCAGGTCAAAACAGTCAATAAACATCACACCAACAGGATACCTCTGTTCGCATTCAAAGAGGATAGTGACAAGAGGCAAAAATGTACCCAGCGGGGGAAGAACTATTTTGTAAGGTGTACAACCATCTTGAGTTTTACTAATAATATTCCTAACATTTATTTATTTATTGGTGTTTAAGGGCAGACTTATTCACAATGACTAATTGTTACCGTGGCAGTTTTACGGGTGGAGGAAGCCGGAGGAAGCCGGAGAACCCGGAGAGAACCACCGAGCATTGACGATTAACTGTCAGCTCCTCAACATTCTCTGTTCAAGCTCTGCTCTGCTCAAGCAGGGTTACAGCGGTTGAAGAGATGTGCACCATCGACATGCAGTATGCCTTAGTACACAGCGTCATTGTGCCCCCAGGTAGGCAACAAGGATAAAGTGCCTTGCCCAATGACACAACGCAGGTCATCCCGGATGGAGATCTAACTCGGGACCTCTAGCATCATCATTTTCCTAAAAACTTAAAACTAATGCCTTAATTTACTCACCTGGAGAAATACACTTTTCAGAAGGAAAGTGTTCCTGGAGTTCTCTAATTACATCATACACGTCAATGATAATTTGTAGAGGCTCCAATTTGGTAACAGTTTTGATCTTTCTCCACCTGTCTTCGAACGGTTGATGATATTCGGACCCTAAAGTTGCCACCGTGAGTTTTACATGTTCTGCTTTATATTGGTCACCAGTCTGTTACTTCCACTTTGCTAGCATTTGGCAAGTGACCGATATCTCCATGAAAGGCTTCTGTTAAGTATTTATATCTGTTTTCACAACAAATATCTGAGGTTAGTTAAATTAGGCTTCTGTTAAGTATTTATATCTGTTTTCACAACAAATATCTGAGGTTAGTTAAATTAGGCTTCTGTTAAGTATTTATATCTGTTTTCACAACAAATATCTGAGGTTAGTTAAATTAGGCTTCTGTTAAGTATTTATATCTGTTTTCACAACAAATATCTGAGGTTAGTTAAATTAGGCTTCTGTTAAGTATTTATATCTGTTTTCACAACAAATATCTGAGGTTAGTTAAATTTCGGTCCAGACTTGTACAAGACAACAAAGTTAATGGCAAGGAGCAGTTAAAATATTTAGATCCTCCCAACATCTTAACTGACAGCTTCCTCCATTCCACCATTCTTGTTTAAATCCATGTGCTGTGGCAAGTTGGATGACTGTTTCGTCAGTAATTCTTGCAGCTTTTCCAAGGTGTTCCATTCTATCAGATCTGAATTGAAGAAATGTTATCACTAAATTTATGACAATTTCTTTCAGAAATTTAATTGTTATCACATCCTCTGTGTCTCTTAGACTTAGGGAAAAAAAACCAAAACAAATGAAACTTTTCATCGTTGATCTCCTCCCAAAAATATAGCTTATAACATCTTCTTAGAAGCTCAACGACCTCGTTCCTATGAGGGGGTCATAATCTAGGTTTTGCAGATAAAAACTAAAAAAAAGTGAATAGCACTGACTGGTTAATTTGAAAATATATGAGTCAATATCAGATGTGACTGAAATTTGAGTTAACAAAAACGAAAAAATAAAATGCATAACAAGTATATATTAATGATATTTTTCACAAAATGAACGTTAGATTGAAATAAAAACACAAAGAACGGAACTTAATGATCCTTTCATCGTCTCCATATGTCATCCTTGAGTTTACTTCTCTCACAGTACATAACTACTTACAGAATTTTTATTACCCTTCATATCGAACGATTAAAACAATTCTATAAGCTTTTAGTCCTTACCCAGTTTGCCCATAAAAGTATGGGCAAGCCTTATTTTTGTCAATGGGACATCGCAGCTTCACCTAAAATTGTCCCTGAAGGAAATATTTCACCAGTTAAGACATTTATCTGTCTGATAAAATCGTCTGTTAATATTCAGTTGAAATATCTAATTAAATGGGACATGTATAACGCTATAAATATTATGCAAAAGGTTAGGTATATTCATTTGCGAGGAACTCCTAAAAACTAAAACACCATAAGTTAGAGTACATGGCGCACACTATTTGGTGATGGATTGGAAATTTTCAACATCTCTGCAATCTGATATTGATCTACTTATGCAGAATGTCATGCAAAATAAACCGAGAACAGGGGGCATGGCGATTCACTGGTTAGAAAACTGGACTTAAACAGGGAGGTCGATGGAATGATCCTGACCAGCAGTAATGGTGTTGTGTCCTTGGACAAGACTTAATCCCAATTACCCGTTTGGATGCACATTTGCGTTGTGTACCAAGTTTATTACAAGCCTGTACTATGTAATCCCTGTCTACAGTAACACTAAACCAAACGGAAAAAGAAAATCTGTTCTGCACATATGTATGGACCAGAAATCATTGACCGACTATTTTTAAACAGAAGCGAAATTTCACTGGAATTTTGTACAAATCGTGCAACGCAATTACAATTTGAATCGCTAGCGATAGCTGAACATCATCCCCTTGCAAACTTGGTTGGCGATAAAATGTGTTGTTTTGGTTGATAGTTGTCAAATGAATTGCGGAGTGTCCTTCTAATAATGTTTTTTGAAGACGTGAAGCATGTAATAAACACAGAACTACACATGCGTGTGAATGTTTTAATCGATATAGCACTTGTACCATATCGATACATTTATTTATTGGTGTTTAGGGTTACATACTTACACACAATGGCTAACATGACCGTGACCGTTTTATGGGTGGAGGAAGCCGGAGTACCCGGAGAGAACCATCGAGCATCAACAAGCAACGGTCAGCTCCTCAACATTCTAACTCTGTTCAAGCTCAGCTCAAGCAGGTTTACAGCAGTTGCAGATGTGCACCATCGACGTGCAGTATGCCTTATTACATGGCGGCGTCGTGCCCACATGTAGGCAACCAGGATAAACTGCCTTTGCCTTGCCCACGGACACAACACAGGTCGTCCAGGATGGGGATCGAACTCGGGACCTCTAGCACAGAAGTCCAAGAGTTTACCACTGAATCACTGCGCTCCATGCCACATCGATTAACCCATTCACAATTCACATGCACTTGTCGTTCTGTGTAGGTACTGCACGTCAATGGTGCTCTTACCTTCAGCTGCTATAATTTGAGCTTGTGCAGTGAGTTAATCATCTGCCTTGGTCAGGTTTTTCCCATAATATATGTATCTCTTGTAACAAATGCTCATTTCCATATGGTTTCTAAACAAAGCCAGCAAAGGCATTATTGTTTGTATGCATTTATTACAAAAATGGAGATTTAGGCCACACAAAATAATTTAATTGATTCTCAGGCATTTTTTTTTCAAATAAAACATTCCTCTAAAAACAAACTGTAGGTACCGCAATTCAAAAGCTTCATATTCTTTCGATGCTCTTCATATTATTGAAGTAAAAGTATTTAATCTTTGAGGATTTGCCTCGTTACAATTTATGGGAGAGTGTAAAGGCACTCTCACAAAAATTGTAACAAGGCAAACATATTGGAGACGCAACTAAATAAATACGCATCAATCAAAAAAATGTAAAAAGTTTCGGGATCTCCCTGAGTTTGTACTAATATTGGGAGACACTGAAAGGCAATAAAAATGTCCAATGAGGGGGTTTAAATTCAAGGAGCGATTGCCTGAGAATCAAAACATTTTTTAAAGCCTAAACTTACATGTTTTTGCAGCAAAGTTTGTAACATTTTGTAACAATTTATGTTGCTGTTGTATGATTTATAACTGTTACATTGGGGACTGTTATGAGAAAGAAATACTGGCTGTAAGTGTCACACGGAATCCAACTTTACGGAACCAGCTAGGAATCCCAATTACGGAATTCCTTATATAGCCTGTCTATATGTATACATGTTATACAGGGGAAATGAAGCAATCAGATTGGACATTTTGAAGGCTTGAGCGAAGGTATTGCTAGGAAGTAGGGTTACAAGTCAATATCAATGGCTGATAGTACAGCCAATAGTACTGGTACAAGGCCGCAATGGCACAAGACTGCTGTAGATGCTAATGACAGGACAAATAGACAAGTAGTGGTCTTGGACCTTTGGAGATGAAATGGAAGCAGTTGGTACGACTACTGGTATAGGAGCTGTATAGGAGCTGGGTTATAGGTATCCTTAAATACCGAAATGAGGCTAAGAGGGATAGTAAATTAGACCTCATTGAGGGATTTTTTCATGGCCCTCATGGCCTCAAACGAAATGAGGCTAAGAGGGATAGTAACTGGCCTCAATGAGGGCTTTTGTCATAGCCCTCATGGCCTCTTAGGACTAAAAAGGAGCACCGAAGGCCAGACGTTTTCCAAAAAGGGGTGCTGAAATTGGGGTGCTACGGGATATGGCGGTTAAATACCAAGATGAGTCTAAGAGGGATAGTAAATTAGACCTCACTGAGGGATTTCGTCAATGCGCTTATGGCCACAAATGAAATAAGGCTACAAGGGATAGTAAATTAGACCTCATTGAGGGCTTTTCTCATGACCCTCATACGACAAATGAAAGTGTCAATGACACTGTAACTCAACTTGTCAAGACATGTACATGTATAGTATGTGACACAGCAATGACAAAGATCTAGGTAATGACCTGATAACAAAGGTACATATCAATTATTGTAACAGTCTGTACATAAATACTGGCCGTAGCCTGTAACAAATGTATAGGTAAAGTATTGTAAAGGTGGGTGACAGTCAGATGCTAAACTAGAAAAGAAATCTTTGAGTCCCAGAGTGGGTCTGACTGAACCCCAAAATATTTGTTCTCAAAGCACAGTGATAACAAAGGCACCCCAAAACACACTCATTCCTGTCCCAAGGTGAAAACAAAGGTACCCAAGAAGTTTCGTGAAGATCAGTTCATAAATACGAGCTGTATAGAAGTTGTGACAAAAAACTGATTGGACCTAATTTCGATACAAAATGGCCACTGGCAGCCATCTTGAATTTTGGATTGCACTCAGAAACACTCGTTCTCATCCCAAGGTGATAACAAAGGTACCCAAGAAGTTTCGTGAAGATTGGTTGATAAATACAGCCTCTAGCCCGGGCCGTATTGACATGTGCACTTACAGTGTATAAGTAGCACTAAATAAATCAAAATTCATCTAATTTGCATAATTTCTGCACGAGAAAAACCTGTACTGTATGTGATATCTTCCATTTTACTAAACATTCATACAAAAATTTATTCAAATCAGAACTTTCATACAGAAGTTCTGTACAAAAGACTGATTGCACTAATTTTGGTACAAAATGGCTGTGGTGGCCATCTTGAATTTCGGACCACACCCAAAAACACTCGTTCTCATCCCACGGTGATAACAAAGGTACCCAAGAAGTTTCGTAAAGATCGGTTCATAAATACGGCCTCTAGCCTGAGCCGTATAGAAGTTGTGTACAAAAAACTGATAAGACCTAATTTCGGTACAAAATGGCCACTGGCAGCCATCTTGAATTTTGGACCGCACTCAGAAACACACTCAGAAACACTCGTTCTCATCCCAAGGTGATAACAGAGGTACCCAAGAAGTTTCGTGAAGATCGGTTGATAAATACAGTCTCTAGCCCGAGCAGTATTGACATGTGTACTTACTGTGTGTAAGTAGCACTGAAAAAATCAAAGTTCATCTAATTTGCATAATTTCTGCACAAGAAAAAAACCTGTATTATATGTGATGTATCCCATGGTACTAAACATTCACACAAAAAAATTTTCAAATCAGCGCTTTCATATGGAAGTTCTGTGCAAAAATCTGATTGCACCTAATTTTGTACAAAATGGCTGCCATCGGCCATCTTGAATTTCGGACCGCACCCCAAAACACTAGTTCTCGTCCCACGGTGATACCAAAGGTACCCAAGAAGTTTCGTAAAGATCGGTTTATAAATACGGCCTCTAGCCCGAGCCGTATTGGCATTTGCACTTACAGTGCTGAAAGCAACACTAAATACATCAAAGTTAGTCTAATTTGCATAATTTACGTACAAGAAAAAAACCCGTATTATATGTGATGTATCCCATGGTACTAAACATTCATACAAAAAATTATTCAAATCAGCACTTTCATATGGAAGTTCTGCGCAAAAATCTGATTTCACCTAAGTCTGTACAAAATGGCCGCCAGCGGCCAACTTGAATTTCGGATCTGACCCAAAAACACTCGTTCTCGTCCCACGGTCATAACAAAGGTACCCAAGCAGTTTCGTAAAGATCGGTTATAAATACGGCCTCTAGCCCGAGCCGTATTGAATTGTTGACGGACAGATGGACGACTGGCCATGGCATAATCTCAAATTTGGCTTCGCCAAAGTTGAACTAAAAATCGCCAATTAATTTTCATTATTTTTTCATTTTTTGTCTCAAAAACATAGGTTATGACCCCTTGTTGGAACGAGCTTGTCGAGATTCAACTGCACAATGTATATTTAGGGCTGTATTATGAAATGTTAGACACAAAAGTATACACTTCAACATGTCTCATGGCTTACTGTACAAGTCAAACAACAGGGTAAATTCTACAAAATTAAAGTTTTATTGACAAACAAAAGAAAGGAAAAGATTAGTTCATACCTGAAAGCAACAAGGCACTATCTGCAATTCTAGAGCATTGCAGATGGCACCTTGTTGCACTCAAGGGACAAGATCTTCTTGTTTTATATTTACTTCACCATTCAAATTAATTTTCAGGTCAAAAGATAAATCAAAACTTACCTCTCCAACTAATAGATCCGTCACTTTCAAACTTGAAGAGTTTAACTTGCCTTGTACTTTAAATTTGGGTACATTTTGTTTCTGAAAGAACAATAATACCAGAGTTATAATGCAAAATGTTTGACTGGATGGACATACAGGTCTATGTCCTACAAGGTCCATAACCCTGGTATGAATGTGCGTACAAAACCCAATGATGCTGGTCCATCATCATACCAAAGGACTTCAAAATCTGACAACCGATGCCAGAGTTATAATACAAAATGTTCGGATGGACGGATGGACAGAAGGACAGATGGACGGAGGGAAGGAGACCTTGACTATATACCCACAAAACCTTGTATGGAGGTCAGGGCATAATAAATAGGGGATCGCTTATGAGTCACAACTTTATACAAATTTCTGCACCAAGTTCATTAAAATTATTCAGAGCCGAGTTTACTGAACAAGGTTCAGAAATTTGATATCAAAATGTCACAAATTTGAAATTCTTTTTCTCACATAATGTGTATGTTAAAGAAATAAATGACAAAAACATTGTGAAGATTAATTCAATCCTTCTTCCAAAACAACTCACAATTTTATAAACTTATGTGATCAAAGACGAAGGACAAAATAGTCCCCCCATTTTTCATTACCAAATTTCAACTGCTCTTTTTTGCAATGCCTGTCATTTTGAGATGAATGACTGCCCTCACAATCTATAGCCCACCTTAATCCTTTACCCAACGAATTGGCCACATCCGCCCACGTAATGTGCAAATTCAGCATCTGAAAAAATATTTTTCAAAAAATTTCACCAAAACCATATTATGTGACCCCTCTTTGGAACGAGCTCGTTGAGCTCATTCCAATGTGGGTTCACATGATATGGTTTTGCTGAAAATTTTTGAAAAATTCTAAAAAATGATTTTTCAAATAATAAATTTTGATATCGTCTGCGTTGGGTAAATGAATTGGCCGCATTCACTAGCATATCATACAAATTCAGCAGTTGAAAAAAAATTACTTTTCAAAATTTTTTTCACAAAGTCATAGTATGTGACCTCCTCACTGGAACGAACTTGTTCTGATAAGGGGGTCACATAACATGGTTCCGTTCAAATTTTTTTTGTTTAAATTCAAAAAATAATATTTAAAATAATGAATTTTAATATTTGCTTTGGAAAAAGGGTTGAAAATAAGAATGGCAAATGACTGTATAGAAAATCTTGATAAATTAAGGAATTCTAAAATTCTTGTTCATGTAATAAAAGAAATGGAACAGTTACCAGATTAGAAGGTGAAGTGGGCAATAGTTTTGCCTTGACACCACTCACTTAGCCTAATTTCTATGTTTTGGCAAAATCAAAGTCACCTTGCGATTTGAGAAACTGCCATAAAAAAATAGTTTATCCAAGTCATTTCAATGCAACCTTTATAGCGAGCAAAAGCAACCCGCAGCTATTAGGCAACACGTATGTACCATTTGTATGAACTCAAAGCCAAGCTAATCTCAAAGGCATCAACTTCAAAAATTTTCAATGGAAGTGGTACACAAGGACGCTGACATGTTTGCGCATGGTGGAAATTGACATTCGCAATTAAAGAAATGATTTATTTATCAAAGAACGACACTACATTTTGGCAGTATATTTATGTGGCTACTAACAGTTGGTAATAGAAACAATAAATGCTACAAGCTATTTGTGAAAAAATAAAAATGAACGCAGCAATTTCCGTAACTCCTCGGATAAATTCCGGAAAACAACAACGCCATATATATATCTTCCAATTAAAGCAATGATAAAATTATCTTTCAATCAGAGCACTGGAAAGTTAAAAAATTTATAGTAATTTATATATTTTTTATACTTACCAATGACCCAGACATAGCCGGTGCTAACTCTTAAAATATAGGGCCAAACACAAATTTTGCCCCCCAATCCCCAAAATTTGCATCTAAAATCAAAGAAAACATGTCCTGAAAGGCCCTCCACCCTTCGCCCCCACTGCGCATGCGCAGTGTCAAGGACGTTCCGAAATTGGCGCCATTAATCATTCTAATAACCAGTGCCTGGTAAGCACTATGTACTCAGTGGGGAGGCAAGAGTTCCCAACTCCTGGGAGGGCCATCCCCGTCTGGGTCATTGGTAAGTATAAAAAATATATAAATTACTATAAATTTTTTAACATTTTTATACTGTACCAATGACCCAGACATAGCTGAATAGTAAAAAGGCTGGAGGGCCAAGGACATAGAGCAAAATGGAATACGCTCAATAACATAAAATAGAGTCATCCCCTGTAGGGAAAAAGAAGTAATAGGCCTTACATGTATCTTTCTTATTTATGATAAATTAGAAAGATACAACACCTTCCAAAATTGAGCTTCATACATCCATGTACTCTATTAATATCCAATATAATCCTTATACTAATAATTTTTAAAGTAAGCCAATAAATAAAGTAAGTCTAGAGAATAGAGACTCTTATACTCCTAAAAGTGTCTGAGGATTGCATAATCATGTCCGTTGACATATGCAGTATTCAAAAGCTATACTTTAAAAACTAAGACTTGAATGAATTTTAAAAACCTAAACTTCTCACTAAACAACCATCCCAATAACAGCTCAGAATTACTAACTCCGGAGGAGGTATCCCCTTGTTTTCATAGTAAAACAGGTGACCCAAGGGAACACCCTCCCCCCCCCCCCCCCTTTTTCTTGCCCTGGGTCAAATAGCCCAGAGCGAAGAGGGCAGCCGAACAGAGACACTGCCGAAACAGACAGCCTACCTAGCTATAGTAGCAACTGTTAAGTGAATGACATTCTGAGCAGTAGATAATAGACCTAACAATAGAGGCCTCCAGAAATGGACTCGATATTTCTGAGATAAAATTCATGAATGTGGATGGCTGAGCGCAATGAGCAGCCTTCAAAAATCTATAACAGCGACACTATTAAGGTAAGCCCAAGAAGTAGAAGAACTCTTACTTCATGAGCCGAAATCTTAAGCACAACTGCTAAGTCAATGATATACCATAAGCAGTACCGATAGTTAATAGACTCTATTAACAATAAAATGGAGCGTAACGTCCTTCTACTAGACATCAAAGACAGAAGAAGTTTACGCCCATAGTAATAAACAGATATCTGTTTATAAATACATAAACTGTACCCGGAAAGAGTAAAGGCCTATGCCCATACGAAGACGGAAGGACCTTAAAATAATAGGTTCCGGATAATAGGAGCCTAACTCTTATGCAACAATCCAACCTAAATAGTAACGGAAGTAGTGATTCCGAAACTACGAAAGTGAAAATCATCCATCGATAGTGCATGAAACTCACTGACTCTACAGTAAAAGAGAAACCAACAGAATTACTGTCTAAAAGGTCAGAATTTGAAAACTACTGTTTCCAGAGGCTCAAATGATAACTTAGCTAAATAAGAACCGAAGTTAAAATCCATATAGGAATTTAATCTAAAGATTCTAAGTCTATTTATCAAAAAGTTACTAATTGACTTAGATAAAGAGACAAAAGACTCAATTGTAAACTATCGTAGAGTGCATAGGTATGAGGTAACATAAACCTATAACCTAAATAATAACAGGCTGCAGTAGATCTTGTGAAACAAGTATACTAAAAAATAGCAATGAGTAGTATGGAGGGATCCACAATATGAACATAATGATCCCTACACCACGACGGAAGAGCCTCTACTTTAGCCGCATAGAATAGCGAAGAAGAGGATCTCCTATAGTAAGAAATCGCGTCCAAAGCTCGTCCAGTACAGTGCTTACAATGCAATACGGACCACACAACTCGGATAGCACGTCCGTCACTGAGGCCTAAGGAGAAGCGGTCTTACGATGCATTGCCGCTGGAAGCTCCGTGATCGTTACCCCGTGCATACTACCAATATGCGAGCGAACGGAGTGTATAGGCCTCGTGTCCCTTGGCTACCGGATGGTGCGACCTATTCGCCGTGGAATCACTGAATGCCGAAACTGATCGGATAATCGAGGTCACGTAGCCAATGTGCGGTCGTGTGCCCTGCTGTGAGGATGAGGAAGCATCAAGGACAGTCTCTCGGACTGTCAATATAACGGAGCGTCCCGACCGACGGACATATGCTCCAAATGTAAAATATCTGAACCACAACATGCGGTCCCCTATGTTGTTGGACGAGAGAGGGACCTCTCTCGCTCACAGCCCGGACGGACCTGGACAAGCCAGGAACCGGACTAACAGGCTTCCTCCGATCTGTCCTCAATCTGCCGTCACTGGGTGAGTACTAAAGTAATTAAAGTGCTCGCATCACCCAAATCTCCTTCCTAGACCGCAACGGACGAACCCGGCAGCCGAACCATTCAATGAATGTACGCTACACCGGGTGAGCTAGCGAATGTCACTAGGCAATAGACATATTCCATGAGCACTTATTGCCGCTAGCTCTTCATTAACTATGACGACAGAGGCACACTTTTGAAAGACATCTCCATAACTCTTCGAACAAGAAACCAGAAATGCTTGGTTAGCAAGCATAAAATAATAATATATATAGCGTCGTTCAATAATTCGAAAGTTTGTGTGACATTATTGGACTATGTCGGAACTGAGGGACGATGTCCCTGAACCGAACCAAAAATTTCTAAGTCCACCGACGCTATCAGTTTCTTATCCGGCATCGCAGCATTCTGGTCCGACGAAAGAAGCTGTAGAAGACCAAGTCAGATGACATACACAACAGCATATGTTGTTCCGAAAGGGAAAGCTCGAAATCCTCCGAATCCCTTTCGGTATCCCGTCGGACCAGATGAAACTTTCGGACGTCCGTGCCCACTTCCGCGGAGCGTCCCGACCCAGCATCGTCGGATAAAATATATGCGACAGATTCAGTCGATGCTGGGATGCTGCGATAAACTGTGCTATTAAGGAAAGCACGTCCGTTCCCGAGGCCTGTGCAGTAGCGGTCTTACGATGCATTGCCGCCGGAAGCTCCGTGTACGTTGACTCTCGCACACTTCCTATGCGAACGTCCGGAGTCTGCAGGCCTCGTGTCCCTGGCTACCGGATGGTGTGACCTGGTCGCCGAAGAATCCTTGATCGGCGAAGCTGGTAATATATCGGCGGTCATGCAGCCAAGGTGCGGTCGTGTGCGCTGACGAGAAGAGGAAGCCTTAGCAGTCTCCGCGGACTGCCTATACAACGGAGCGTCCCGAGCGACGGACGTATGCTCCGCTTGCGACACATTTTGTACCACAACATCTGGGGCCAGATGTTGTTGAACGAGAGAGGGACCTCTCTCGCTTGCCGTCCGGATGGACCGGAACGAGCTATGAACCGGACTAAAAGGCTTCCTCCGTTCTCCCTCCGATCCGCCGTCACTGGGTGTGCATTAAGTTAATTTATAGTGCTCGCATCACCCCAAAATTCCTTCTAGACCGCAACGGACGAACCCGGCTGCCGAACCATTCGGTGAATGGACGCTACACCGGGCGAGCTAGCGGACGTCAAAGGCCGTCGAACCTACTAGGGTCCTCTTAGGCAATTGGCGTATTTACATGAGCACTTTTCCGCTAGCCCTTCATTAATTGTGACGACGGAGGCACACTGTTGGAAGACATCACGGATACATCACCCTAATCTTGATCGTCTGAAATAGAAATTGATAAAGTAGAGTGACCCTGCGGGGAAAGGACCGGAGTGTCCAAATCCCCAATAACATACCGTGACATACGCTTCCCATATTGTCATCGAAATCATACGATACAGAACAGGAGTAAATGCGAGTACACTGACCACATATAGAATGATAATAAAGTCAGAGGAAGACTTCCTCTTAAAACAATTGATCAATATCCTTTCAATGTGAAAAGAAAACAAGTCCTGGTACTCGCACTAACCCCTGGCAATCAAAATACATAATAATAATATGATCCATTAATATAGAAAAAATAATTGAAATCAAAATATTTTGAAAAAATATTTTTTCAGAACAGCCCAAGTTTCTGAAAAGTAACATTGAGCCCCAATGGATCCCAAGCCTAAGTGTGGACAAAAATTTTAAAAATATTTTAAACAA
Source organism: Pictodentalium vernedei (assembly GCA_031216915.1). NCBI lineage: Eukaryota > Metazoa > Mollusca > Scaphopoda > Dentaliida > Dentaliidae > Pictodentalium > Pictodentalium vernedei. The sequence continues at coordinate 359,657,451 of CM062289.1, forward strand.
TTTATTCAACACTTACGAACAATAATAATGTATCTAGTTATGATTAAAATAACATCAAGATATTATTTTTTAGAAATCCCCCCCTCACACAGAGGGCTGTTGAAAATGTAAACAATGAGTGTAAAAACACTAAAATAAGACTCCAGGCACCCAGGCCCGAAATCAGTTACCAAAAATACACTATCTGATGCAAAACAGAGACTTCCAGGGAAGAAACTGCAGAACATCAGATGGTAGATGCAGAACACAACGCCTAACCATCCGTAGGTGAAGACGTAAACATGGGGAAAGAACAGAATTCATTCTGTTATTCAGCTAAAACTCCCAAGAAAATTTAGTAATAATAATTACAAAAACTATGCCAAAAGCATGGGAGAATAGCAAGGGGGGACTTAAAGGACAGGGAGAGAGGAAAACACTTAAAAAACAGTGTAACTAAATAATCAGAATGACAACAAAATGGCTGCTGCCTCGAAAATAGGTAACTTAACATAATTTCATTAAAAAATTTTAAGTTACAGCCCTGATAATATTCTGTCACACATTTTTTTTTTCCTCTCCTCCTTCTCAATCCTCCTTAGAATCACCATTTCACTAATATTTATGTGTCTGGCATCATTTAAACTGAGATTTATAAGCACAAAGATCAGTCAGATGTTAACTGATGAAGGGCCAAACTTAGAATGATTAATGGCGCCAATTTCGGAACGTCCTTGACACTGCGCATGCGCAGTGGGGGCGAAGGGTGGAGGGCCTTTCAGGACATGTTTTCTTTGATTTTAGATGCAAATTTTGGAGATTGGGGGGCAAAATTTGTGTTTGGCCCTATATTTTAAGAGTTAGCACCAGCTATGTCTGGGTCATTGGTACAGTATAAAAATATAATATCTTCCAATCAAAACGCAGATAAAAATAGTTATCTCGAAATAGACAAAACACTTCATCTGCTGTTTACAAATGTTGGGAAGAGCCACTGTGGTCTGCTTCAGGCGCAGTTTTTCAAAAGAAAAAAAATATATTGGGCCTACAATTTTATTTCATAATAACTTGTGCAGTTGCAGTTTTCGCTTGCTTTTAGGTTTGCCTAAATTTCATATTATTTACTGTTAGGTGACAAAACAAAGGGCATAAAAACTATTTGATTCTCAAACTTATGTTTGTTTTTAAAAGAACAGATTTTAAACATAAAGAAATAAAACAGAAAAAAAAAAATTTGGTAAAAAATGAACCTTTACAATCAAAATTAGGAGAGATATAGGAGAAAACATTGGCGTGAGAAACCAACAAATGTGATTCGTTTATCATGACTTACTTCAACAAAAGTTATCAAAATCACAACATCGGGGATGTGTTTCTTTTAACTCTTAACCCGCGTATTTTCAAAGTATTTTTCATCAAATCTTGTGATGGCTGCTGTGAAGCAGCCATGACAAGATTTGATGAAAAATTCATCCAAATTTAACAAAAAAAATCATTGTTCAAAATGTCCATTAGTTTAAACAATATTTATTCAGAAAGCAGTGTTACATGTATACATTACATAATAATAATACCACAGAACGGCAAACAGTTTTCATGGTTGTACATGGTATAACATAAACAGAAGTAATCGGGATTGTATGTAGATGAGGATTCGACAGGAAGCCATAGGCTTATATGAGTCGTCTCCTTTATTCAAGAACACTTTTCAAAGGATGATGGCATGAATCAGCAGTGGACCTCGCATATCGCTGCCCAGGGGCATGATCCCCGCTAGCAATGAACCACACCATCAGTGAAAACGTAGCCAAATTGTCCTTTAGGGTACTGATGTTCATTTGCCCACATCTGCAGAGATGTGCCGAAACTTGCGTAAGCAGTTGCAAATAAAGCCACGAAGGCCCGTCACAAAAACTGATCAAAGAGGAGGTCAGTGTTATTTTGTAAATAGTAGAACTTACCTACAGGCCCCAGACCTCGGGCAGTGATCTGCGAGGCTGTTTTAACTATAAAAGGACAAGAGTAGAAGAAGTCAGGCAGAAGATGCAAGAAATTAATAAGTAGAAGTAGGCCATCCTGAATACATGATGCCATTAGAATAAGAATTCAAATGATGTGTTGTCAACAATATGAATTCAAATCCGTGCCTTTGGGCAGCTGATTTAATAATTGCATAAGTAGGTAGAGTTTTATCTTGAAGATGCTAATACTGAGGTTGGAAAGTCCAGGGAAGATGAAGTTTGAGAGAATATGAGGTGTTGTCACCGAAACCTGCCACTCGGTAAGATAAAGTCATGCACTACATCAAAAATTATACTGTTTTCCTTGTTGTTCAAAAATTCAGAACCGAAGAGAAGTAGATGGATGTGTTTCTTTTAACTCTTAACCCACGTATTTTCAAAGGATTTTTCATCCAATCTTGTCATCGCTGCTGTGAAGCAGCCATGACAAGATTTGATGAAAAATTCATCCAAATTTAACTGAAGAAATCATTGTTCAAAATGTCCATTAAATTTACAGGAGAGAAATTTGGTTAAATGTGTCCAATTTTCACTTATTTCAGTGGCATGAGATTTTCTGTCCTGGGAATATCTGCCAGCAGCATGTAATAATAATAACTCTTTGGCCAGCCGCTGATTTGTCGCAGTCCTCATAAGAGAAGGCCATCATTCCCCCTGCATCCCACCCCCTCTTCCTCTCCTCTCCTCCCAGCATTCAGATATAAACTGCTTAATAGTGTCCCTCACTTCCTCTTTTTCAATTTCTTCAATAAGCATTCCTACCCTCTCCCTCGTGTCCCCCTTCAGCCATCTATCCTTTGTTTCTTCACCCCACTTCTGCATTATTCTTCCAGTAAATTTTATTCTATGAGGTATATACTGTGGGCATTCCAAGAGAAAATGTTCCAGGGTCTCCACTACTCCAGAGTGGCACATTTGGCATCCCTTTTCTCCATCTCTCCCAATTTTTCCCCGAAGCTCCAGTGATCTTGATCTCAGTTTGAACAGCAGTGACCCTCCAAAGGTGCCATCTAGGTACTTCTCAAAAGCTGGCTTTTCTTTATATTGTAACCCCTGCAGTGATCTTTTCACGCTAACCCCTGCTCGCCAGTTTCGATTGCAATCTTCCATGACTCTCTCTTTGACAAACCTTTTGCCTTCTTTCATTCCTACTTCTATGTTTGTGACCTCTATAGAGTAATTGTCCATTAGTTCCCTCATATGTTTTGACCACCCCGTATCTATATTAGAATTCCAAATGGTATCGAGCATCAATTTGCACCACCGGTTGTCAGGCAGGTTTCTCAAGTAGTTAAAGTAACACAGTTTTCCCAAATCTACCCTGTCCTTGATTTTCATCCACCCAAGCTCCCCCCTTACTGCTTCCAAAGCTGCAGCATTACTCGACCCTGTTATCCATCTACCGGCATCATTCTGAGTACTTTCCAACTTCTTAATAAGGGTTTGGTTTAATGGAATCACGTCCGTGCCATACGTTATACTTGGTAAACCCACCTTCTCCCACAGTGTTTTCCCCACAAAGACCTTGTTGAAACTATTTTTCCCTAAAAGTTTTAGTTGGTTCAGAATTCTTTTCCCCTTCAGAATCAGTTTGGCTGAGTAATCTCTGTACACCCCTCTTCCCGTTATATTTATGCTTACCCCTAGATACTCATACTCTCCCGTTTCTCCTACAGTGATTTGTTTGCTTTCCCCTTCGGGGATTGAGAACTCCCCCACTCTCCATCTCTTCGTCATATCTACCTTGCGTCCAACGGGTATTACCTTGCTTTTATTTTCATTTAGTTCGAGCCGCCAAGTGTTCCCATATCTACCAACAATTTCCAGCAATTTCTCTAGCCCCTGTTCAGTTCTAGACATTAACACCATGTCGTCCGCAAAGAATAAGCCTGGTACCTTTATGTCTCCAACATTTACCCCCTCCGCACTCTGAATTAGTTCGTCCCCTAAATCTTTAACATACAATGCAAACAAAATCGGTGAAAAGATACACCCCTGCTTGAGGCCTATATCCATAGGGACTCGTTTTGTAGTGATACAAAGGAGTTAATTCACTGACATTTGAATCAGGAACCATAAAGATTTACCAGGGCAATTTCTGGTGTATCTTGAGGCAATGTCTAATTACCGAAATGAGCACAATTGAATATTATCCTTCAAAACCATGCTTAGAGCTTAGTGACCACTCAAAAAATAAGGAAATGTTTATTTTCATTAAAATGTAGATTTTCTTGTCAATTTTTCCATCTTGACAAAGCCACAAACAAATTTCAGTGAGAGAACAAGGCAGAACCCACCAGTGGAAACCTGGGGTGTGGGGGGGGGGGGGGGGGGAGGGGGGTAGTGAAGAGTGGGTGAAATCTCAAGACAAATGCTTGTACTGAGGGCAGAAAATCATAAACCTTCTTTTCAAACTTGGGAGTGAGAGGGGCAAGTAGAATTTGGGGAGGGGCAGGGTGCTGAGCACCACATGCCTTCACCACTGGATCCCACTAACTTGATTTTAAGTGTTTGACAAGTCTATTGATGAATTTTGAATTATTAAATTAAATTCTCTTCTCAGCATTTTTTTTTTTACAAATTTTAATTCTCCCTGAAGAGCTCTCATGCCTCCCTATTTTTTGAGAGTGAGAAGTCACTTTTCCCTAAAATTCACTCCTAGCCTGGTCACTGTTATGGAAACACACCAAGTCTCTTTTCATCCTTTCCAGTCTGAGGAATTTTCCAGACTTTCTACTGCACCACACCTTATGAGTATAGGTTCTGCTCCACAGTTTTGCAGAGATTTCCAAAAAATGATAAGCAAAACACTCTCTTCAAATCCAAATATTGGTGTCTTCCCACTAGACCAATTCCCCTAAGACCAACTACATAGTGTTTCTGATTAAGGGTTGATTAAGGATGATTAGGAAAACAATTATTTATAAAAATCTGCCTAACATCTATAAAATATCGACAAGCCAGAAGATGAGCAGACTATCATCTGAAAAATGAGGTCCCCAGAGGGTGAATTTGGTGATGCTACCCTGCACAGCAGGGTAGCATCACTAAATGTACCCTCTGTGAACCTCAACCTGAATCAAGGTCTCAAACATAATCAGAAAGAGGTACCCAGAGGACAAACTGGCCCACTGTATGGGATAGCATCAGCACATTCACCCTCTGGGAACCTCATTTTGCAAATGCCAGGCTGCTTATTTTCAGGCCTGATTATCATGCCATGAGCCCAATCACACAACGCCACCATGCCACTATGCTCCCACACAGGCAATGGGGATGAAGTGTCTTAAGGACACAACATATATGGTTATGATCTTCACGAAACGTCTTGGGTACCTTTGTTATCACCTTGGGACGAGAACGAGTGTTTCTGGATGCGGTCCAAAATTCAAGATGGCTGCCATAAATACAGACTCTAGCCCGAGTCGTATCGACATGCGTACTTACTGTGTGTAAGTAGCACTGAAAAAATCAAAGTTCATCTAATTTGCATAATTTCTGCATGAGAAAAAAACCTGTATTATATGTGATGTATCCCATGGTACTAAACATTCACACAAAAAATTATTCAAATCAGCGCTTTCATATGGAAGTTCTGTGCAAAAATCTGATTGCACCAAATTTTGTACAAAATGGCTGCCATCGGCCATCTTGAATTTCGGACCGGACCCAAAAACACTCGTTTTCGTCCCACGGTGATAACAAAGGTACCCACGGAGTTTCGTAAAGATCGGTTCATAAATACGGCCTCTAGCCCGAGCCGTATTGGCATTTGCACTTACAGTGCTGAAAGTAACACCAAAAAACATCAAAGTTAGTCTAATTTGCATAATTTACGCACGAGAAAAAAACCCGTATTATATGTGATGTATCCAATGGTACTAAACATTCATACAAAAAATTATTCAAATCAGAGCTTTCATATGGAAGTTCTGTACAAAAAACAGATTTCTGCATCGTCGGTACAAAATGGTGGCTGGCAGCCATCTTGAATTTCGGACCGCACCCAAAAACACTCGTTCTTGTCCCACGGTCATAACAAAGGTACCCCAGAAGTTTCATAAGTATCGGTTCATAAATACGGCCTCTAGCCCGAGCCGTATCCAATTGTTGATGGACAGACGGCCAGATGGACGACGGGCCATGGCATAAGCTCAAATTTGGCTTCGCCAAAGTTGAGCTAAAAAGGGATTCTCCAGAAGGTATCCTCGATATGTATCCTCAAATAATACAGTACCAGGTCAAAGGGTTCCTCAAATACCGAAATGAGGCTAAGAGGGATAGTAAATTAGACCTCATTGAGGGATTTTTTCATGGCCCTCATTCTACAAAAAATGGATTCTCCAGAAGGTATCCTCGATAGGTATCCTCAATAATACAATACCAGGTCATAGGTATCCTCAAATACCAAAATGAGGCTAAGAGTCTTATGTGCGAGGCACTTGAACGAGCAATTACTCAATAGCTTATTTGCTTGATGGGGTTCGTGTCGTTCGAGCAATGACTTATCAATAACTACTTGATAGGTTCTTGGCTTTAGGAATAAAACAGGCTTTCATAGAGGCTGTCTATCAGTTGGCTATAATCCAAATGGCCACCTCAGTACTGGAGGGGGCTCTAAGTACCAATGTATGGCGGTCCTAAAATGGATTTTGGGTGGATTTTGATGATTTGGAGGGATTGTCAGATTGTTTGTGGTAATTCTACGAAACGGGAAATTACTCCTGTTCAAAGGAATACACCCTCCAAACATACCCTGTCCTGTTGTAGGCTTTTGGGTCACATAGCAACCACGTGCTACCACAGAATCCAAGATGGTGGCCTCCAGTATACAAAATGGACTGAAACACATATCACCCTAACACTCGCTGCGCATGCGCACCAACATCACGCATCACTATGGGGTTGATGTCACAACATGGCTGCTAAAGCAGGTTACCTTGGCAACACATGGCGCCACTGAGTCACGTGACATGTCACTTCCGGGATCATCCAACCAAGAGGTGAAACATACGAGACATACATACTGCTGCTGGTCATTCAAAACACTTTACAATGCAGCGACAGGGTTGCATTCGGGGAAAGGACAACACTGAATTTTTTATTGAAGATGGGTACCATGGCTGACAGACATACGCATATCACGCGATACCACAGATTTTTATTCGAAAAAGAATCGCGTACCGGTAATTCAAAGAAATCCAAACAGTAGTCCTGATACCTTGCATGTAGTATGACAATCGTGCAGTCTCCATTTAATAATAGTGCATACTATTAAGGGACTATATAAGTAATGGAAAATTACCTTGAAATCAGATGACAGGGCGTTTTCTATGTTGTCAAAAATCTAAAAAAAAATTATTATTTGTGACTTGTTTGTCGTCCATCAGTATATATGAACAATTCTTCGCAATTTTAAACTTCAAAAACTGAAAAATTATATAACATTTTTTTAGAATTCTGGCAGCATCGAAAATAACACGTCACCAAATTTCCCATTAACCCTCTGCACTCTGAAGTTGAAATACCAAAATTTTAAGCTGTAAATTCTCCCATCATGCAACAAGGGATTTAACAAATTCAGTCTTGTTTGACAGAGCTCATTGAGCTCTGTCAAACAAGACTGAATTGGTTAAATTCCTAGTTGCATTATGAGAAAATTAGTGACTTGAAATTTCAATATTTTGACATCAGTGTGTAGAGAGTTAAGAGTTAAGTAATTGGAGGGAATGAAAAAGATCGCCTTTTGCACCTTAAGGTGATCTTTTTCACTATTTGATTTTGGATGACATCGTATATGAACGTATTTTTCGGCCCAATGATCTTGAGCGAAATTATAAAGGAAAAGGCAATAAAAACCAAGCAGAGAGTTTTGGAATTTACCCCAATGCAGTTCTGTCACTGCATTTTGAAGAATTTTGATGTCCTAGCTTTGTTCTTGAATATTTGAAGCATATTTGTTGTTCTCCGGAAATATTTTATCAGTTCTGGCACGAATACGGTAGCAGACTTCCAGGAACCATTGGTGCCTGCTATCAAGTCTGAGTTGATAGCATATATTTTTCATGTTCTATACGCCACAGCCTTCATTTTAATATGTAATCTGTATATTAAATTTGAATTTATGGAATATCAGAGGTGAGAATTTCAAAGTAAATAAATTTCCCTTACTTATATAGCACCTTAACTTGTTTTAGATCTTATTTTTGTCTGTACAAGGAAACTGACTGGGTCCCTTAGATCTTAAGTCGTTGTCCAGCAAAACGTTTGGGAAAATTTTCACCAGTGCCCAAAACACTGAAAACAGTGAAGAAACATATATTATATATCAAAATAATGACTAGAATACAAGGAAATGGAACATGTTCACTTTTTTCACGAAAGAAAAACTATTTTTATGAGTTTGCTGACACAAAAACTTCAAACGCTATAAGCATACCAGCTTCAACAATCACAAACAAATAGGCAATCCCAATGACGGAGTTTCAAATAAGTGACTTCGAACTTCAGTGTTTCGGAAATTTATTTATTTATTTATTGGGATTTAATGACACTGTCGATAGCCAGGGTCACCTCCTGTTAGACTGTTTTACGGGAGGAGGAAGCCGGAGTACCAGGACAGAACCAAGTCTTTGAGAAAGCATATTTTAAAATTTCATCTGTGATGTGTCACAAACGCCTCCAAAAATTGCACGAAAAAGAAATAATCTTCGAGTTAAAAACTTTATTCTCGAAATCGGTCACACGACTGTTTGTAACCATAAATTCTTGGATGTGTGAAATATTTTATTATCAGTTCTGGTACGAACATGGTAGCAGACTTCTGGGAACCATAGGTGCCTACTGTCAACCTTGTGAGTTGATTGCCTATATTTTACGTGTTCTATACTTCACAACCTTCATTTTGATGTATAATTTGTGTATATTTAAGGTGCTATATAAGTAAGGAAAATTTGTTTACTTTGAAATTCCCACCTCTAATATTCCATAAATTCAAATTAAATATACACAAATTATACACCAAAATTAAGGCTGTGGTGTAAAGAATTTATTTATTTATTGGTGTTTAAGGTCACATATTTCTGCACAATGGCTAACCATGACCGTGACAGTTTTACGGGTGGAGGAAGCCGGAGTACCCGGAGAGAACCACCGAGCAACGGCGAGCAACTGTCAGCTCCCCAACATACCAACTCCACACAAGCAGGGTTAGCATTGGTTGAAGACAGGTGCACCATCGACGTGCAGTACGCCTTAGTACACAGCGTCACCGTGCCCCCACGTGGGCAATGGGGGTGAAGTGTCTTGCCCAAGGACACAACGCGGTTGCCGCAGACGGGATTCGAACCGAGGACCTCTCGGCTTGCAGCCTGCACCTCTACCAACTGAGCCACCGCGCCCCTGGTGTAAAGAACACGACAAATATATGCAATCACCTCACAGAGTTGACGACTATGCAATCAACTCACAGAGTTGACGAGAGGCATCAATGATTCCTGGAAGTCTGCTACCGTATCCGTACCAGAACTGATAATCAAATAATATTTCGGAAGAACAACTTCTGGCAACATGTGCTTCAGATATCCAAGCACAAAGCTAGGCATTCAAAACACTTTATGATGCAGCGACAGACTGCTTTGGGGAAAGAACAGTTTGCGGGGGTTTTTTGGTATTGAAGATGGGATCCATAATCGATGGACTTGAGCATAAAACACAAAACCACAAATTTTCATCGAAAAAACAATCACGTAATTCTAAGAAATTCAAACAGGTGTCAAGATACCTTGCAAGTAATATGGCAATTCTGCAGTCTCCATATGAAAACATTGCAGAGTATTAAGGCGATCTTTCACACTATTTGATTTTAGATGGGATTGTATATCAATGCCTTTTTCGGCCCGATGCCCTTGACCAAAAATATAAACAGATGGACAATGCGAACAAAGCCAATAGTTTTGGAATTTACCCCTACGCAGCTCTGTCCCTGCGTTTTGAAGAATTTTGATATCCTAGCTTTCTTCTTGGTTATCCAAAGCACATTTGGCCACCAATTGTAATATTATTTTATTATCAGTTCTGGTACGGATAAGGTAGGCTATTTCCAGGAACCATTGGCACCTGCTGTCAACTTTGTGAGTTTCCATATATTTGTCGTGTTCTATACTTCTGAACCATCCTTTTGATTTATGATTTGTGTATGTTTAATTTGAATTTATGGAATATCAGAGGTGGGAACTTCATAGGAAATAAATTTCCTTCACTCATATACCACCTGAATTTGAATTTATGGAATATCAGAGGTGGGAACTTCATAGGAAATAAATTTCCTTCACTCATATACCACCTGAATTCGAATTTATGGAATTTCAGAGGTGGGAATTTTAAAGTAAACAAATATGTTTTACTTGTATGACACCTTAAGGTGCTATATAAGTAATGGAAGTTTGTTTATTTTGAAATTCCCATCTCTGATATTCCTTAAATTCAAATTAAATATACACAAACTATACACCAAAATGAAGGTTGAGATGTATAGAACACGAAACACATATAAACAACTCGTTGAGTTGACAGCAGTCACCACTGGTTCCTGAAATTTTGCTACCGTATTCGTACCAGAACTGATAATACAATAATATTTCCTAAGAGCAACTTGTGGCCAAATATGCATCACACATCCAAGAACAAAGCTAGGCACTCAAAACACTTGCAGATGCATCGATAGGACTGCATTTGGGAAAAGGACAACACTGTCTGCATTTTTTATTGAAGATGGTTTCCATGCTCGATGGATATGTGCAAATCACTTGATACCACGACTTTCCATCAAAAAACAAAATCGAAATTCTAATGAATTCCACCAGGTGTCATAACTTGTATAGAATATGGCAACTCTGTCACTGTGTTTTGAAGGATTTTGATGCCCTAGCTTTCTTCTTGGATATGTGAAGCACAAATGGCCGCAAGTTGTTTTCAGAAATATAATTTTATTAGTTCTGGTACGAATATGGTATCAGACTTCCAAGAACTAGTGGTGCCTGCTGTCAACTTTATGAGTTGATTTCATATATTTTTCGTGTTCTCTATTGTTCAACCTTCATTTTAGTGTATGATTTGTGTATATTTAATTTGAATTTAAGGAGTATCAGAGGTGGGAATTTCATAATAAACAAAAATCTGTTACTTATATAGCACTTTAAGGTGCTATACAAGTAAGAGAAATTTGTTTACTTTTATTTGTTCACCACTGGTTCCTGGAAGTCTGCTACCGTATTCGTACCAGAAGTGAAAATAAAACATTTCCAAAAGGACAACTTGTGGCTAAATGTGCTACAGATATCCAAGAACAAAGCTAGGCATTCAAAACACTTTATGATGCACCAATAGCAATGCATTTGGGAAAAGGACAACACTGTTTGCATTTTTTGCTGAAGATGGATTGCATGTTCAACGGACATGCGCAAATAACTCGATACCATGAATTTTCGTCAAAACACAAAACCTAATTCTAAGCAATTCCAACAGGTGTCATGATAGTATGATGAGTTCTTGCAAGTAATATAGCAACTGTGCAGTCTCCATATAACAATAGTATGCAATGTTAAGGCGATGTTTCTCATTATTTGATTTTCGACAGCAATGTATATCAATGCTTTTTCGGCCCGATGGCCTTGTCCGAAAATCTATATAAACCAACAATGTAAACAAAGCCGAGAGTTTTGGAATTTACCCCCACACAACTTTGTTGCTGCGTTTGGAAGAATTTTGATGTCCTAGCTTTATTCTTGGATATATCAAGTACATTTCGCCTTGAGTTATTTACCTGAAATATTATTTTGTTTTCTGTTCTGGTATGAATATGGTCGCAGACTTTCAGAAACCATTAGTGCCTGCTGTCAACTCTGAGTTGATTTCATATATTTTTCGTGTTCTATACATCACAACCTTCATTTTGATGTATAATTTAATTTGTATTCATGGAATATCGGAGGTTGAATTTCCAAGTAAATAAATGTCCCTCACTTATGGTATTACATTGTCAACATTTTGGTCTTTTACTTATGCCAATACAGGTAGTACTCCCAACCGCATGATAGTAGTTCCGTGGCAAATTTCAGTTTTCACATGGTCTATGATTCATTTCAAACATTTTGGTACATAATTTATCAGGGTTTCTTCTTTTTGACCATTTTTGGAGTTTGGAGAAAATTTCCAGCATTTGACGGCCATTTTTGGAGTTTGGAGAAAATTTCTGGCATTTGACCACAGTTTTGTTGGACGAGGGTAACAGTAACATAGTCCAAGAAAAATCGAAGATTATTGCTACTTTTCACCATAAACCTTAAAAAACCTACATATGCAAACAATCTAAAGAATAAAGCTCTAGTACATACAATACATAAGTTGAGATTTTGAATATTGTTTAACCAAAGTATTCACATAAAGTCTTTAGGGAAACTGCCATGTTGTTCTAGCCTTGTATTTGTTTGTCCTTCCTCATTCAGTACGAAAAACAAAAAGACGAATGAATTGAAAACAACATGGATGCACTGCAGGTTGAGTTCTGACAGGAAGTTAAAGAAAAGCATGCAGAAAACCTCTGACCAAACAAACACCATTCTCCCGACTTAATGCCGATGTGTTTCCCGGGACGGAATTTCACTTGTGTAAAAATCACTCATCCAGTACACGATTTCATAAACCGTGAATGGCAAAAACCAGGATCGAAATTGCATATCACATTCTGTGAAAGAGAAATGGGAAATGTCACGTTTTTTATTTTAATATTGGAGGTGTCTTGGCTCCAACGACATTGAAAGCAAAGAATATACACCTTTTGACTTCATTCTCCAACTTATTTCCTGCGAAGATGTTTTTAAAAAATAAAGTAACTGAAAAATCGCGACATCGACGCCGTAGCTGTGACGGGTGGTGCAATCTGCAAGTCCAAAAAATATTCTCAGGGGCAATTTACAGGTGATGGTGAAAAAAAACAAGAAAAATATTTGGAACAACATTTGCATCGGACATGGGCTAGACATGAATGAGATACACTTGCATACCAAATATGATATGAAGTCATTCCACTAGGTAGTTTGAAAGTTATTCTTTTAGAAACTCGTTAGTCACAAAATTCCAAGTTCATCAAGGGTCATAACTCCAAAAAAAATATTTTGAACAACACATGAATTGAACACTGGCTAGACATCAATAAGATACACTTACATGCCAAATATAAAGTCATCAAGTATTTCAAAAGTTGGTCACAGACAGACCGACAGACCAACCGACCGACTGACAGACCGACAGACCGACAGACAGACAGACTGACACTGCGACTTATAGAGCTGCTAGTCGCAGCTAAAAAAAGAGTCGGTTACTTTGAATAGTACAAGCTGTATTATACCGTAAAGTACATTTACATTTCTCCAATAAATTGACATGGGTTACGCTTAAGTAACATATTCATTCTCCTTTGAAATGGCTTGCAAGTGGCCTACTCATTGAGTTGACTGGAAGTGCTTTCCCCACCTAAAATCATTAATTCTACGGTCTGAATGGGGGTTAATATATTTGTAGAAAACATAGCACATTAGTAGTATATCATGTAAGTTTCAGGCCTCATCAGCAGGACCTCGGTGCAGAACGTTGGTAGTGATGTCATGTCATGTAACCCAGTGTCGCCATGTTGGGTTGTCATGGTAGCCATCATTAGCGGCCATGTTGTGATGCCATTACTCTAGTGACACATGGTGTCAGTGAGCATGTGCAGCGCGTGTTGTTAGGTTGATACTTGTTTCTGTCGTCCATTTTGTACTGGAGGCCACCACTTTCGTTTCTATGGTAGCAAGTGGTTTCTATGTGACCTGAAACCTTTTTTTAGGGCCAATAGGCCTCTAATGAGTGTGTTCGATTGAACAGGAATATATCTAATTACCACAAATAACCCGAGAATCCCTCCAAATCACAAAAAAATGTCTAAAACTACCGAAAATGACTTGGCGAAGCCCAATTTTGGGCTTATAATAGTAGTATGTAGTGCTTCGAGCAGTGTTCATGCTGTCGATAGCCATTTTCGCAAATTGGGAAAAAAATCAGAAGTAGCGAAAAAAAAAAGTCAATGGTTGGCGGAAAAAATGGCTAAAGAATATTTTTGTCCTCTTGGGAAGAAATTATATTGTTCAGCAAAGTTTATGCAGCTTACGTAATTTCCACACTGAGTCTCACACGGCATGTGGGATTAATTAGTTGCAAGGCTGTATTCACACCTCCGTGTTGGCCTTTTCAGTGGCTTCACATTTATGTCATTTACTCTTACAAACACGTTGTTATTTGATAAGTAGAGTAAATAACTTTTGACAATTTTTCATCCGAGATAAAAACATTCTGTGCAATTGCTGAAGGAAGGAAGGATTTAAATGATATCGATGACTATGTACAGTTACCTTTGAGGCAGATGCAGCTTTTCCCAATTGTGAGCTGACTCGCCGGAATTTTGTATTGAGTTCCTGTTTCAGTGGAGGACTGTGGGAGGGCATTTTCTAAACAAAACCTCATCAAAACTAGCCACAGAAATAGACTCTCTGTTGACTATCTTAATGTTCTAATGAAAATTTCTTTAGAAAGCATACCAATGGATGAATATAAGTTCGATGACGCTTTCAGAAAATGGTTGAATATGAAGTGTCACAGAATTTTTAAATCTATTTGAAAATAAGTTGTGTCATTGTTGTGTCTGTTAATAGTTTTGCTCTTTACTATTTCAATTAAACTGATCTCTGGTAGGTAAAAATCTCCCATATTATCTCCCCCTGATGTTAGTTAAAAAATATTCGAGTGGCTAAAAAAAAGTTTACATGTGGCTAAAAAAAATGACTAAAGAATTTTCGGCCACGTGTGAACACTGGCTTCAAAGTGCGTTCGATTTCATAGAAGTCAATAAAATTACACAAATAGATCCAACAACTATTTTAGAAGTTCGGACTTTTTCCCCAATCCTCGGTTTCTACCTGTTATTCAGCTTCCTTTGGAATCCTCTGCTTCTGTCTTTGTATCTATAAGCTATAGTTTCTGTCTACCGATCATGTACGTTTGTTCTGGAGTATACCCCCGTAGAGCCTATCAGTTGGAACAATTTTGCTTATTGTTACTATATTTAGTTTTTTCTGGCCTGTTCTGGCTTGATATCAACCGATTTTAGGTATTCTTGTTCATGATCTGAATACCTTAAAATATGGTTCTTCTGCTCAGATCGTCCAAGTAAATCACTTTACTTTATTACCACCATGTCCTATGGCGCCCAAATTTCAGCGCCCCTAAAAATTTCAGTGCCCCTAAATAACAAATAACATGAATTCAGCTCCCTTTTTACTATCATATGAGACCATGAGGGCCAGGAGAAAATTCCTCATTGAGGGGTAATATCTCACCCCTCTTATCCTTGTCTGGGTATTTAACTGCTACGTCCCGCGGCACCCCAATTACAACACCCTTTTTGAAAACAACTGGCCTTTGGCTTCCCTTTTCTATCATATGGGTCCATGAGAAAATTCCACAACGAGGTAAAATTCTACCATCCCTTTTATCCTCATCTGAGTATTTAACTTACGTCTCGGGGCGCCCCAATTCCAGCACTCCTTTTTAAAAAACGACTGGCCTTTGACTTCCCTTTTCTATCGTATCAGGCCAAATGAGGGCCATGAGAAAATTCCTTAATGAGGTATAATCTACTATCCCTCTTATCCTCATCTCGGCATCTAACGCCCACTTCCCATAGAAGCCCTTGTTGAAAAACATTTGTGGTCAGAGAATCCCCTTTTTATCATATGAAGCCATGGGTGCCAATGAGGTATAATTTACCAACCCTCTTATCTTCATCTCAATAGTTGAGGATACCTATGCCATGGTATTGTACTATTTGAGGATACCTTTTATAGTATACCTATCAGGGGATACTTGTCGTAGAAACCTTACATCTGCGTACTTCACTCTACACCCGGGTACTTCCAGTGGGTAGTTGATAAAAAACAACAAGATATAACATTTCATGCATTTTTATTCCATACAGGGGGAGTGGGGTGGAAATGCACTCGAGCTATTTGACACATCGCCATTGGACAGGGGTTTGTAGTTCCCAAGCCAGTATAAAATGCCGATTACCATGTCCTATATTTTATGGATCAAACTGATCACCAAACTCACCAATCAGATCAAAGTGAATCAAAATTTTTCCGTCTATAAGTTTACAATGGAAAAGTACATTGTGTTTCTTTTCCATAGACTTTTATATTAATTTTGTAAACTTTCCAACTTTAACCCGTAATCCTATGGGAAACAAACACAAACCCCAACCAAAAAAAGTCGATCAAAATTTATTGAAATGCGGTGACATTTTCAACCTTGTCCGTTAGAGACACATTAGACTAGGTGTAACATGTACGTCATCATTCACAATCAAACCAATGAACAGAGAAGACGTACTGGCATGGCAGCAAGAGACTTATGCTAACGTCACCCACTACCAAGGTGAACTGAACACACACCTTCGAAGATACTTTGAGGGGAAAGACCAGAAGCCTTACCCAACCAAGACTGGGATTGCACTATCTCAAGATGAGTGGAATGCCCTGAAGTCCAAGATAGAAAAAGATGCAGCCATCAACACCCAGATCCTACAAACAGCTGTAGCCGAGGCTCTGGCCAAAGACACCAAACCAAGTCAAACTGAAGAGGCCAAGAAACCAGTCCAAGAACCACCTTTGGAGAAGAAAGTGAGAATAACAGAAAGAGTATAAGAAAAATTAAAAGAACAGTCTGAAGATGTAAATGAATTTGATAAACCGTATAGTGCAGATGAAAATGCATGACATGTTATACCTTGTTCTTTTTTTTATCAACTACTCAATAGAAGTATCTGGATTTTTTATTACGGTTTTCCAGTTGTTAGAGGTTTATCATAACTTTTGTGATGCAGTGGATAAAAACTTGCAGAATTGTGGTGTTTTCTGTGATATATCTAAGGCCTTATATTCAAATTAAAACAGTTTTGTAATTCGGGGCCACTGTTCTGCTGGCTTCATAGCTACATAACAGACAGAAAACGGAGAGTAAAGAAAAAAAGTTTTAACACTAGCTACATGGAAAATGAGGCAGGTGTCCCACAGGGATCAGTTCTGGGTCCTTTTTCTCTTTCTAGTCTTCATCAATGACACTGTTGATAGAATAGACTCAATTACTCGACTCTTTGCTGATGACACCTGTTTGACTTTATCGTCACCTGACATTGATATTGTTCAAGCAAAGATGAATTTGGAACTCGAAAAAATAAGCGACTTGGCTAATCAATGGCTGGCCTCATTTACTGTTTACACTTAGTAGAAATATCCCCCAATTAAAGATCTTGTTCAATAGTGAATTAATCGATTTTTTTAATTCCCACAAACACCTGGGTTTAACTTTGCAATCAAATTTATCTTGGACAGAACACATTAATAACATATATAAAAAGGCGTGTTCGAGATGGTCTCAAATGAGAAAACTGAAGTATATTTTCAATATGAAAATACTTGAAAAACTATATCATATACTACCAATCTTAGAATACGGAAGTCCTGTGTAGACTGGTACTCCACATTACCTACTTGAACAGGTGGAAGATGTTCACTGTGATGCTGCACGAATAGTTAGCGGACTGACTAGATCCGTCTCATGTGATCGACTTTTGTTGAAAACTGGTTTGAGCAGCTTAGATAGCTGACATCAATTCCAGATATTGTGTAAATTCTATAAAATAGTCAATGGAAGTGCACCGACCTTTCTCCAAACTCTGCTACAACCATGCCTTTCTGACACATCCCAATATAAATTACATAATTCATCGAATTTTGTTCCTTATTCTTGTCAAACAGGGCTCTTCAAACTGTCCTTCCCTTGTCACTGAATTTGGAACCCTCTCTCTGAGACAGTACGAAACAGCTGATCACTTGTTGTAGTTCAGGAAGTCCATTACACCGCCTTCTTAGAAGCACAAGAAAGTACAACATAATTCAAGCTAAACTACGAACTGGTTGTAGTGACCTCAGTGGTGACAAATTCAGTAATTATGAGTCTGAATCCCCACTTTGTCTGTGTAACGAGAGTATTGAATGAAGAATATTACTTACATTGTGTATACTTTTTATTTGATATTCGCAATAACAATAACAATATTGTCATCGGTGACTTGCCAAAATTTACACCCAACCTGAATGCGGTGGAGTTAATATTGGACGGTAACCCGACATTATCCAAAAGCAGTAATAGATCTATTTTTTAACTGTTCAAAAATTTATTCACAATTCACACAGATTAGTCTCACAGTTAGATGTGCCCATGACTGAATTATGTGCAAACAGACATAACGAGTCAACTTCCACCATGATTACACTCTCCGAGCAGGACATACAGGCCCGGTCTGTTGAGAGAGTGTCCAGCCCTCAAGTTTCATGTACCCTAGCCAAATGTGCCAAATTTCCTTGAGTCATATTTCCAATACTGTGTACAGTCTTGAGTGAAAAGTGGATCATATTGGCACAGTTTGGGGTTTTGACACTTATTTACAAGGGCATCCATGATCAACGGGAGCAGGGGTATAAAAAACTGCATTTGGCTCTGGGTATAAGTTGGGAGCTCGAGTTTACCACGTATCATAAATTGTAATGTGAAACTCAGCAGTACTGACATTATTTACAAATCATCCCCTGAGAGGAACAAGGCACCAACTAATGTTGTTCTTTGGTTGTTGATTATCAACCAGTCTACATCATTGTTCCTGGACCACCCATCCCATTGGCAAGAAACATGTTAAATATGTTAGAATGAATTGTTAGAATGAATACTTAAGAGTTTCTCAAGAGTTCTCGGTAAGGAAAGTCTTATCCACTAATGCACTTCTGGTAAAAACACACCCCTACCCTCTTCCCTAATTCCTGTTAATTGTATACTCTTGTTAAGGCCTAAAAAAGTTTAAAATCTGTTTCCCAGACCTTCCTGCTTGGTCCCATCAGAGTTCAGACGGTGCTTTGATTTTCACTAGTGCTGTCAGGATTTTGAACTGCATTTGCATGTACCTCGCTAAATATTCCACTGTATATTATGCTTAAAAGTTAGAAATTTAGTGGTAAGAAATTGAAATGTTTGTATCATTAAATTTAACCCTCTGCACACTGATGTCAAAATATCAAAGTTTTCCGAAGCAAATTTTTCACATGATGCAACTGAGAATTTAATAAATTATATCTTGTTTGACAGAGCACATTGAGCTCTGTCAAACAAGATATATTTTGTTAAATTTTTCATTCTGCACAAACAATATGGAATCAATGATATAAATTTTGAAATACTACCAGAGTGATAGGAGTTAAACCAATTTGCACTTTAGTTCAGTCAGTGCTTCATATTATTATTTCATAATTGCATCTCCTTTTTCCTTTTTGTGCCCTAAGAGGTGTTTTCCCAAATCGGTGCACCACCAAAAAAAACGCGCTGTGGCATCATCTTTGGCACACGATGTATAGCGTGCAAGGATTTTTTTTAAATGAAGGTCTGGTAGACTGTACCAAGGAATTGAGGTCTGGGTTAACATATGTCAACCAAAGTTACCAAGTTACAGTAAAATCATTAAAAAATGAGACATCCTACCCAGTTACAATGAAATCCCTTCATAAAAATGACTCGAGACTTTGCTAAAGGAATCTAGGTCACATGCTGGTCTGGCGGTCATCGTGATCGTGACCAAAATAGGACAGTCTCATCTGGATATCATACCAAGTTGTCCTACCAAGTTACAATTTATGTATTGGTGTTTAAGGTCACATACTTATGCACAATGGCTAATCATGACTGTGACAGTTTTATGGGTGGAGGAAGCCAGAGCACCCAGAGAGAACCACCGAGCAACGACAAGAAGCTGCCAGCTCCCCAACATCGTAACTCCACACTGCAGCACAGGAAGGTTTAGATTGGTTGAAGACATGTGCCCCATCGACATGCAGTACACCTTCGTGCACGGCGTCATCATGCCCCCATGTGGACAATTGTGATTAAGTGCCTTGCCCAAGGACGCAATGCAGGAGTCTGAATCAATCTCTCCGATGATCACCCATCCAAGGACTAACCAGGCTCGACGTTACTTAACTTTGGTGATCTGACGAGAACTGGTTACTGCAAAGCCACCACTCCCCCTAGCAAATTCCTTCATAACAAACAACCTGTAGGCAGTGCTAAAGGAATCTAGGTCACGTGGCCAGGCGGTGGTAACGGTTGACTGATCGCGATGAAAAGGGGACGTTCTCATCCAGACATGACCTTGAACCTGCATATGAAATTTTGCGATGGTCAGACTAGAATTACGGCATGTGACCTGTGCTAAAGAAAATGTGAACAGACCAACAGACTTGTAGACTAACAGACTCAGTCTTTCGAACGTGTGATGGCAATAGCTTATCTTGACTTTGTCAAGTTAAGCTGAAAAAGAGTTTTCACATTTTGGTGCAAATATTTTCAGCCCTTTAACCAACATAACCAACCAACTGAATAACAGCCAGTGCAATTCACAAACATCACCATTAAAATTTTATTATTTACTCCTTCATTACCTCAACAGCATAGCTTATGGCCCACCATTGCAGCGAGCCCATTAGTATATGATTGGGTTAAGAACTTAAAGATAGAGATAGTGCAAATCAGGCCTGGCAATCTAGAAAATCAAGGAGTGCAAAACAGTTGCCCTCCTTAGATTGCTTGAGAGTGCACACTCTTCTCATTATTTAAAATGTTGCATTTAATTCTTATATGACTGTCTTCTACACTCAGAATCTATCGAAAAGCAACACAGAATGGGTCATGAATTAATGCGAATCAATGCAATCTTGACAAATCATCCCCTGAGTTCCAATGTGTTCTCTGTGCCAGTAGGCACAGAGAACACATTGGAAGTCAGGGGACAAAATGATAATAGACTTTAAAGGCAGTCCAAAGAGGTCTGGCATTCCAGAAAATCAAGGGGTGCAAAAAATTGCCCGCCTTAATTTTTTTCTAGGCATGCAGCTGGTGTGCAGCACTCCTGCGCTCCTAATGAATGCCAGGCCTGGCAAATGCTCCAAGTCTTTCAGCACGAAAGACATATTCCAGATAGATTGGTCAATGTTACCTTGTTGCGTTTGTTATAATATTCTAGGTGGAGGGTCCTTCTCTATTTTTGTACCGTGATAATTAAGAGCTCATATTTTATTTTCTGATTTTAATGTGACGACCATCAAAAACCAGCAGTGATTTATGGATAGCTTTGTTATTTAAATCAGCAGGTGGTTAATTAATATTCATCAGGAGACAAGTTACTCATTTCATCTCCCTTTCAACAAAAACTTAGCTGTGAGTCTTCCATGGAAGACATGTGTCGCCTGGCGTTTCAGACAGAATTCTAAGTGGAAAAGGGGCATAACTCTGGAAAAAATATAGGGGATCAAAAAATAAAATATGAGGTGCCCAATGCCATTATGTGATAAAGAATCACTGAAAGTTTCATCAAAATCCATTCATAGGTTAAAGAGGAGTGGCGGATAAGAGAAAGTGTGAGGCGGACGACGCGGACGACGCAGACAACGATGCGGACGACGCAAGACGACAAAAGTAATCCCTATATGTCGCTCCCCACTTCTTGGGGCGGCGACACAATGAAAAAAGTACCACTAGTTCTGTGAACTCAACTTCACAAGCAATGTTAAGAATTACTGTTGAAATTTGAAAAACTTTTGGGTAAGTTAAATTGGAGAGGACAAAACACTGTCAATATAATGAGCAGGTGATTTGTTTGTAAAGCATTTGGTGCATCTGGAATGTAAGTAGAAAAATCGTTGTATGTACTTTTACATGTAGGCTGGGTGTTATTGGTAGGAATACTGTCAATACGTTGACTAGGACGTAGATGAACTCGATTTCTTCTATAAACAGTAATGTCAGTTGTTTGAACTAAATATGATCTCAAGATGTGAATCAAATGAAATAACTTTACCAGGAATCCAAGTCTTGGAATGTTTGTTCCAAATATTTATAGCATCATTTAGATTTAACTTTTTCAAAGACTTTGCATTTTTGTCATGGTAGAATTTTTGCTTGTTTGTTTCTCTTTTGGTGAACATTTTTCTGCTGTGTAGGTTTGAGATGTGATCTGTTTATTGGTAATCTATACTACTCAATGTTTGCTAAGCACCAAATATTTGACACATCATTGTGAAAAGTGCTTGACATATTTGCGATATTATTGGTGGATATGATTGAGGAACGTATTGAGATGGTCCCCAGTGCTTACAATAGTTCTCTTGACAGGCAGACTTTTCGTGACAGTCATGAAAAGCATATACCCCTTGATTTTCATGATGTTTTCATGAACTGTCTACATGTACACGACATGTGTAGGGTATTTAATCTTCAGTTCAACACAAACCCTTGTGATTTAATGACTGAATATGGCAAATGCAAAAAGACATTTGTCTGAAGCAGAAATGTGGTGGGCTATAGGGATGGTGGAGCAAGGAGCTACCCATCGTCAGGTTGGTGAAGCTCTTGGTGTGCACCATACAGTGATCACCAGAGCCTGGGCAAGATTTCAGCAGTATGGCACACCAGTGAGAAGGCATGGTGGTGCCGGAGACAGGGCAACATCTGCAGCTGAAAACCGATTTTTGATCGTTCAGGCCTGTAGGAACTGCTTTGCCTCAGCAACACAGCTTCGCAGTGACCTTGAGACTGCATCGGGGATAAATGTTTCGACCAAGGTGGTCTCCGATCCAGAAGACCATGTATTCGAATTACGCTGTCCCAGAACCACGCCAGGCACGATATGAATGGGCCATGGACACGGATGGACCAGAGAAAATTGACAACCTGCCCTTTTTACAAATCAGTCAAGGTACTGCCTAGACCACACAAATAGGCGTTTTAGGGTATGGAGAAGACCAGGAGAGTGATTCCATGCAGTCAACATTGCTGAGCATGACCGTTATGGTGGAGGGTCAATCACGGTTTGGGACGGCATCAGCAGGGATGAACGTACAGAGCTCTGTGTTCTTGAAAGTGGTACATTGACTGCACAGCGGTATATTGATGAGATCCTGGATGTCCACGTCAGATTGTATGCAGGTGCAGTGGGTGATAGATTCATTCTGATAGACGATAATGCACATCCTCATGTTGTCCATGCTGTCAGGGAGTATTGACAGAGGGAGGGGATTGAGCATACGGACTGGCCAGCAAGATCCCCTGACCTCAATCCAATTAAACATGTCTGAAATGAGTTGCAGCTTGCAATTTCAGCCTGTCCAGTTCAGCCAAGACGTGTCCAGGATCTTAGTGCCATGGTGGTCTAAGAATGGAACAACATCCCACAAAGTGCCACCAGGAACCTGATTGGGAGCACAAGAAGGTGTTGTCAGGCTGTAATTAACAGTAATGGGTCTCATACTCGATACTGAGCCCATACCAGTTCGCACTGTCAACTTTTTGGCAAATTGAAAAATTTCCTCTTTTACCAATAATATCCATTTTCCATGGTTATCGTATTCAAAAGCTAAACAAGAGGCCACAAGGGGCCTGAGGGCGCTCACCTGACATGTTAGCCTAAATAGAATTGATTTCAACAAGTTGCATCTGCTCCTCCTAAGAAAAGTTTATACCAAATATCCAAAGATTCCCACAGGAAGCCCATGTATGAACCCAGGGACTTGTCTTTAACCAACTTGAATCTCACCCCCCTAAGGATGCTGCACACCAAATATCAAAACATTCCGACTGCTGGATCTGAAGAAGATTTTTAAAGAAAATTCCTCATTTTGAACTAAGTTACAATTCGAGCTCCCACAGTGAGTCCAAATATGGACCTAGGGACATGGCTTGAACAAACTTGAATCTCACCCCCTAAGGATGCTGCATACCAAATATCAAAACATTCCGACTGCTGGATCTGAAGAAGATTTTTAAAGAAAATTCCTCATTTTGAACTAAGTTATCATTCAGGCTCCCACAGTGAGTCCAAAAATGGACTTAGGGACATGGCTTGAACAAACTTAAATCTCACCCCTGTTACGAGATTCGGTGACATACTCTAGACTAGCTGGCAAAGGAACATAAATTTGGACTCAAAGATAAAATATATGCTATTTATTGACAAACAAACTTACGAAACCAAAGACAAATACTATAATTACGATCCACGAAACATCCCAAGACACAATTTACACCAAAACATGAAACCAAGATGAAATGATGATCACAAAACAATGACACAAAAAATGACAGATGAGATCACATTAGCTATCTAATTTATTTGAGGAAAATTGACCGTATAGCACCACAATCGTTTATATCACAAAAAATGTTTTAAACCAATCACAGTTCCCAACTGAAACGTTATCGGTTATTACACACATCTGCAGCTTCTATGGAGAAAGTTATATTATTCACAGTCAAAAAGTTCAATTAATGTACACTTCAGCGTCGGCATAACTATATGTCAGCAAAGTAATTCTATGTGGCCTTAAATCTTCCACGACTTATATAAGCAGTGAATCTATACATTACAGTTTCTGTTCGTTACTGTCACAAATTTCAACACTGGCGTTCCGTAACTACACCATCTACAATTTCTGTTTCCATTGGCGTCTACACAAACAGCCATTCATCCATTGATACAAACATCCATTCCAGCACAACATGCTATAAGTAGGTTGACATCATTGTAAAAACCTGAATAGGGAAACGACCTTAATTTACTACGGGTACGACTTACACGCGAGCGATTTGCAATTATAAAATGCAAAACACGAATGGCACGCAAAATCAATAATTATTATTCGCGACTCCACGTACTAAAACAGCACCGATAGCAACCACAGCTATACAATATACAAACTAATTTCACGAACAGCCTAAAGGCTGAAATACACGTACTCGAAGGCACAATCTAACACATGCCCAGGGGCACAAAACGTACACGTACCGTAAAAAAAGGCACAAATATCACGTAGCAAACAATGCATTTACATGCTTACCCAAGTAAAGGCCAACTAAACGAATTGCTATGAACATAAAATTATTCTGACATACCTCAGGTCAAAACCTCAAATATCAAAACTTCACAGAGAATATTTCCATGTCCAATCCTTCCACATTCTACCGCAAGCTCAACAACACACGCTTCCCATTAATACCAACGGACACCTCCCAGTAATACCAACTTAGACCCAATATATAACCACAATCCCACTTTCAGCACGGACCACATGCATTTCACCAGACTCCTCGAGAATAAACAACGCAATTAGACGGAAACATTTCCAGTTATACTGACAATACTATTTTAAACAAACTATTACAGAGAGCTTCACGCACAACTTGAAAGCAATACTGAACATCATCGCCAATACCGGCTTGAAGTTAACCCTCGCTTTACTAGAAATACTTGACCACCTATACTATATTTTCGGAGCAGTGAGGATTTGTACAAAGATCATAACACACCTCCCCAATAAAAAAAAACAAAACAAATATATTTACATATTTTCTTTTGAACATTCTCACTACCTTTTACAGACACTATTTGGAACTGATATGGTTGCAGCAATAGCGCCCATCGCATTAATCATGCATTTAAAGTCTTACTTTTTTGTAAATGCTGTGAAGGGGCATGATCAGTTTCAAGAATAAACTCTTTATCATTTAAGTACCTGTTAAACTTTTGAATTGCCCAAACTATTGCTAAACATTCCTTTTCTATCGTTGCATAGCATTTTTCACTCAGCTTTTATTTCCTACTTGCATAAGCTACTGGTAACTTCATGCCATTTTCATCCTGTAATAACACAGCACCTAAACCCAGCTCTGAGGCATCGGCCTGAAGGACGAATGTTTTGGAAAAATCTGGTAATTTCAAAATCGGCGCATTCGTTAGGAGTTGCTTTAACTCATTAAAAGCTTTATCTTGTGCAGAACCCCATTACCCGATTTGGTTGCCCCTTTTTAATTAAGTCTGTTAAAGGACAAGGTATATGTGAAAAATTTGGAATAAATTTTCTGTAGAATTCGACAAGGCCAAGAAAACTTCTTACTTGTTTCTTGTTACTTGGTATGCCTGCATCCTGAACTGCCTTGACCTTACTGGAAAGAGGACTCAATCTCTCCCCACCCAGCAAATGGCCTAAACATTCCAAACTGTTAAAACCTATATAACATTTACTTGGTCTTGCTGTGAGATTACTTATCCTTAACCTTGTTAACACCTCTTGAAGAACTTCTAAATTTCTGTCAAAACTCATGGTATAGATAAGAATATCGTCGATAAAATTGACTACATTTTCTAATTTATTAAGGACCCTGCGCATTAATCTATTTAATGTTGCGCTCGCTCCTTGGACCCCAAAAGGCATGGTTATGAAATGGAACAACCCCTCAGGACACTGAAATGCAGTTTTCTCTTTACTGGTTTCCGACAGAGGAACTTGCCAATAACCTTTAGTCAGATCTAATTTTGAAAACACTTTGTGTCCAGCAATTTTGGAAAATAATTCCTCGATGTTGGGCATTGGTTCAGCATCAAATTTTGTTACTTGATTAATTGCCCTGAAATCAATACAAAACTGATTACCACTATCTTTCTTTTTGACAATCACAAAGGGTGAGGTGTATGGGCTAAAAGATTGTTCTATTACACCCAAATTCAACATTTTCTCAACTTCCTTACTTACCTTGTTTATCATTGAAAAAGGCAAAGTATAGGATCTAGTACGGATAGGTTCATCAGTTAGAAGTTTGATATCATGCTCAATTACATTAGTATACCCTGGCTTGTATGTTAAAACATCACTAAACTGTAACAACAACTGTTTAGCCTTAAACTTTTGTTCTTCTGACAATTCAGTACAAATATTTACATCATCGACATCTTCATCTGTATTATTTATAGGCACTTCGACTAAATCACCACCAACATTTGTTTCATCACATTCATCGCCTAAATCAATCACGGAAACAGCTATCATATCCAGAATACCAGAATTTTTAGAACTGCAAAAAGTACCTACCTCCTGACGCTCAACATATAACTTTAATAAATTGATATGAAACGTCTTGATTTTACCATTTATATCAATTCTATAATCCCAACCTGACACTTTCTCTGTAACACTATATGGACCTTTCCACTGCATTAGTAGTTTGTTTGACTTTGTTGGCAATAATAGTAAAACTAGATCACCTACTTTAAACTTCATTGACCTGGCACGCCTATTATACACTTGGGTCTGCTTTTTGGCACTTCTCTTCAAATTTTCACTTACTAACTCACAGGTCGATTCAATGCGATTCCTTAAATCGATCACATACTGATAAACAGACTTTACATCCGGATCATCTATCTCCTTTGACCAAAGCTGCTTCAAGATAGACATGGGACCCCTAACTGGCCAGCCATAAATGAGTTCAAAAGGTGAGAACCCAGAACTTTCATTTGGTACTTCACGATAGGCAAACAGTGCTGGACCTAAATATTTATCCCAATCCTTTGGTCGCTCTTCACAGATGTTTTAGCATTTGTTTTAACGTTTCATTAAACCTCTCTACTAAGCCATTACAAATGGGATGATAAGGAGTTGTGGTAAGCTGCTTCATAGAAACCAAACGACTAACCTCCGTCATTAACCCAGAAACAAACTGGCTACCCATATCAGTAAGCATTTCCTGTGGGAACCCTACCCTAGAAAAAATTTCAATGAGAGCTTCAGCAACCTTTTCAGTTTCTATTGAAGATAGGGCAATGGCTTCTGGATATCTAGTAGCATAATCCATCAAAGTAAGCATATACTTCTTTCCTGATAATGATCTTGGGGTTAATGGACCAACCAAATCTACAGCCACTCTCTTAAACGGTGTGTCTATTACAGGGAGACAACCAAGGGGTGCTCTTGCCTGCTTACCTTTATAGACTGTTCTCTGACATATACCACACGATCGACAAAACCTTTTCACATCTGCTTGAATACCGGGCCAATAAAACTCTGCCTGAATCCTTTGTAATGTTCGCTTACACACCTGATGATCCGCCATTATTGACTCATGCCCCAAACTCATAACCTTCTCTTTACAGTTTTGGAACCACCAACTGACTAAATTCTTTACCATTCCTATACATCGGAGACTTAAATATCCTATATATGAGAACTTTTTTTTATGAACCTAGATATTGCTCCTGGTAATTTAATATGAGTCTTACCTTGTTTCACCATATCTAAAGACTCATCACTTTCTTGCATCCGAACAATATCGTCACGGGAAAAATTTTCTATTGGGTCAGGTACCTTCAATTTTCGGCCCAACTTACCTTCAGCCTTAGCTTGTTGTCTCGTTACAACATTCACCGTAGGTTTTAAAACTGAGTTGTCAGGACCCCACGCTCCTTCAATATTACCAATGATAACATCGTACACTGGATTGTCAATACACCAAGCAAGAACTTTCCCCGTAAAATATGGAGTGTCAATATATACCTTTGCAGTTGGAACCGATATTTTTGACCCATCAGCCAACACACACTCCTGAAATTGTCCTACCAAATCACCATCAGATACAAGTTCACTTTTGATAACAAGAGGCCCCAGGGGGCCTGAGGGCGCTCACCTGACATGGTAGCCTAAATATCAACCCAGAGAATTGATTTCCACAAGTTGCATCTGCTCCTCCTAAGAAAAGCTGAAACCAAATATCCAAATATTCTGACCAGTGGATCTAAAAAAAGATTTTTAAAGAATATTCCTCATATTGAACTAAGTCATAATTCGAGCTCCCACAGAGAGCCCATATATGAACCCAGGGACTTGGCTTTAACAAACCTGAATCTCACACCCCTAAGGATTCTGCACACCAAATATCAAAACATTCGGACTGCTGGATCTAAAGAAGAAGACTTTTACAGAAAATTCCTCATTTTGAACCAAGTTACAATTTGAGCTCCCACAATCAGCCCAAATATGGACCTAGGGACATGGCTTGGACAAACTTGAATCTTACCCCCCTAAGGATGCTGCATAAAAAATATCAAAAGCATTCATCTGCTGGATCTGAAGATTTTTAAAGAAAATTCCTCATTTTGAACTAAGTTGTCATTCAGGCTCCCATAGTGAGCCCAAATATGAACCAAGGGACTTGGCTTGAACAAACTTGAATCTCAGCCCCCTAAGGTTGCTCCATGCCAAATATCAAAACATTCCAACTGCTGAATCTGAAGAAGAAGATTTTTAAAGAAAAATTCCTCATATTGACTAAGTTATAATTTGGGCTCCCACAGGGAGCCCAAATATGGACTCATGGACTTGGCTTTAACACACTTGAATCCCCCCCCTCCCCCCCAAGGATGCTACTCATCACATATCAAACCATTCCGACTGCTGGATCTGAAGAAGAAGATTTTTTAAGAAAATTCCTCATTTCGAACAAAGTTACAATTCAAGCTCCCACAGTGAGCCCAAATATGGACCTAGGGACATGGCTTGAACAAACTTGAATCTCACCCCCCTAAGGATGCTGCATACCAAATATCACAAGATTCTGCCTGCTGGATCTTGAGAGGAAGATTTTCAAAGAAATTTGCCTGAAATGCACTAAGTTCGAATTTGGGCTTCTATAGTGAGCCCAAATATAAACCCAGGGGGCCGATTTGAACAAACTTGAATCAGATCCACCCCACAATGTTGTATACCAAATATCAAAAGATTCTGCCTGCTGTATCTGGAGAAGAAGATTTTTTAAGAAATTTGCCTGAAATGCACTAAGTTCGAAATCGGGCTCCTATACTGAGCCCAAATATGAACCCAGGGGGCCGATTTGAACAAACTTGAATCAGATCCACCCTCCAATGTTGCATACCAAATATCAAAAGATTCTGCCTGCTGGATCTGGAGAAGATTTTTTAATGTTTTTCCCATTGCCTACAGTGTTAAAAAGTGCTGACTCAGCACTTTTTCAAAGTCCCGAAACTGTACCCTATGATAAAACTGATGACAATTTTTTTTTACCAATTCTTTCTGTTGGTCCTAAGGAAGCTTCACACCAAATAAAAATTCTCGGTGCCGTGCAGTTTTGGAGATATGGGCGTTTTAATTTTTTTCTATTTTTAGCTCCTGCGGTTCCCATGGGGCTACGGGAAAAAAAAAATCAGCATAAATTAGGTACTTATGACCCAATACGCCCTCACATAAAATTTGGTTCAAATCAGCCTCTCGGTTTGGAAAATAGAAATTTTGGGTGGGGCCAAAAATTTTGCCCCTCCCATAACGACGACAAGTATAGCCCCACAAACTTCTCTTGAACAAATCTGAGTCTACACCTCAAAAGGAAGCTGCACACAAAATATCAAGTCTCTGCTACTACTGGTTCATGAGAAGAAGATTTTTTAAGATTTCAGCACACTTTTTGGGTGTGGCCCTACCCACGGGCGAGGCAACTTGATTTGAACAAAATCAAATTGCGATGTCATAACTAACTATTATCTCAAATATCAATTAAATTGGTTCAGCGGTTTGGGAGGAGAAGACGCAAACACCATGTTCACGGACGACGGACGACGGACAGTGAGTGATCACTATAGCTCTCCTGACTGAAAGTCAGGTGAGCTAATAACACCACTACAACCCGTATCGCGCAAAACCAACACTTCTCTTTCACCCACTTTACCAATGACAACAGGCATATTAGGGAACCTTGCAGTCGCCCTCTGGTCTGCCCTAACATCCACTACACTATCCGTCAACTTCACGAACGAATGGCACATAGGGGGTGTAAAACTTTGTGACTTACCTCGCTCCCCTGACTTTATTTGGGCGTTTCCTCTACTTGGTTGAAAATTATTTGTTTGTAACCTTGGCCACTTTAAGGGACACGATGAGATAACATGTCCCAATTGGTTACACCTAAAACACCTTCTTTCAATACCTGAACGATAACTGGATGGGTTTTCCTTAAGTTGCGGCTTACTGTCACAATTATGTGATGGTTGGGAAGCATTTACATTCATTTTCCTATTTACATGTGTTAACGTTACTATATTAACGTGACGTGCTTCCTTATACTGGTCTGCTAATTTTGACATTGTCTCAAGTGTGTTTGGAGTACGCTCCTTCAAAAATAACACTAACTCTTTATTACAAGTGTATAAGAACTGGTCCCTCACTACTAAGTCGAACAGATCTTGATATCTCTTTTTTGTTTGCGCCATATCCACCCAACGTGAAAGATAACTACTTAGGCGGATGGAAAATTGTTGAAATGTTTCTCCCGACTTGGGCTTTGCAATCCAAAACTTTTGTTTAAATCCATCTTCAGTCATGTTAAATCGCTTTAACAGGGCCTCCTTTAAACAAGTATAATCAGAAATCTTTTCTACAGGAAGGAGAGAATAAACTGTCAATGCATTACCTTTTAATAATGCACTTAAATGGGTTGCCCATAAATCCCTATCCCATTTTTGTGCTTCAGCATATCTCTCGAATCTATGGAGGTACGCATCTATTTCGTCAGTTCTCTCATCATAATGGGACAATTTCGGTCCCTTGCAAGTACTTACACCATGGTTGTTAACAGCCATACCTAGTTTGGAGTCAGTTTCTGACACTTTTAATTGTTGAGCAAATTCCATTGCTTTCAGTTTCAACTGATGCTGCCTTACTTTCTCACACTCACGTTCGTCACTCTCTATCTGACGCCCTAGACTTTCAACTTTAATTTTTTCTATCTCGCACATTGCTTGTCGCTCATCGCGCAATTTTGCCTGCTGTTCTGCTATGAAATTAAGCAACTCTTTGCCCTCCAACCCAAGGGATATTCCATAGTCTTTCAACTCATTTAAATTTTCCATGCTAACACTAGTATACCGTGTCGCTAATTCTATACTAATCACAAAAGGTGTCCCCCACCAAACACCAGAGGTTTTTACAACAAACGCTACCACGAAAAATAAATACCCAAACTTATGCACCATGACCTAGCCACTCGAAGAGATCTTCACCTAAATGCCCGGACTCTCCACCAAAATGTTACGAGATTCGGTGACATACTCTCGACTAGCTGGCAAAGGAACATAAATTCGGACTCAAAGATAAAATATATGCTATTTTACAAAACCAAAGAAGACAAATACTAATTACGATCCATGAAACATCCCAAGACACAATTTACACCAAAACATGAAATGATGATCACAAAACAATGACACAAAAAATGACAGATGAGATCACATTAGCTATCTAATTTGTTTGAGGAAAATTGACCGTATCGTACCCCAATCGATTATCGTTTATATCACAAAAAATGTTTTAAACCAATCACAGTTCCCAACTGAAACGTTATCGGTTATTACATACATCTACAGCTTCTATGGAGAAAGTTATATTATTCACAGTCAAAAAGTTCAATTAATGTACACTTCAGCGTCGGCATAACTATATGTCAGCAAAGTAATTCTATGTGGCCTTAAATCTTCCACGACTTATATAAGCAATGAATCTATACATTACAGTTTCTGTTCGTTACTGTCACAAATTTCAACACTGGCATTCCGTAACTACACCATCTACAATTTCTGTTTCCATTGGCGTCTACACAAACTGCCATTCATCCATTGATACAAACATCCATTCCAACACAACATGCTATACGTAGGTTGACATCATTGTAAAAACCTGAATAGGGAAACGACCTTAATTTACTACAGGTACGACTTACACGCGAGTGATTTGCAATTATAAAGTGCAAAACACAAACGTGCACGCAAAAACAATAATTATTATTCGCGAATCCACGTACTAAAACAGCACCGATAGCAACCACAGCTATACAATATACAAACTAATTTCACGAACAGCCTAAAGGCTGAAATACACGTACTCGAAGGCACAATCTAACATGTGCCCAGAGGCACAAAACGTTCACGTACCATAAAAAAGGCACAAATATCACGTAGTGAACAATGCATTTACATGCTTACCCGTGTAAAGGCCAACTAAACGAATCGCTATGAACATAAAATTATTCTGACATACCTCTGGTCAAAACTTCAAATATCAAAACTTCACAGAGAATATTTCCATGTCCAATCCTTCCACATTCTACCGCAAGCTCAACAACACACGCTTCCCATTAATACCAATGGACACCTCAACTTAGATCCAATATATAATCACAATCCCACTTTCAGCACGGACCACATGCATTTCACCAGACTCCTCGAGAATAAACAACGCAATTAGATGGAAACATTTCCAGTTACTGACAATACTATTTTAAACAAACTATTACAGAGAGCTTGACGCACAACTTGAAAGCAATACTGAACATCATCGCCAATACCGGCTTAAAGTTAACCCACAAGGAGCCCAAATATGAACCCAGGGATTTGGCTTGAACAAAATTAAATCTCACCCGCCTAGCATGGTGAATACCCAATATCCAAAGATTCTGCCTGCTGGATCTTGAGAAGAAGATTTTCAAAGAAATTTGACTGAAATGCACTAAGTTCCAATTCAGGTTCCTATACTGAGCCCAAATATGAACCCAGGGGGCCGATTTGAACAAACTTGAATCAGATCCACCCTACAATGTTGCATACCAAATATCAAAAGATTCTGCCTGCTGGATCTGGAGAAGAAGATTTTTTAATCTTTTTCCCATTGCCTACAGTGTTAAAAAGTGCTGACTCAGTACTTTTTCAAAGTCCTGAAAAAAGTACCTTGTGATCAAACCGATACGGATTTTTTTTAACCACTCTATTCTACTGGATAAAAGTAAGCCTTATACAAAATAAGAATTCTCTGTGCTGTGTAGTTTTGGAGATATGGCAGTTTTAAGGTTTTTCCTATTTTTAGCTCCCGAGGTTCCCACGGGGCAATGAGTAAAAAAATTTTTGCATCAATCAACTACTTATGACCAATTATCATCTCATATCAAATTTGGTTCAAATCGACCTCACGGTTCAGAAAATAGAAATTTTAGGCGTGGCCAAAATTTTTGCCCCTCCCATAACGAAGGCAAATAATGCCAGACAAACTTCTCTTGAACAAACTTGATTCTATACCTCAAAAAGAAGCTGCATACCAAATATCAAGTCTCTGCTACTGCTGGTTCATGAGAAGAAGATTTTCAAACATTTTGGTGCCCCTTGGGAGCGTGGCCCCACCCAGAAAGAGGGGCAACTTCATTTGAACAAATCTGAATTGACATTAGGTAATAAACATTTACCCAACATTTGAAAAATATTGGGCCAGTGGTTTCTTCGGAGAAGTTGGTTTTCCACCCAGGTAAAACAAGAGCTGGACTTTCGTCCGGTGCATACCCCCACATGGTTTACCGCCTAGTGTAGGCATACCTGTGACCAACAAATATTATTTATGAATATTCTCGTATGGACTGACAGACGGATGCACAAATGGATGGAAGCAATCCAGTATACCCTCCCCCATTTTCTTCCAAAGTTTTCAACAATTTCCAACAATTTCTAAGTTAAAAGGTATGGTAAATTGTTTGGTATTTGGAAGTTTTATGCAATGAGGCAGAAGCCTTTGTCAAAGGCAAACTGCATGCCATATTTCACTGAAATCCGATAACCCATACCTGAGATACAGGCTGAACAGACAAATAATGTCTATTTCCTACAATTTCTACGTTGAAAAAGGGGGATAACTCTAAAAAGGAGAATGTGAGAAATATCGTTGAATCCCTTTTTTAAAGCCTACACCATAAGCAGTGTTCATGGTAAATTTCATTGGAATAGAACATTCAATACCCGAGATACAGGCTGAACAGACAAAATTTGGCACGGACAGACACAATTTTTGAGTGAATAAGTAATAAAAAATAAAAACTAGTGTGGGCATACTATTATAAAAAAAAAACAAGAGGCCCCAGGGGGCCTGAGGGAGCTCACCTGACATGGTAGCCTAAATATCAACCCAGAGAATTGATCTTAACAGGTTGCTTCTGCTCCTCCTAAGAAAAGCCTCCTACCAAATATCCAAAGATTCTGACCAGTGGATATAAAAAAAAAGATTTTTAAAGAATATTCCTCATATTGAACTAAGTTATAATTCAGCCTCTCACAGGGAGCCCATATATGAACCCAGGGACTTGGCTTTAACAAACTTGAATCTCACCCCCTAAGGAGGCTGCACACCAAATATCAAAACATTCCAACTGCTGGATCTGAAGAAGATTTTTAAAGAAAATTCCTCATTTTGAACTAAGTTACAATTCAAGCTCACACAATGAGCCCAAATATGGACCTAGGGACATGGCTTGAACAAACTTGAATCTCATCCCCTAAGGATGCTGCATAAAAAATATCAAACGCATTCATCTGCTGAATCTGAAGAAGATTTTTAAAGAAAATTCCTTATTTTGAACTAAGTTGTCATTCGGGTTCCCACAGTGAGCCCAAATGTGAACCAAGGGACTTGGCTTGAACAATCTTTAATCTCAGCCCCCTAAAGTTGCTGCATGCCAAATATCAAAACATTCTGACTGCTGAATCTGAAGAAGATTTTTAAAGAAAAATTCCTCATATTGACTACCGTATATGTCCGTGTATAAGTCGCCCCCATGTATAAGTCGCACACTACTTTTCATACAAAATATCCCCCCTGCGCCTATAATCCTTGTATAAGTCGCACCCCAATTTGGGTTGAAAAATGTTAAAACAATTCCGTAAATTTGGCTAAAGGACTGGAAGTCTTGTGGACTGAACAGGGAGGTTTGATGACCAATTACAGTATACTTATAAATTATATTTGTTTGTATTCTTCATTGATACATTCAATGTGTCGTATTTATTAAAAGATATATGTCAACTGTGTTTGTTATTACTCGTGTATCGTATTTATTAAAAGATATATGTCAACTGTGTTTGTTATTACTCACGCCAGTAAAATAAGGAATGCTCCGGTGCATGTGTTCAGGTAAGAACGAGGTAAGCTGAATTCAAATGGTAAATCCAAATGTAAAACTACAAAGAAAAATGCTTTATTCCCATGCCATTTAAACGAATTGCACATGCGAACAAATAGGTCATGAAGTCGGGATGCGACGGAAATTCCCGAAAGTGTGAATGTAAAGTAAAAGGGAAGTAACTGCATGATTCTTGTTAATCTTCTTCAAAGGGAATTCCCCTTAAAAAACGCATGTGGTGTGCTGTGTAAACAATTTGATTGCCTTGCGAATTTCGTAAATAACTCATACCAATATCCAAAATATGTTGAGATATACAACCATGGAATATTCTATTGTGAATTATTACTGGAGATGTTGAAGACATGAACAGGTACCGTAATTATTGACCACCCCTCCACTCACCGGGTCACCGAGAAAAAAAAAATCAACAAGAACACATTGAGTATAATCTCCTATTTTTATTTTATTTTTTTTTATATTTATTGTTGTTTAAATTTTATTTTGTGATCAAGTTAATGCACAACACAGAAAAAAGAAAATAAAGAGGTGAAATAAAATAAACAAATTTTCAAAGCAGGTGAATCGCTGTGATACAAACCGTCGACATGGGCCGATCTGGTGTCCGTTCAGTCCTCATATCGCTGTTGAAAACTTGCTGAAAAATAATTACCTTTGTATAAGTCGCACCCCAGTTTTGGTCCCGTTTTTCCAAGCAAAAAGATGCGACTTATACACGGACATATACGGTAAGTTATAATTTTGGCTCCCACAGGGAGCCCAAATATGGACCCAGGGACTTGGCTTTAACAAACTTGAATCCCCCCCTCCCCCCCCAAGGATGCTACACACCACATATCAAAACACTCCGACTGCTGGATCTGAAGAAGAAGATTTTTTAAGAAAATTCCTCATTTCGAACTAAGTTACAATTCAAGCTCCCACATTGAGCCCAAATATGGACCTAGGGACATGGCTTGAACAACCGTGAATCTCCCCCCCCCCCCCCCCCCCCCCCCCCTCCAAGGATGCTGCATACCAAATATCAAAACATTCCGACTGCTGGATCTGAAGAAGATTTTTAAAGAAAATTCCTCATTTTGAACTAAGTTATAATTTTATAATTCAGGCTCCCACAAGGAGCCCAAATATGAACCCAGGGATTTGGCTTGAACAAAATTGAATCTCACCCGCCTAGCATGGTGAATACCCAATATCCAAAGATTCTGCCTGCTGGATCTTGAGAAGATTTTCAAAGAAATTTGACTGAAATGCACTAAGTTCAAATTTGGGCTCCTATACTGAGCCCAAATATGAATCCAGGGGGCCGATTTGAACAAACTTTAATCAGATCCACCCCACAATGTTGCATACCAAATATCAAAAGATTCTGCCTGCTGGATCTGGAGAAGATTTTTAAAGAAATTTGCCTGAAATGCACTAAGTTCCAATTCGTCTTCTATAGTGAGCCCAAATATAAACCCAGGGGGCCATTTGAATAAACTTGAATCAGATCCACCCCACAATGTTGCATACCAAATATCAAAAGATTCTGCCTGCTGGATCTGGAGAAGAAGATTTTTTAAGAAATTTGCCTCAAATGCACTAAGTTCCAATTCAGGCTTCTATAGTGAGCCCAAATATGACTCCAGGGGGCCAATTTGAACAAACTTGAATCAGATCCACCCCACAATGTTGCAGACCAAATATCAAAAGATTCTGCCAGCTGGATCTGGAGAAGAAGATTTTTAAAGAAATTTGCCTGAAATGCACTAAGTTCCAATTCGTCTTCTATAGTGAGCCCAAATATGAACCCAGGGGGCCATTTGAATAAACTCGAATCAGATCCACCCCACAATGTTGCATATCAAATAACAAAAGATTCTGCCTGCTGGATCTGGAGAAGAAGATTTTTAAAGAAATTTGCCTGAAATGCACTAAGTTCCAATTCGAGCTTCTTTAGTGAGCCCAAATATAAACCCATGGGAGCGATTTGAACAAACTTGAATCAGATCCACCCCACAATGTTGCTTACCAAATATCAAAAGATTCTGCCTGCTGGATCTGGAGAAGAAGATTTTTTAAGAAATTTGCCTCAAATGCACTAAGTTCGAATTCGGGCTTCTATAGTGAGCCCAAATATGACTCCAGGGGGCCGATTTGAACAAACTTGAATCAGATCCACCCCACAATGTTGCATACCAAATATCAAAAGATTCTGCGTGCTGGATCTGGAGAAGAAGATTTTTAAAGAAATTTGCCTGAAATGCACTAAGTTCGAAATCGGGCTCCTATGCTGAGCCCAAATATGAACCCAGGGGGCCAATTTAAACAAACTTGAAGCAGATCCACCCTACAATGTTGCATACCAAATATCAAAAGATTCTGCCTGCTGGATCTGGAGAAGAAGATTTTTTAATGTTTTTCCCATTGCCTACAGTGTTAAAAAGTGCTGACCCTATGATAAAACCGATGGCAATTTTTTTTTTACCAATCCTTTCTGTTGGTCCCAAGGCAGCTTCACACCAAATAAAAATTCTCACTGCAGTGCAGTTTTGGAGATATGGGCGTTTTAATTTCTTTCTATTTTTAGCTCCTGTGGTTCCCACAGGGCTATGGGAAAAACAATTTCTACATAAATTAGGTACTTATGACCCAATAAGTACTCACGTAAAATTTGGTTCAAATCGGCCTCGTGGAAAATAGAAATTTGGGGTGGGGCCAAAATTTTTGCCCCCTCCTTTAACATCGTCAAATATAGCGCCTCAAACTTCTCTTGAACAAATTTGAGTCTACACCTCAAAAGGAAGCTGCATACCAAATATCAAGTCTCTGCTATTGCTGGTTCTTGAGAAGAAAATTTTTTAAGAATTGGAGCATTTTTGCCCCATCCCTCTGCTCAATATGAGCCGAAACCTAATTTGACAAAAAATCAAAATGCCCTTATATAACCCCTACTCACATGAAATTTCATTAATATGCGGCCAGTGGTTTGGGAGAAAAAGGCCCAAACACCACCTTCACGACGGACAACGGACGCCAGACGACAGACGACTGACGAAAAGTGATCAGAAAAGCTCACCCTGACTTTCAGTCAGGTGAGTTAATAATTTACTTAAGTTATGAATTTTCTCGGACGGACTCACACACGGACGGATGGATAGACGGACGGATGCATGTGATCCAGTATACCCCCATTTTCTTTGAAAGTGGGGGTATAAAAAATCACAAAATAATTATTGACTGAAAATCCCCCACTGCTACCCTCTCCTTCATGACCCCTCCCCTCTTCTTCCTGCCAATCCCCCCAGCACCCTCTTGTGGTTGCCTTTTACCAAAGTCTACTAAGCTAATAATTTGTTGTGTGATTTCAAATAAATGATCACTTATTTGACGAATGAAAATGCCCTTTTATCACACTCAAGCACATTTGATTCTTGAAAATAATCGTTTTTATGTAAACCTCAGATCACTCCGTTCAGCCTTTCCAGATTTTGACCAATTTTTAGAGGGCTACTTGTAATCCCCCCGACTATTTTTCTAGGCAACTTTGGGCTTAGAAGGGCGACATAATCATCCTAGTCACCCTCACGGCTGGTCCCTGGTTTCAAGTTCACAGTAAATTCAGCCAATTTCTGTGGTGAAAATGGTAGACTAGATTCAATCAAATAAACATAACAATGCAAGCCACTTTCATTAGGTGGTTGTGGAGCATGTGATAATGCGTCAGCAATTTTCAAATCTTTTCCAGGCTTCCATATAAATGTAAAATTGTATTTCTGAAGACACAAGAGCAATCTCTCAATCCTTGGTGGCGCTTGAGCCAATGGTTCATTTAGAAAAAATTTCAAGGGTTTGTGGTCATTTTCAACTAAAACATGTCGTGAAAAAGCAAATTGATGAAAGTGTTCCATTGCAAAAACAACGACAGAAGTTCCTTTTCTATCTGGGAATAATTACATTCAGCCTGTGATAAAGTTCTGGAAGCATAAGCTGTAATACCATCTTCCTGTTTGAGAGCTGCACCGAGCTCAAATTTTGATGAATCGGCAGATATTGTCACATTTTTATTCGGGTTGAAGAATTTCAGAACTGGTGCCTGTATTAAAATTTCCTTCAATCTGTTGAAGACTTTTTCATGTTCACTGGTACAAACAAATACAGTGCCTGTCTTGACTAACTCTCTTAAAAGTTATGTCTCACGACACAGATTTTTGATAAATCTATTCACAAAAGCTAGGATTTCCAAAAATCTCTGAATATCTTCCTTGGAAGTAGGAGTTGGTATGTTTTTAATAGCATTAATTCTATCCTCATCAATCTGGACACCTTTTTCAGATATTATAAATCCTAAATACTTTACTGAAGTAACATTTATACAGCATTTATCTTTATTAAGCTTCAAATTCTTCTCGCGACAAATATTCAAGACTTTTATAACACGTTCATTCAATGTCTTTTCATCAGAGCATGGATCAATCTGTCGTCAATGTAGGCCTCAACACCATCTTGATTTTCAAACCAATTTGACATATATTTCTGATATACTAGACTTGATACATTCAAGCCATAAGGGAGCCTATCAAAGCAGTAGTTCCCAAAGGGTGTAGTAAATGTTGTCAATTTGGCACTGTCCTGATTCAATTTAATTTGCCTAAAAGATGCTCTGGCATCTAAAGTTGTGAAATATTTTGAACCAGATAATCTAGCTGTCATTTCTTCTACAGTTGGAATTTTATATTTATCAGTTTGTAGAGACTTGTTAAGATTTCAAGGATCAAGACAAATTCTGATATCTTGCTTTGAAGGCTTCACAACAAAAACCATTGAATTTATCC
This sequence comes from Pictodentalium vernedei, assembly GCA_031216915.1. Taxonomy (NCBI): domain Eukaryota; kingdom Metazoa; phylum Mollusca; class Scaphopoda; order Dentaliida; family Dentaliidae; genus Pictodentalium; species Pictodentalium vernedei. The sequence goes on from CM062289.1 coordinate 359,698,303, forward strand.
ATTCAGTAGGTTCATTTATTTTGCTTATCACTCCATCACATTCCATTTTGGTTAATTCTGTTTTAACCTTATCATGCAGGGCAAAAGGTATTTTTCTTGGTGCATTTGGGACAGAAATTGCATTTTCCTTCAAAGTCAAATGCAATTCGGGTTCATTTAAACCAGTCAGTCGATAAGAAAAAAACAGAGTATTCTTGAAAAATTTTATCAACATTTTCGAATTGCTGCTGTTTATTTGTTTCAGTGTCAACTGTACATATTTTTTGTACAAGCTTCAGTTTCTCACAAGCATCTATTCCTAAAATTGGAAAACTTTTCTCAGTGACTGCAATAAATTCTAAAACAGTAAACCTGGAATTAACAATTATAGGCAACTTTATTTCACCAGCCACATTAATGTTTGTTATTGTAAGCTGTAAGTTTTTTCTTACATGGCTGCAATGGTTTTCTAGCAATTTGTTTGTAATCATTATATGATATGTCATTAGCCTGTGCTCCAGTGTCAAGCTTAATTTCATAAAATATTGTTTTATACCAATACGTGTTGAAACAGTCCATTCCCATTTTTGTTTGTATCTGTACCAATGAAAATTTGGTCATCTGAATGAATTTCCTGGTCAGAAAAATTAGCCGATTCATTTTCAGGTTCAGCTGGTTGAAAGTGCGTACAAGCGTGAATGTGTTTGGTACGACAAATCATTTTGAAATGATTCGCTTTCTGACAAAGTGAACAAGTCTTTCCAAAAGCTGGGCAAGTATTTATTCTGTGAGTTCTGTCACAATGGGAACAATCGCAAAGCACGTTGTGTTGTTTATTTCTGGCACTATCATTTTGAACATGAGAATGACTTCCACCTCACAAAGGAAATACACTCGTCCAATTATGCGAAGCTCCTCGATGATTTCTAGGTAATTGGGGAAAAACCACTTACACTACCGGGGTGTGTCAGATTGCTCTTATGGAAAGCATGAATTTCTTTACTCTCAGATGCAGAGGTCAAAGGTGAAAGTTCCTGAACTTGTTGCTGAACATTTTCATGTGTTAAACAAATAGGTTTGGCAGTTTGTAAATCTAACTTTGATTCGTGCAATAAATGCTCTTTAATCTGCATACTGGAAATACCAACAGCAATCTGATCGCAAAATATATTCTCCTCAAATGTATCACCAAATTCGCATTATATTGTCTGAGTCTGTAACTCATGTAAGCAAGAGCACCGCCTAGCGGGGCAACATATGCCCGTCAAAATTGGAACATGCACAAGTTTCTCTGGGGTAAAGTTTGAAATTTTTGTTGACTCGACTATGTCTGTCTCCCGCCCCCCCACAACCTGCCCCCCCCCCCTCCAATCATTGCCCATTCCTCTGCCCTGTCTGAGGTGAAGGGTAATTCACCTGTTTTCACATTTTCATATTAAGCGATCTGCGGTCTTCACAAAATAAAAAAAAAATGGTAGCATCCATTTTATTCATAAGATCACTTCTAAAGGGCTACAAGGCTGCTGTAGAAGATTCTCCTCGCCATTTACAGTGGTAGCATCCATACATTGACAGGTTAACTTCATTGATAACAATTGACGATAGGTGGCACCAAGGAAAAGGACATTTTGAGGATGATAACAGCTATAAATGGCGAGTATTCTCTTCGTTTAAAAATCAAATGGGGTTATCTGCTCCTGTCACAAGCACAACGACAATTGATGATCAACATGGGTGCAAAGTTTGAACAATAAAGCAAGTAAAATGTTGAAGGAGAAGGCAACACAATAGTGTAATGTTTCAAGAACTAAAAGGAGGCATAACTCTGGAAATACAAAACCGAGTTACCTGCTCTTGTCACATGCACAACGGCATTTGGTGATCAACATGTGTGCAAAGTTTGAACAATATAGCATGTAAACCTTTGGAGGAGTAGGCGACACAAAAGTTGTTTACAGACAGACAGACAGAGGCAGACAGACAGATGGACAAAGCCAAAACATAATACGCCCGTCAAAAATGACGGGTGTATAAAAAGTTTGGAAAATCTTGTCACTCTGTTTTATCGATCTGAATAGATGGCGCTCAAAAGTGCAATTACCTTTACCAACAAAATAGTCATTAAACATATTATTGAAAAGATCAGTATAAGTTGCTTGGTCAACATTTGAAAAGTTATTTTAAATCTTTCTGCCATCTTCCCCTATCAAATGAAGAAGAAGTGCCTTTTAAATTTTATCTTCCTTACCATCTGCTCTAGACACTGTGAGGTAAATTTCAAAGCCCTGTTTGAACGATTTCCATGCCTCGACATTGCTGCCCTCCGTTAAGGGGCTATATAAGTAATGGAATTTTGTTTATTATGAAATTCTCACCTCTGATATTCCTTAAATTCAAATTAAATACACACAACTTATACACCAAAATGAAGGTTGGGCAATAGAGAACACGAAAAATATATGAAATCAACTCATAGAGTTGACAGCAGGCACCAATGGTTCCTGAAAGCCTGCTACTGTATTCGTACCAGAACTGATAATAAAATAATATTTCCTAAGAACAACTTGTGACCAAATGTGCTTCACATATCCAAGAACAAAGCTTGGGCATCAAAATCCTTTAAAACACAGCGACAGAGCTGCATGGGGGTAAATTCTTGAAGTGACTGCTTTGTTTACATATATTCTTACTTTCGATTTCCGGTCTACGTAATCAGACGGGAAAAGCATCGAAAAACAACGCCATCTAAAATCAAATAATGAGAAAGATCGCCTGGAACCTGGTCAAATTTCTTAGAATTACGATTTTGTTTTTTATGGAAATTTGTGGTATCGAGTGATTTGCGCATGTCCATTGAACATGGAATCCATTTGTCCAAATGTTAATAGTCCCCATATTATAGCGAGACTGATATATCCTTAGTTGATAATTCTACGAGATTGATATTTTTCTGCATATTCTGGCTGGTCTGACTCATTTGCACTGAGTGACCTTTGAGTGTTTACATCTTTGTTACACATAATCAATTTTTAAATCATTGTACATATAGCTGTTGATTGTTTAACTGTTTAAGCAGGTCAAGGACCTTGTTTACATGAATTAAGACAGAATCACCTAGAAACTGATAGAAAACAGAATATTGGAGAACATTCAAGCTGACTACTACTACATGTATATAAAGGTTTGTCAACAAAATTCAGCAACTCATTTTTAGAAAACCATTTCAGAAAAATCCAGCAAGAGGATCACAGATCCAGAAGTCGAGTTTTGACTTTAAATTCTGAAGAAATAAGCTATTTGTAGCAACAGTGACCTTGACCTTGGAGCACGAGACTCTGGAATCGATAGGTGTCTTCCTTTCCTATAGGGTAACCTCTGGTATAAGTTTGGTAAAGGTATGTCAAATTTGTCACAAAATATTCTATTTATAGTAACAGTGACCTTGACCTTGGAGTCCCAGACTCCAAAATCAATAGGTGTCTTCCCTTCCTATAAGGTAACCTCTGGTATAAGTTTGGTAAAGGTGTGTCAAATAGAACTCAAGTTATTGCCCGGAAACCAATTTGTCACAAAATATTCTATTGAAAGTAACAGTGACCTTGACCTTGGGGTCCCAGACTCCAAAATCAATAGGTGTCTTCCCTTCCTATAAGGTAACCTCTGGTATAAGTTTGGTAAAGGTGTGTCAAATAGAACTCAAGTTTTTGCCCGGAAACCAATTTGTCACAAAATATTCTATTGATAGTAACAGTGACCTTGATCTTGGGGCCCCAGACTCCGAAATCGATAGGTGTCTTCCCTTCCTATAGGGTAACCTGTGGTATAAGTTTGGTGAAGATACACGGAATAGAGCTAAAGTTATTGCCCGGAAACCAATTTCTCACAAAATATTCTATTTATAGTAACAGTGACCTTGACCTTGGAGTCCCAGACTCCGAAATCAATAGGTCTCTTCCCTTCCTATAGGGTAACCTCTGGTATTAGTTTGGTAAAGGTGCGTCAAATAGAACTAAAGTTATTGCCTGGAAACAGATTTGACATAAAATATTCTATTTACCGTAACAGTGACCTTGACCTTGGAGTCCCAGACTCCAAAATCAACAGGTGTCTTCCCTTCCTATAGGGTAACCTCTGGTATAAGTTTGTTAAAGGTGCATCAAATAGAACTAAAGTTATTGCCCGGAGACCAATTTGTTACAAAATATTCTATTTACAGTAACAGTGACCTTGATCTTGGGGCGCGAGACTCTGAAATCGATAGGTGTCTTCCTTTCCTATAGGGTAACCTTTGGTATTAGTTTGGTAAAGGTGCATCAAATAGAACTAAAGTTATTGCCCGGAAACCAATTGTTTACGCCCACCGTCCTCCCGTCATTTCATCAAACTATAAGTCGAAAACTCGACTAAAAATTCATTTTCAGAAAGACTCATTTCAGTTAAATAGATATTCTATAACAAAGCAGTTGTTTCCATTGGAGATTATTATTGTTCGAGAACAGTGCAATTTTTATAGAAGCAGTGCTTCTTTGTAAATTTGGAAAAGTGATTCCAAAAGAGAATTTTGAAGAAAATTTATTCATCTTGTAAAAGAGAATTTATACCTTCAGTGAAACAAAATATATTTTTGTGAAAAGCCAGGATTCTACTGGATAATTTGGAAATTACCTGTGGTGCCAATACTTATTGGATTTTTACTCCATTTGAATTTTGCTGAGCATTTTATTACATTTTATTGGAGACTACTGAAATTTCTAAGTGAACATTTTATTACAAATGTACGGGATAATGTTTCTGAAGACACATTCTTGGATTTAACACTACCAGCTGGAAAATTTCTTGACAAAATTCTTCACCACTGGATTACTGGATTCTGTCAAACTGTATTTTGGACTAATTCAATAACTGATAAGTAGTACCACTGTTTTTATTTTCTGTAAACCAATTAGTGTAAAAGATCTTTGTATCATTTTTTTTTTTATATTAATTTTTTTAATTAAATTTCAGAATAGTTAAATTCCTAGTTATGGTTGCTGATTCTCAGGTTTCTTTCTGTTACCAATATCATTAATGTTTCCACACCATGACACAAAACACGTCCCGAAATTCCGTAATATAATTTTTGGGTTTGGTACGTATTTTCAGTCCAATATTCTTCCCATTCCTCCTATGGTAAAACTTAACAGCTGATCAAAATCATCAATTTAAGAAAAACGAATTTGTTTTGTGATAAAAGTATAAGCATTTCTGAGAAGAATGTGAAATTACCTTTTCATTCGCGTATCTCCGTTCTTAATGTGTCCAATATTGCTGTCATAATGTTATTTTTCAAAAAAAGTGCATTACAGATTTGTAATGCAGCCGGCCTTTTTCTTGTTTCTAGGGCTGTACGGTATTGAAATATCAGGTTTGGTATCGGTATTTTTCGGGAAAATACCTTGGTGTCAGTACGGCATTCGGTATATGCATGGAACACTGGAAATAGCAGCAAACTGACCCAATTCCCCAACATTCAACATTCAAATATAGTAACTAAACAGGTTCAGCGCTGACATCTCATGAACTTCACAAGTTGCTGTGATAATTGATTAGTCTAGCAAGTTATTTAATGAATCACACCATTCATTTTGAATCATCCCACTGCATCGAGTGATTCATTATATAACTTGCCAAGCTAATCAGTTGGCCTCTCTGTCATTCATTCATGCACTATGCCCCTCCCCCAATGACTCGGGTAGAAGAAACATATATGTTTAACACTTCAAGGTTTTTCAGTAAGTTTCCACTGGTAGTAAAACTCTTGGTCAGACTCTGTCCCCCCTTATCTTTCAAAGTTGCAACAAGATTAATGTCCACTGTCCAGTGAATTCAGTGTCCAATATCCACAGAAATATGCAAGTAAATTGAAGTAATTCAACTGTAAACAATCTCTCTTTGATGATCCCAGTTGTGAAAAGATTGTGCAATCACTGCCAATCATGCAATGCCTCAATAACATGGTGCCATCCACCTTTCATTGTCATCCTTGATAAACATATAAAACAAAAGCAATGCTAATGCATGACCTGATGTCCCCAATGGTAGCAAAGTTGGACTTGCATGTAAATAAATAACTTCTGAATGTTTGAAGAGAATTGGTTCATCCAAACAACTTTGAATTAACGGAATTAAAAAACACTATGATTCTTGGGTCATCCATATTTATATATCAATATGTAGTATGGTAAAATGCCATGCAAACCTGCCCTACAAACACTGGGTTTTACAGATATAGTGGACTAGAAGCAAGAGGCCCCGAGGGGCCTTAATCGCTCACCGGCCAAAGTGGTTCAAAGTGTTTGGGGTCACATTCAGTTAGACATGGTTCATCAACACTACAAAGGAATGAAGTCAAGCAAAGGCAAATTTTATGGAAATGGATCTGAACAAAACTGAACCTAACATGCACCCCCCGTCCCCCAACCCTGCCCATAGAGAGCCCAAATAATAAGCCAGGGACTCAAATTGAACAAACTTGAACCTGATCCCTCTTGAGAGGTTACAAATGTATATACCAAATTCTGACTGGTGGATCTGAACAAGGAGGTTTTTAAAGAAATGTCCTCACATTGCATTAAGTTAAACATTGGGCTCAAATAGGGAGCCAAAATACTAACCCAGAGACCCGATTTGAACAAACTTGAATCTGACCCACCTAGAGATGTTGTATACAAAATATGAAAGGATTCTGATTGGTGGATCTGAAGAAGAAGACTTTTAAAAGAAATTAAAATTTGGGCTCCCATAGGAAGCCAAATATCAACCCATAGACCAGATTTGAACAAACTTGAATCGGACTCTCCTAGAGATGTTGTATACCAAATATGAAAACATTCTGACTACAGGGTCTAAAGAAGAGGATATTAAATGAAAGTGTCAATGACACTGTAGCTTAACTTGTGTGTTGTGTTTGATGAAAAGGATAATGTTCAATGTTTATGAAAGGATTATGAAATAAGACAAGAATTGTGATAATTGTGAATATGTTCATTTCTGTTCCCTGTATGCTATGTTTATGATAAAGCAAAACGATAAAGCTGTTTTCTGTTGTCTTCAGAATCATTTGTCGTTTTCATCCATCTGTTGAACAAAACCAAGCATTTTCATCATGTTCCACGCGATTGAAGTTCTGGACGAGAAACAAAGCAAATAAAGTGACCGCAGATCAATTGTTAACATGATGTTACCTTTTTCTCTAAAACACAATAACATGTGGTACTCGATTTCATAAGAGCTAACGAAGAGGTACACTCGATTGATGATTTAGAACAGGTGTCGCTAAAAAGCGCCTACTGCAAACCACACATATCCAGCTTTATGATTTAGAACAGGTGTCACTAAAAAGCGCATAGTACAAACCACAAATATCTGGCGCACGTCAGGTATTACAACCCATGTTCCAAAAGCACAAAATGAGAATCTGAAAAATTCTGAATAGCGAATTTTTGGTTGAAGCCCTAGGCTTGCTCATGTTAGTTATTTGTCTACAATTTTGAAGCACAAAACCATACACCAGTCAAACTAAGTCTCTCCATTTGTTTGACCAACTATTCCTCAAGGTGCCCAGGCAATTCTGTCAAACTTGCACGTTGTCTGAATGGTTGACCTAGATTGTCCTTCTGTTGTATTTGCCTATAATTTTGAAACATGAAACCATTTACCATACTTCAGTTATTCTTTTCTCAATGGTGCTTAGGTTGATCTCCACAAAACTTGCAGAGTGGAATTGCCTTTGGGGGTGTCTGCGCATAATTTTGAAACACAAAACCATTTACCATACTCCATCTCCATTTGCTGACAGGAAATTCTTATTTCTGTACCAACAACTTAACCTCTTCCAATGAGGTAAACCATGGTCACCCTCATTCCGCCCTGTTGACCAAGGTACTTAAACCCAGACCCCTTTATAAATCTCCCCCACTATTTTTGATTTTTTTTTTTTTTGTACAGCTCTATTCGGCTGGTCATGAGGAAGCTCAGTGCTTAAAAAAATGTTCTGAGCCGTGCAATTTTTGAGATATGGCCATTTTTATTTTTTTTACTTTACTGTTTCTGGAGAAGATTTTTAAAGGTTTTTGCACCTTTCCGCCCCTTCTGGGGTCCCCATTGGGCGCGGTAACTTTAGTCACACAATTTCTAAATGACACATGCTGAGGAAGATACCAACCAAATTTGGTTCAATTTGGACCAGTGATTTAGGAGAAGTTGTTTGAAAAGTGTTCACGACGACAGACGACGACGGACAACGGATGGAAAGTGATAAAGATGCGCCCCCTTCAGTGAGCTAAAAATAGCAATTTAGGGGTGGGCCGTTAGCTAATCAGAAGCTGTGGCAGCCATGTTGGATGGTGGCGGACATACCGAACACAATTCTGAAAGAGCACCACCCACTGGTTAACCTCAGCAAATTTTATTCAAATTGATCCAGCAGTTCTGAAGAAGAAGATTTTAGTGTGTTTTCCTAATCACCAGCCATGGCAGCCATGTTAGATGGGCAACAGAGATTTCAAACACAATTCTTTGAGTGTTCCACCTAATGATCAATCCCAGAAAATTTTATGTGGCCCAGTGGTTTGGGAGGAGATGATTGTTGACACAAGAAAAAGATTTTTTAATGTTTTTCCATTACCTTCAGTGTTAAAAAGTGCCGAGTCAGCACTTTTTCAGAGTCCCGAAAAAGTACCTTAGAAAAAAACCGTTAGCGATTTTTTTCTACCATTCCTTTCCATTGGTCATAAGCAAGCTGCACAGTAAATAAAAAGTTTCTGAGCCGTGCAGTTTTGGAGATATGAGCGATTTTAAATTTTTAGCTCCTGAGGTTCCCACGGGGATATGGGAAAAAATTTTTCAGCATAAATTAGATACTTATGACCCAATAAGTCCTCAAAAAAAATTTGGTTCAAATCGATCTCTTGATTCAAAAAATAGAAATTTAGGGGTGGAGCGTCAGCCAATCAGAAGCTGTGGCAGCCATGTTGGATGGCGGGCGGACAAACCAAACACAATTCTGAGAGAGGACCACCCACTGGTTATCTCCAACAAATTTTATTCAAATTGATCCAGCGGTTCTGAAGAAGAAGATTTTAATGTGTTTTGCCAATCAGCAGCCAAGGCAGCCATATTAGATGGGCGACGGAGATTTCGAACACAATTCTTCGAGTGTTCCACCTAATGATCAATCCCATAAAATTTTATTAAAATTGGCCTAGTGGTTTGGGAGGAGATGATTGTTGACGCGAGAATAAGAGTTTTTAATGTTTTTGCATTACCTTCAGTGTTAAAAAGTGCCGAGTCAGCACTTTTTCAGAGTCCCAAGAAAGTACCTTAGAAAAAAACCGTTAGCGATTTTTTTCTACCATTCCTTTCCATTGCTCATAAGCAAGCTGCACAGCGAATAAAAAGTTTCTGAACCGTGCAGTTTTGGAGATGTTAAAAAATTTATAGTAATTTCTATATTTTTTATACTTACCAATGACCCAGACATAGCTGGTGCTAACTCTTAAAATATAGGGCCAAACACAAATTTTGCCCCCCAATCCCCAAAATTTGCATCTAAAACCAAAGAAAACATGTCCTGAATGGCCCTCCACACTTCACCTCTACTGCGCATGCGCAGTGTCAAGGACGTTCCGAAATTAGTGCCATTAATCATTCTAATAACCAGTGCCGGGTAAGCGCTATGTACTCAGCGGGGAGGCAAGAGTTCCCAACTCCTGGGAGGGCCATCCCCGTCTGGGTCATTGGTAAGTATAAAAAATATAGAAATTACTATAAATTTTTTAACATTTTTATACTGTACCAATGACCCAGACATAGCTGAATAGTAAAAAGGCTGGAGAGCCAAGGACATAGAGCAAGATGGAATACGCTCAATAATATAAAATAGAGTCATCCCCTCTAGGGAAAAAGAAGTAATAGGCCTTACATGTATCTTTCTTATTTATGAAAAATTAGAAAGATACAACACCTTCCAAAATTGAGCATCATACATCCATGTACTCTATTAATATCCAAAATAATCCTTATACTAATAATTTTTAAAGTAAGCCAATAAATAAAGTAAGTCTAGAGAATAGAGACTCTTATACTCCTTAAAAGAGTCTGAGGATTGCATAATCATGTCCGTTGACACATGCAATATTCAAAAGCTATACTTTAAAAACTAAGACTTGAATGAATTTTTAAAACATAAACTTCTCACTAAACAACCATCCCAATAACAGCTCAGAATTACTAACTCCGGAGGAGGTATCCCCTTGTTTTCATAGTAAAACAGGTGACCCAAGGGAACACCCTCCCCCCCCTTTTCTTGCCCTGGGTCAAATAGCCCAGAGCGAAGAGGGCAGCAGAACGGAGTCACTGCCGAAACAGACAGCCTACCTAGCTATAGTAGCAACTGTTAAGTGAATGACATTCTGAGCAGTATATAATAGACCTAACAATAGAGGCCTCCAGAAATGGACTCGATATTTCTGAGATAAAAATTCATGAGTGTGGATGGCTGAGCGCAATGAGCAGCCTTCAAAAATCTATAATAGCGACACTATTAATGTAAGCCCAAGATGTAGAAGAACTCTTACTTCATGAGCCGAAATCTTAAGCACAACTGCTGAGTCAATGATATACCATAAGCAGTACCGATAGTTAATAGAATCCAAAAGCAATAGAATGGAGCGTAACGTCCTTCTATTAGGCATCAAAGACAGAAGAAGCTTACGCCCGTAGTAATAAACAGATATCTGTTTATAAATACATAAACTCTAACCGGAGAGAGTAAAGGCCTAAGCCCGTACGAAGATGGAAGGACCTTAATAACAATAGGTTCCAGATATTAAGAGCCTAACTCTTATGCAAAAATCCAACCTAAATAGTAAAGGAAGTAGTGATTCCGAAACTACGAAAGTGAAAATCATCCATTGATAGTGCATGAAACTCACTGACTCTTCAGTAAAAGAGAAACCAACAGAAATACTGTCTAAAAGGTCGGAATTTGAAAACTACTGTTTCCAGAGGCTCAAATGATTACTTAGCTAAATAAGAACTGAAGTTAAATTCCATATAGGAATTTAATCTAAAGATTCTAAGTCTATTTATCAAAAAGTTACTAACTGACTTAGATAAAGACACATAAGACTCAATTGTAAACTATCCTAGAGTGCATAGGTATGAGGTAACATAAACCTATAACCTTAATAATAACAGGCTGCAGTAGATCTTGTCAAACAAGTATACTAAAAAGTTGCAATGAGTAGTATGGAGGGATCAACAATATGAACATAATGATCCCTACACCAACGACGGAAGAGCCTCCACTTTAGCCGCATAGAATAGCGAAGAAGAGGATCTCCTATAGTAAGAAATCGCGTCCAAAGCTCGTCCAGTACAATGCTTACAATGCAATACGGACCACACAACGGAATACGTGAAGGTTGCGACCTTGCGGGTTGTGATAAAGATGACACGATTTACCCAGCGAAAAAAGATCCTCTCATTGAGGAAGATTTCACGTTAAGTCCCACAGTAGACAAACAGAGTAAATTACCCATGGTCTCTGTGAAGATAGAGATGCTATCAACAGAAATGTATTGTGGTTGTTTATCTAAGCAATACCTGCTGAAACAACAGCGCCGGAGGATACGCGTATCCTATCATTCCGTCCTATAGATCAATAGAGCGTTAACAACATTAGCTCAGAGATCCGGACAAGCCAACACATACGTCTGCAATTGATTAGCAAGCTGTGTCGTAAATAAATCATCATTGGGCGCTCCCATAGATAGCAAATCTGATTGAATACTTGTTTGTTGAGAGTCCATTCTGACAGCAACAAGCGACCCCTAAGTGAACGGGAGTCCAGTAAAACAATCAGACGACCCGGAATATGACGGACCGAAACAGAACTTGGTGTACTATAACCAACAGACGGATTCTTTCCATTAAATTGAATAACGGAAACGAATGAGTGCCTCCCTGGTTCCGGAGATACGCCACTACTGTCGAATTAACGGACAGGATTTGGGCATGCGTTTCTGAATAATGTTCATGCAATGACATAAAGCAAGCCTAAAAAACATTATTCCGCGGAAGACAATTGGTTGCTAAGAGACTGTGGAACCCAAAGACCCTGGCACTTCGAATCCGTTGGGATCAATATTATATCCCAATCTGTTTGACTGGCAACCGTCATAACTGCAACACTCGGGTCCGGCAACTGCAGTGGCACTCTCTGAGTGAACCACCGAATGTTTGCCCCAGTCTGAATCTCTTGTAACACTAGATAGACAAGAGAACGTGTAAATCGAGCAATTCATGGATTGCTGAAAAGTTGCAGTCGAAGAGAAGCTTCTCCGAGAACTAAGCGACTCTGAGAGAGTTCTTAACCTTACTATCCACGCGCGTGGATGTAGCTAGGGCTGCGTCACGTCTAACCAACTCCAATCAGCCACTGAAGGGCGGAGTTATACGTGAACAAACTACTGCCCTCAAAAGAAATCACATTGAGAATAATATCCCGTAAATCTTTTCTTGAAGACGTAACGATAACGCCTCAGTAAGGTGGATTACGTATGATAAAGCGTCTAAGTTAAGTCTACTAGACATCATTGTCGTTTCCAACATTGAGGTTGGAAAAGAGATAGACGGCGAAAAAGAATATTTCCAGTCTTTAACCACACCGTCTAGACGCATATGAACTCTCGGTATGCCCTGCTCTGCCAAAATAAACTATTCGTATAAATGATAAAACGGCAGAAATGAGCAACGCGGACAAGAAACTAAACTATCATGCTTGGTAGCAGGCTTGTATGAATATATAGCGTCGAAAAATAAAACACATGTTGTAATGAAATTATTGGACTGCGTCGGTAAGTCAGGGACAATGTCCCTGAACCGATCCAAAATTCCGAGTCCAATGACGCTATAAGTCTCTTATCCAACATTGCAGCAATGTAATCCGAAATAACAATCACTGGAAGATAATGCCCGAAGATATAAATGGCAGCTTCCGATACTACGAAAGGGAAAACTCGAAATCTTTCGAATCCCTTTCGCCATCCTGTCGGACCCTATAAAGCGTTCGGTCATCCGTACCTGATGCAACCGCGGACCGCACCGACCCAGCGTCGTCGTATAATTCCTGATTCGACCAAGAAACTGTCGATTGCTGGGATGCTGCGAAACAACTGTGCTAACTCGGATAGCACGTCCGTCACTGAGGCCTAAGGAGAAGCGGTCCTACAATGCATTGCCGCTGGAAGCTCCGTGATCGTTACCCCCGTGCATACTACCAATATGCGAGCGAACGGAGTGTATAGGCCTCTTGTCCCTTGGCTACCGGATGGAGTGACCTATTCGCCGTGGAATCACTGAATGACAAAACAGATCGGATACTCGAGGTCACGTAGCCAATGTGCGGTCGTGTGCCCTGCTGTGAGGATGAGGAAGCATTATGGACAGTCTCTCGGACTGTCAATATAACGGAGCGTCCCGACCGACAGACGTATGCTCCAAATGTAAAATATCTGAACCACAACATGCGGTCCCCAATGTTGTTGGACGAGAGAGGGACCTCTCTCGCTCACAGCCCGGACGGATCTGGACAAGCCAGGAACCGGACTAACAGGCTTCCTCCGATCTGTCCTCAATCTGCCGTCACTGGGTGAGTACTAAAGTAATTAAAGTGCTTGCATCACCCAAATCTCCTTCCTAGACCGCAACGGACGAACCCGGCAGCCGAACCATTCGATGAATGCACGCTACACCGGGTGAGCTAGCGAATGTCACTCCGTCGATCCTACAAGGGATCTCTTAGGCGATAGACATATTCCATGAGCACTATTGCCGCTAGCTCTTCATTAACTATGACGACAGAGCACACTTTTGAAAGACATCTCCGTAACTTTGCGAACAAGAAACCAGAAATGCTTGGTTATAGCAAGCATATAATAATAATATATATAGCGTCGTTCAATAATTCGAAAGTTTGTGTGACATTATTGGACTATGTCAGAACTGAGGGACGATGTCCCTGAACCGAACCAAAAATTTCCACCGACGCTATCAGTTTCTTATCCGGCATCGCAGCATTCTGGTCCGACGAAAGAAGCTGTAGAAGACCAAGTGAGATGACATACACAACAGCATATGTTGTTCCAAAAGGGAAAGCTCAAAATCCTCCAAATCCCTTTCGGTATCCCGTCGGACCGGATGAAATTTTCGGACGTCCGTACCCGCTTCCGCGGAGCGTCCCAACCCAGCATCGTCGGATAAAAAATATGCGACAGATTCAGTTGATGCTGGGATGCTGCGATAAACTGTGCTATTTAGGAAAGCATGTCCGTTCCCGAGGCCTGTGCAGTAGCGGTCTTACGATGCATTGCCGCCGGAAGCTCCGTGTACGTTGACTCCCGCACACTTCCTATGCGAACGTCCGGAGTCTGCAGGCCTCGTATCCCTGGCTACCGGATGGTGTGACCTGGTCGCCGATGATTCTCTGACTGGCGAAGCTGACTGGATATCGGAGGTCACGTAGCCAAGAGCGGTCGTGTGCTCTACCATGAGAATGAGGAAGCCTTATTGACAGTCTACTCCGGACTGACTATATGTCGGAGCGTCCCGAGCGACGGACGTATGCTCCGAATGCGAAACATTTTGTACCACAACATCTGGGGCCAGATGTTGTTGTACGAGAGAGGGGCCTCTCTCGCTCGCCGTCCAGATGGACCAGAACGAGCTATGAACCTGACTAAAAGGCTTCCTCTGTTCTCCCTCTGATCCGCCGTCACTGGGTGTGCATTTGTTTGATTTATAGTGCTCGCATCACCCCAAAATTCCTTCTAGACCGCAACGGACGAACCCGGCTGCCGAACCATTCGGTGAATGGACGCTACACCGAGCGAGCTAGCGGACGTCAAAGGCCGTCGAACCTACTAGGGTCCTCTTAGGCAATTGGCGTATTTACATGAGCACTTTTCCGCTAGCCCTTCATTAATTGTGACGACGGAGGCACACTGTTGGAAGACATCACAGATACATCACCCTAATCTTGATCGTCTGAAATAGAAATTGATAAAGTAGAGTGACCCTGCGGGGAAAGGACCGGAGTGTCCAATTCCCCCCTAACATACCGTGACATACGCTTCCCATATTGTCATTGAAATCATACGATACAGAACAGGAGTTAATGCGAGTACACTGACCACATATAGAATGATTATAAAAGTCAGAGGAAGACTTCCTCTTATTACAATAGATCAATATCCTTTCAATGTGAAAAGAAAACAAGTCCTGGTACTCGCACTAACCCCTGGCAATCAAAATACATAATAATAATATGATCCATTAATATAGAAAAAATAATTGAAATCAAAATATTTTGAAAAAATATTTTTTCAGAACAGCCCAAGTTTCTGAAAAGTACTGTTGAGCCCCAATGGATCCCAAGCCTAAGTGTGGACAAAAATTTTAAAAATATTTTAAACAATTTATTCAACACTTACGAACAATAATAATGTATCTAGTTATGATTAAAATAACATCAAGATATTATTTTCCAGAAATCCCCCCCTCACACAGAGGGCTGTTGTAAATGTAAACAATGAATGTAAAAAACACTAAAATAAGACTCCAGGCACTCAGGCCCGGAATCAGTTACCAAAAATACACTATCTGATGCAAAACAGAGACTTCCAGGGAAGAAACTGCAGAACATCAGATGGTGGTTGCAGAACACAACGCCTAACCACCCGTAGGTGAAGACGTAAACATGGGGAAAAGAACAGAATTCATTCTGTTATTCAGCTAAAACTCCCAAGAAAATTTAGTAATAATAATTACAAAAACTATGCCAAAAGCATGGGAGAATAGCAAGAGGGGACTTAAAGGACAGGGAGAGAGGAAAACACTGAAAAATCAGTGTAACTAAATATTCAGAATGACAACAAAATGGCTGCTGCCTCGAAAATAGGTAACTTAACATAATTTCATTAAAAAATTTTAAGTTACAGCCCTGATAATATTCTGTCACACATTTTTCCTCTCCTCCTTCTCTATCCTCCTTAGAATCACCATTTCACTAATATTTATGTGTCTGGCATCATTTAAACTGAGATATACAAAGATCAGTCAGATGTTAACTGATGAAGGGCCAAACTTAGAATGATTAATGGCGCCAATTTCGGAACGTCCTTGACACTGCGCATGCGCAGTAGAGGTGAAGTGTGGAGGGCCATTCAGGACATGTTTTCTTTGGTTTTAGATGCAAATTTTGGGGATTGGGGGGCAAAATTTGTGTTTGGCCCTATATTTTAAGAGTTAGCACCAGCTATGTCTGGGTCATTGGTACAGTATAAAAATATGAGCAATTTTAATTTTTTCTATTTTTTAGCTCCTGAGGTTCCCATGGGGCTACGTGAAAATTTTTTTCGGCATAAATTAGATACTTATGACCCAATAAGTCCTCAAAAAAAATTTGGTTCAAATCGATCTCTTGATTCAAAAAATAGAAATTTAGGGGTGGAGCGTCAGCCAATCAGAAGCTGTGGCAGCCATGTTGGATGGCGGGCGGACAAACCGAACACAATTCTGAGAGAGGACCACCCACTGGTTATCCCCAGCAAATTTTATTCAAATTGATCCAGCGGTTCTGAAGAAGAAGATTTTAAAGTGTTTTTGCCAATCAGCAGCCAAGGCAGCCATATTAGATGGGCGACGGAGATTTCGAACACAATTCTTCGAGTGTTCCACCCAATGATCAATCCCACAAAATTTTATTAAAATTGGCCTAGTGGTTTGGGAGGAGATGATTGTTGATGCCCAACGACGACGACAACGGACGAAAAGTGATCAGTAAAGCTCATCCTGAGCTTTGCTCAGGTGAGCTAAAAATTGGGATAGTGGACTAAAAAAACAATTGGGCAGCACTTCTCCCTGTAAGACACTGGCCATTAAGAATGAAGCTGAAATTGGCATCCATATTTATATGGTTATATCGATATGTAGTAGGTTAAAATGACACGCAACCTCTCCACAAAGCACTGGGCAGCACAGAAATAGTGGACTAAAAAAAAAATTGGGCAGCACTTCCTCCACAGGCACTGGCCAGTAAGAATAAAGCTGAAATTGGCATCCATATTTATATGGTTATATTGATATGTAGTTTAAAATGACATGCAACCTCCCCTGCAAGCACTGGGCAGTACAGAAATAGTGGACTAACTGGCCAGTAAGAATAAAGCTGAAATTGACATCCATATTTATATGGTTATACTGATATGTAGTTTAAAATGACATGCAACCTCCCATGCAAGCACTGGGCAGTAGAGAAATAGTGAACTAAAAAGAAATCGGGCCACACTTCCCCTGAAGGCACACAGGGGAAGTGTGGCCCGATTTCTTTTGTGATTTGTGATTTTTGAATTCAAAAAGCGGCATAGCTCTTGCAAGAATGGTCGGAGTGAACCTCCAAATGGAACTTGACCTGTATTTTGACATTAGTAATAAGCAAATAAAATTTGAAATCGATTGGTGCGGTGATACAATTTTAATTGGTCTGGAACCAAAATCACTAGAAAGCTTGTGTCATCCATATTTATATGGATATATCAACATGTTGAGGTTAACAGCCAGGGTCATATCATGTCGGTGACAGTTTTACGGGTGGAGGAAGCCGGAATACCTGGAGAGAACCACCAAGCAATGACGAGTAGCTGTCAGCTCTCTAACATCGTAACTCTGCACTGCAGCACAGGAAAGGTTAGATTGGTTAAGACATGCGCACCATCGACGTGCAGTATGCCTTAGTACAAAGCGTCATCGTGCCCCCATGTAGGCAATTGGGGTTAAGTGCCTTGCCCAAGGACACAACATGGGAGTATGAATCAGTCGCTGAAATGGTCACCCATCCAACTACTAACAGCGTTCAGTGTTGCTTAACTTCGGTGATCTTATGAGAACCGGTTACCGCAACGCCCCCCTTGTATTTTAATAAAATGATCAGTTGTTAAAAGTATCTGCAACTTAAAATATTAATGCTGAATTGAAAGAAATGCTACCAAAAAAAACGTGGCACATGATAACCACTGGCAGTATTATTTATTTATTTATTGGTGTTTAAGGTCACATATTTCTGCACAATGGCTAATCATGACCTCGACAGTTTTACGGGTGGAGGAAGCCGGAGTACCCAGAGAGAACCATAAGCAACGGCGAGCAACTGTCAGCTCCCCAACATACTAACTCCACACAAGCAGGGTCAGCATTGGTTGAAGACAGTGCATCATCGACGTGCAGTACGCCTTAGTACACAACGTCACCATGCCCCCAAGTGGGCAATGGGGGTGAAGTCTTGCCCAAGGACACAACATGGTTGCCGCAGGTGGGATTCGAAACTGGCAGTATTAACGTTTGTATGTAAAGTTGCCAACGTATTGAATTTTCAAAACCAGTGGATTATTTCCAACCAAATGTCAACCAGTCATCCACCCACCCGACCCCTCAATGTTCCCTGTGAATAAATCTCACAGTAGTCTTATTTCCAGAAAATATATCGAATCAGCCAGAATGTTGGAAACACTGGAACCGGGCCGTATTTCTTCAGAAACGGAAGTAACAAGTTAACAACTTGCCATTTTTTGTTTTTCTGCTGTCACTTTTTTTATTTCTTTCACCGACGTATTCGCAGCTTCTGCTGTCTAGCTCTCACTTACAAAGTTCACATTTGCGTGTTTTCTTATCAATTCGATCAAAAGATGCAGCCCACAGGTTTTTACATTTACGATCCACCTTGATGAGTTGACTTTCTGTCAATTTTGCAGAAAAATATAAATACCAAAATAAGAGATATTTCTATTTGGTTTCGGTACGGTTTTCGGTAACCCTGTAATACCGAAACCGTACAGTAAAGTTGGTATACTGCACAGCACTACTTGTTTCATTTTTTGAATGTTATTGGAGAGAATGTGTTTTGCAGAAAGTGTTGACGAAATGCACTGGCAGAAAAGAACAGTGTGCGAGACTGCAGACACATGTTCAGTTTTCTCTTTCGTACGCGATCTTTTTTAAAATTTTAATACAAGGCGAAGAGTTAACTAACAGTTTGAAGGACTTTATCTAGTACATTTTAAAAGAGAAAAACAACAACCAATTTTAACAACAGGCAAGACATTAAGGGAAGACAAAAAGGTAAGTGGAGCTCAATAAAAACAGTTAATTTAGGCCTGATTAAAAACTTAAAACTCTTAGTTGTTGGAAAATTTTGTTCATTGAGTGCCAACTCTTGCTGCTCTGACAACATACTGTAACAGTACAAAAAACAACAAGTGTTTGACCACCAAGGTGGTATTAGTCCCCTACGGCGCTTTTGTGACATAAGGTGTTTTTGTCACAGAAGACACTCGAGTATATAAGCATCTTGGATTTTGAAAAAAAAATATTGAGCGTGCATAATCCCCTCACAACCCTTTATCCATATACATAAATGAAAGGCGTAGCTTGAACCATGTTGGAGGGAGGGGTGTTAACATAAAATAGAGAAAAAAGCTTAAAAAACACAACAAAAATGGCCGCCATTCTGCCATCTTGGATTTTGAAAAATAAATATTGACTGCACATCATCCCCTCAGAACCATTTATCCATGTACCAAATATGAACCATGTTGGAGGGAGGGGTGGTAACATAAAATAGAGAAAAAGCTTAAAAAAACACAACAAAAATGGCCGCTATTCTGCCATCTTGGATTTTTAAAAATAAATATTGACTGTGCATCATCCCCTCAGAACCATTTATCCATGTACCAAATATGAAAGGTGCAGCTTGAAGCATTTTAGAGGGAGAGGTGGTAACATAAAAACAGACAGACAGACAGACGGACGGACAGATAGACAGATGTTAGATTTTGAAAAAAAAATATTGAGCGTGCATAATCCCCTCACAACCCCTTTATCCATGTACCATATATGAAAAGTGCAGCTTGAACCACGTTGGAGGGAGCAGTGGTAACATAAAATAGAGAAAAAAGCTTAAAAAACACAACAGAAATGGTTGCCATGGCGCCATCTTCAATTTTGGGAAAAAAATATTGAATGTGCAACATCCCATTACAACCCTTTATCCATGTGCCAGATATAAAAAGTGTAGCTTGAACCATGTTGGAGTGAGGGGTGGTAATATAAAATAGAGAAAAAAGCTTAAAAAACACAACAAAAATGGCCGCCATGCAGCCATCTTGGATTTTGAAGAACAAATATTGAACGTGCATCATCCCCTCCCAACCCTCTATCCATGTGCCAAATATGCAAAGTGTAGCTTGAACCCTGTTGATGGGAGGGGTGGTAACATGAAAATAGAGAAAAAAAGCTTAAAAAACACAACAAAAATGGCCGCCATTCCGCCATCTTGGATTTTGAAAAAAAATTTTGAGTGTGCATCATCCCCTCAGAACCATTTATCCATGTACCAAATATGAAAGGTGTAGCTTGAACCATGTTGGTGGGAGGGGTGGTAACATGAAAATAGAGAAAAAAAAGCTTAAAAAACACAACAAAAATGGCCACCATTCCGCAATCTTGGATTTTGAAGATCAATGCTATGGTACTGTGACCTGCAGGTTTAAAGCTGCTAAAAGTCTGCTGACTGGGACATTTGTTCAAAGCCAATAAAAGTCCAAAAATAAAAAAATAACATAACAATTTTTGATCGATTCTGTGAATTTTACCAATCTCTAAGCATATGCCGGACAGCTGTGATTATAGAAATGAGTGCGTCCTTTTGAAAAATAAACACTGAAACAGCATTTCAATGCATGTGATAGATTAACAATGCATGTTTCAAAATTTAACACACATATGACTGTGTGCAGCAAAATTTACAAATTATATTCACTAAAAAGCAATATGTTTTAACCCTTCACCTAATGAATTGGCTGTATCTTTCAACTTAATTTTCAAAATGAGCTTTTGAAAAAAACAATATATACTGAGTCAAAACAGAGAGTATAATAAACTTTGAGGAGCAATGTTTTTAGTATTATCGACTTTAATCCCAAACAAATTATTGTAAATTCATATTTAGAGTCTAGCTGTATGAATTTGCATAATTTCATGTTCTTACTGTTGCCAGCATCACGTCAGTACATGGCAATTCAGACATGGGGTGAAATGAAAAATTCACACATGTAGTCAATAGCATGTATGGCCATCGTTTGCCTCTTGGATGGCAAGACATCGACAATGCATGGACCTGATAAGTCTCTGGATGTCACCCTGTGGTATTACGTTCCACTCCTGCCTTAGAACATTACGTAAATCGCCCAATGTTTGAAGATCATGAAGTCATACCCGACAGTCCAATTGATACACTCTTGCCCTACCATCAGAGGGCCGCAGACAAAATCGTGATTCATCACTAAAAAGAATTATGCTCCAGTGCTGCTGTGTCCAGGGAACACGCTGATGAACCCATTCCATTCTACGATGATGTTGGGTGAGGATTGGTCCGTGGTATGGACGCCTACTTCGGATGCAGTGTTCAGCGAGTCTGTTGCGGACAGTTTGTGCACTGATTCTGTTGTTAGTTCTGCCAGGAGTAATTGCTACTGTCCTCATGGCCGGAAGGAAGCGATCCCGCAAGTGAGACATTCTCATGTGTTGGTCTTGTGCAGGGGTCGTAACTCTTGGTCGACCTGAACATGGTCAGTCAGCAGTAGATCGAGCGGTTCTAAACCTTCCAATGAGACAGTAAATAGTGGCCACAGTGACTCCGAACTCAGCAGCGAGGTCAACTGGAGATATCATAGCCTCATGCATACCAATGGCACGCAACCTCCGATTTTTGGTTAACCTTGGCATTTTTTAAAATGTCGGAAGACAAAAACTAGCATGTTTTCTCAATAACCCAGGCTCTCTAGCACAACATAACACAAAATCATCGGTCATTCATTCAATTTGACATTCTCGGGTAGCACATGCTATTTGGAAATCTGTAGCAAAATTGTATACGGTTGGGTGGACAATAACATGTCATTAAACTCTTTGCACAACTTCTTGTCCACAAACATGCAACATTAGAACTATTATATTTCATCCTTATGCTATTTTGTCACATTTGTTTCTATTATACTTTCTTTTTTGACTCAGTATATTTAAAAAAAAATTCAACAAAACCATATTATGCCCCCCCCCCCCCCCTCCTCCCCGCAACCAAACAATTGGAACAAGCTCATGAAATTTGAAAAATTTATAGTAATTTATATATTTTTTATACTTACCAATGACTCAGACATAGCTGGTGCAAATTCTCAAAAATCTAGGGCCAAACACAAATTTTGCCCCCCAATCCCCAAAATTTGCATCCAAAACCGAAAATAACATGTCCTAAATGGTCCTCCATACTTTTCCTCCACTGCGCATGCGCAGTGTCAAGGAGGTCTCGAAATTGGCGCCAATTATCATTCTTACAAGCAGTGCCTGGTCAGCGCTATGTACTCAGCGGGGAGGTACGAGTTCCCAACTCCTGGGAGAGCCATCCCCGTCTGGGTCATTGGTAAGTATAAAAAATATACAAATTACTATAAATTTTTTAACATTTTTATACTGTACCAATGACCCAGACATAGCTGAATAGAAAAAAGGCTGGCGGGCCTAGGACATAGAGGAAAATCCAATAAGCTCAACTATATATAATAGAGTTATCCCCTCGAGGAGTAAAGGAGGATTAGGCTTTACATGTATCTTCTTATTTATGACAAATTAGAAAGACACAACACCTTTCATAATTGAGCATAATAACATCCATGTTCTCTATTAACATCCAGTATAACCCTTTATACTAATTATTTTTAAAGTAAGCCAATAAATAAAGTAAGTCCAGAGAATTGAGACTCTTTATACTCATTAAAAGTGTCCGAGGATTGTATATTAACGCCCGTTTGACACGTGACATATACAAATGCTTCACACCGAGCTACACTTTAAAAATATGACATGAATGAATTTAAACATTAGCTTTACACTTTAAAACCATCCCGGTACCGACTCAGAATTACTGACTCCGGAGGAGGTATCTCCTTGCTTTTCACTATAAAGCAGGTGACCTAAGGGAACACCCTCCCCCCCCCCCTTCCCCTTGCCCTGGGTCAAATAGCCCAGAGCAAAGAGGGCAGCAGGAAAGAGTCCGTGCCAGAACAGAAAGCCTGCATAACTATAGTTGCAACTGTTTAGTGGACGACATTCTGAGCAACAGATAACGGACCTAAACAATGCAGGTCTCCAGAAATGGACTCAATATTTCTGAGATAAAAATTTGTGAATGTGGATGGCTGAGACCAATATGCAGCCTTCATTAAATTTGTAATAGCAACACTATTTGCGTAAGCCCAAGATATAGAAAGAGCTCTTACTTCATGAGCCGATATCTTAAGCACAGACTGCTGAGTTTAAGATAGATTATCATAAGCAGTACAGATAGTTAATTGAATCCATCTAGCAATAGAATGGACCATAATGTCCTTTCTATTAGGCATCAGAGACAGAAAGAAGCGTTTTCATCCCTTTCTGATAAACTGAGATCTTCGTTTATAAAAACGTAAAGCTCTAACCGGACAGAGTAAAGGCCTATGCCCGTCTGAAGACGGAAGGGCCTTAATAACAATAGGTTCCGGATATTTATTAGGAGCCTGATTCTTAGCCAAAAATCCAACATTAGTAGTAAAGGTAATAGTGTTCCCGACACTACGATAGTGAGAATCGTCCTCAGATAGTGCATGAAGCTCACTGACTCTTCTAGCAGAAGAGTAAGCTAAGAGAAATGCTGTCTCATAAGATAAGAATTTGAAGTCCACTCTAAGGGTTCTAGGTCGATTTATCGAAAAGTTTCTAACTAATTTAGATAAAGAGACATTAGATCCAATTTGTAAACTATCATGGTGTGCATAGGTATAAGATAACATAGACCTATAACCTTTAATAGTAACAGGCTGCAGTTTGATCTCATCAAACAAGTATACCAGAAAGTTGCAATGTCTGGAATGGAGGGATCAAAAATATCAACAGAATGATCCCTACACCAATGACAAAAGACCTCCCACTTAGCCACATAGTTTAGCGAAGAGGAGGTCCTCCTACAGTTAGAAATTGCGTCCACTGCTCGTCCTGTAAAATGCTTGCCGTGCAAGAAGGACCGCACAACGGAAATACGTGAAGGTTTAGACCTTGCGGGTTGTGATGTAGTTGACGCGATTTCCCCTGCGAAAGAAGATCCTCTCATGGAGGAAGCTTCTGCGGTATGTCCCACAGCAGACACCCGAGTAGATTTATCCACGGTCTCTGTGGAGACAGAGATGCTACCAACAGAATTTTGCATTGAGATTGTTTTATCTTTAGCAATATCTGCTGAATCAACGGCGCTGGAGGATACGCATATCCTATCATTCCGTCCCACAAGATCAATAGAGCGTCTACTGCATATGCTCGAGGATCCGGACATGGAGACACATACGTCTGCAACTGATTGTTGAGCTGTGTCGCAAATAAGTCTATCATTGGCCGCTCCCACTGGTAGCAAATCTGATTGAATACCTGTTTGCTGAGAGTCCATTCTGACGGCAACAAGCGACCCTTCCGTGAAAGGGAGTCTGCTAATACATTCAGACGACCCGGAATATGACGGACCGAAAGTAGAACTTGGTGTTCTAGTACAAACAGAAGGATTCTTTCCGTTAAATTGAATAATGGAATGGAATGAGTGCCTCCCTGGTTCCAAATATACGCTACTACTGTCATATTGTCTGACAGGATTTGGACATGTGCTTTCTGAATAATGTTCATCCAATGACATAGTGTAAGCCAAATTGACATCATTTCTTTGATGTTTATGTGCTTGCCTAGAAACTGCGGATCCCAAAGACCCTGGCGCTTCGAATCCGTTGGGATCAATGTTGCACCCCAACCTGTTTGACTGGCATCAGTCATAATAGTAAAACTCGGATCCGGCAACTGCAGTGAAACTCCCTGAGTCAACCACTGAATGTTTGCCCAAGTCTGAATCTCTTGTTTCACTTGATTTGACAAGAGAACGTCTATATCGAGCGAATGAATCTTTACTCTCCAATTCTGAGTCAAGAAAATTTGGAGAGGACGAGTGCGTAACCGCCCCATCGGAATGAGATCTGCAGCGGCTCCGCACAGACCTATGAGTCTCATGAATTCTCTCGCTGTGACTTTGTCTGAGTGAAGACAATAGCGAGCGTAACAACTGATTAATTTCGCTCTGGTTAACGGCAGACGAACGAGATTGTTGTGCGTCTCAAAGCTCATTCCCAAGTGGGTGAATGACTTGGACGGCACCAGATCCGACTTCTCCTCGTTTATTATAAAACCGAGACATTGGAGTAATAAAAGCAGATTCTGCACATCGTTCTGAAGCGTTAACTCGTTGCCGTACCTCTGAAGAATGTCGTCCAGGTAGGCCGATGTTACCGCAGACGAATGAGCTCGGAAATGCATCATTACCGAGTTCATTATTCGAGTGAAAGCCCAGGGCGCTAGGTTCAAACCGAAGCACATCGCTCGGAACTGATATACAACTCCTAGGACTGCGAAGCGTAGATACTTTCTGAATGTCGGATGTACTATGACGTGAAAGTACGCATCCTTGAGATCTATGCTTGTAGCATAGTCATTCACCCGAATACTCGCTCTGACTGATCGAGTTGTCTCCATATAGAACTTCGGAGCGACGATCAGCTTGTTTATCCAGCTCAGATCTATGACTGGACGGAACGAGCCGTCTGGTTTCGAAACCAGAAACAGATGGCTGTAGAAACCCGGTGATTCCTGGTCTTCTACGACCTCTACCGCGTTCTTCTCCAGAAGAGACTGCACGTCTGATAGAAAAGCGTCTCTTTTCTGCGGATTTGACGGAAGCTGAGTCCATATTGGACTTCGAGTTAATGTAGGCTTTCGTTTGAAGGATATTCTTAGTCCTTCCAAAATTACCCCTCGAACCCAGGGGTCGTCCGTAATTGACACCCAATTGTTTATAAAACTCGACAATCTTCCGCCTACCGGAACACGATAGAGGTTCATACCATCACCTCCTAAACCTGCAAGGCTTGCGGAAGGAGAAACTACGTTCTCCACGAGTTATCTGATCATAGATTGCTGAAAGCTTGCCGTCGAAGAGAAGCTCCCCAGAGACCGGAGCGACTCTGAGTTTTTCCCCTTACTATCCATGCGCTTGGATGTAGCTAGGGCAGCGTCACGTCTAACCAACTCCAGGTTTGCCACTTAAAGGGCGGAGTTATACGTGGAATAAGCTATGGCCCTCAAAAGAACTCTCAAGGAGGATTGTATATCCTGGAATTCTTTCCCTTGAAGATGTAATGATAACGCTTTAGTAAGGTGATCTGCGTATGATAAAGCGTCTAAGTTAACTCTATTAGACATTATTGTCGTTTCCAACGTTGTGGTTGGAATTGACACAGACGACGGTATAGACAATTCTAAGTCTTCAGCCTGGTCGTCTAGACGCAGAGGAACTCTCGATATGCCCTGTCCTGCCGTTTCAAATTTATTCCTTGAATTGATGAAAGGCAGATGTAGAGCATTTGCGGACAAGAAACCATACTTGCTCATTTTGGTAGCAAACTTATATATAGCGTCATTCAATAGTTCAGATATTCTTGTGGCATTATTGGACTGTGTCGGAAACTCAGGGAGGATGTCCCTAAACCGATCATTCTGTGTCCAGTGACGCTATCAGTCTCTTATCCGGCATCACAGCATTCTAGTCCGACGGAACAACCTCTGGAAGATAATGCCGGATAAAATCTACGGCAGCTTTATGTTGTTCCGAAAGGGAAAACTCCAGCTCCTCTGAATCCCTTTCGCCATCCTGTCGGACTATTTGAAGTTCTCGGTCGTCCGTACCTGATGCTTCAGCGGAGCGTACCGACCCATCGTCGTCGGATAATTCCTGATCCGACAGAGATTCTGTTGTTTGCTGGGATGCTGCGATAAGTTGTGCTATTTGTGATAGCACGTCCGTCACTGAGGCCTGTGGAGCAGCGGCCTTACGTTGCTTTGCCGCTGGAAGCTCCCTGGACGTTGACTCCTGCATATTTCTTTTATGCGAACATCCAGAGTCTACAGGCCTCGTGTCCCTGGCTACCGGATGGTGTGACCTGGTCGCCATGAAATCCCTGATCGGCGAAGCTGGCTGGATATCCGTGGTCACGTAGCCAAGGTGCGGTCGTGTGCGCTGCCGTGAGGATGAGGAAGCCATATTGACAGCCTTTCCGGACTGTTTATATAATGGAGCGTCCCGAGTGGCGGACGTATGCTCCGAATGCAAAACATTATGTACGACAACATCTGGTCCCAGATGTTGTTGTACGAGAGAGGGACATCTCTCGCTCGCAGCCCGAATGGACCTGGACGAGCTAGGAACCAGACTAATAGGCTTCCTCCGTTCCATCCTCTGATCTGTCGTCACTGGGTGTGCACTTTGTGTTATTATAGTGCTCGCATCACCCAAATCTCCTTCCTGGACCGCAACGGATGAACCCGGCTGCCGAGCCATTCAATGAATGGTCGCTACACCGCGCGAGCTAGCGGACGCCAATGGCGTCGATCCTACTAGGGACGTCTTAGGCAATTGACGTATTTCCATGAGCACTTTTGCCGCTAGCTCTTCATTTAACTGTGACGACGGAGGCACACTTTTGGAAGACATCACGGAAACATCACCCTGTTCTTGTTCCTCTGAAAAAGAGATTGAAAAACTAGAGTGACCCTGCGGAGAAAGGACCAGCATGGCCTTATCCCCACTAACACATACCGTGACACACGTTTCCAATCTTTGTCATCCCAATTGACACACACTGAGCAGGAGTTAGTGCGAGTACACTGACTACAATTAATACAATGATTATGAAAGTCAGAGGAAGATTTCCTCTTATTACAATTTGAACAATATCCTTTCATTGTGAAAAGAACACAGTCCTAGTACTCGCACCAACCCCTGAAAACAAAGATACATAATAACATGATCCATTAACATATAGAAAAAATAAATGAAATCAAAAAAAAAATTTTGAAAAAATATTTTTTCAGAAAAGCCCAAGTTTCTGAAAGTAACATTGAGCCCCAATGGATCCCAAAAAAGCCTAAGTGTGGACAAAAATTGTTTAAATATTTCAAAAAAATTAATGCAACACTTACGTATAACAATAATGTATCTTGTTATGATTAAACTAATACAAAGACAAGAAATCATTCTCAACAGAAACCGTTGTCAATGTAAACAAGAAGTGTATAAAAACCGGAAACATGACTCCAGGCACTGATAAACATGGCCCGAAATCAGTTACCAATTAAAACGCTATCTGATGCAAAACAGAGACTTCCAGGGAAGAAACTGCAGAACATCAGATGGTAGATGCAGAACACAACGCCTAAACACCCATGGGTGAGGATGTAAATATGGGGAAAAAACAGAATTCATTCTGTTACCAAGCTAAAACTCCCAAGAAATTTTAGTAATAATATTACAGAAAATATGCCAAAAGCATGGGAGAATAGCAAGGGGGGACTAAAGGAAATGGAGAGAGGAAACACTGATCAAGCAGTGTAACTTTATAGCAAGAATGACAACAACAGGCCCCCATGCCTTGAAATTAGGAAACATAACATAATTTCATAAAAAAAATTTAAGTTACAGCCCTGATTATTTCCTGCCACTAATTTTTACTCTCCTCCTTCTATTTCCTCTTTAGATCCACCATTTCTCTAATATTTATGTGTCTGGCATCATTTAAACTGAGATTTACAAGCACAAATATCAGTCAGATGTGAACTGATGAAGGGCCAAACAAAGAATGATAATTGGCGCCAATTTCGAGACCTCCTTGACACTGCACATGCGCAGTGGAGGAAAAGTATGGAGGACCATTTAGGACATGTTATTTTCGGTTTTGGATGCAAATTTTGGGGATTGGGGGGTATAATTTGTGTTTGGCCCTAGATTTTTGAGAATTAGCACCACCTATGTCTGGGTCATTGGTACAGTATAAAAATATAATAAATTTTGGTATCCTGTGTGCTGGTAGAGGGTCAACTCTTTGATTGCTCCAAGCAGAATTTCTAGCTCATAACCAAAATACTCTTACCATGTTTGATGTACAGTTGAAACTAGAAGTCCTGTCACGATTAGCACAAAAAATTCATGTTAGTTAATGCGCTTACAGCAGAAAAATGAAGTCTGAAATACACAAGAGCGTTTACACTGTGCAATGCAAAATATATAGAGGATATCTAGTGTTTTTGAGTGGATTCCAAAACTTATCTCATGAGTGAACGAGATAAATGGTTATTTTTCGCTATCATTATTATTATGATTATCGCTATTATTATCATCCCTATCGATAATTCTACTTGCTTCAACCTTGAATTGATGCATGAAAGTAAACAGCTGATGCGCATTGATACGCGGAAGTGATCTGATCGATATTCAGAACAGGTAGCATCTTGTGATCTGATTCAGCTGGCAGGTGTGAATTAGGGCTGGGCGGTTTTGAAATTTGCATTTCGGTTCAGTTTTGGTTCGGTTTTGTACAAAAACTCAGTTTTCGGTTCGGTTTTCGGTTTTTCATAATATATTGTAGAAATCCACATTTTAGAGGGTAATGTACACATAAAATCTGTCTGTATTTGTCATCCAAGTCATGAGGCTCATATAGCGAGTTGAGTCATTCGGGTTATTCAGTGGTCACCACTCTTCTCAGCTAATGGACATATTGTTTTGGGCTGCTGTAGTGGGCAACAGTGGTGGAGCGGTGGAGCCATGAGGTATCTAGGGAGACCAGCCCCCCCCCCCCCTCCCCCCTCACTCAAAATCCCACTTGCTTCTCCCATCCCCAAATTTGAAAAAATTATTTTTGATTCCCTGCCCTCAGTACAAGTACAGTACCCTCAGTCCTGAGATTCCCCCCCCCCCACACCCCCCCCCCCCAAAAAAAATCTCCACTAGCATGGTCTACAGGATTTCAAACCATGTTCTGTCAGTGAGATTTGGGACCTTGTCAAGACAAGATGCAGAAATTCACAAGAAAAGCTACATTTTAGCAAAAATCAACATTTCCTTATTTTTTATGGAGTCGCAATGCTCTCACCCTGGTTTTGGTGGATAATGTGCAATTGTTGTGCTTATTTCGGAAATTATCACATCGCTTGAAAATAGACGTGCCCCGTGTTTCTTGATGGTTCCTGCTTCAAATGACAGTGGAATAAGAGGAACACAAATCATATTTTTTCTGATTTTGATAACTATTGTTGAAGTAAGTCGTGATAAACGAATCACTTTTATTGGTAACTCACTCCAATGCTTTCACAATATCTCTCCTAATTTCGACTGTAGATGTTCGTTTTTTACTTTGATTCTGCCCAAACATAGAAATTGGGCAAAATGGGCAGTGCCAAGGCGAAGATATTACCAACTTTACTTTGCCCTCTTGGCTTATCCCTGCATTGATTTCATCTTATTCAAGACAGGCAATTGATGTTTTTGAAGGGAGGGGAGACTGCTGGGGGTTGAAAGAAAGTTTGCAATATTGCATCTTGGGATTTGTTGTGTTTACAAAATACACATGGTCATGACACGTGTTGATTATAACATCTTCGTATTGGGAATGCAGCGTGTGTACCTGACAGACCTGCAGTACTGCACGATTCCTTAAAGTAAGTTCAAATAGTATACAAACAATTCCCAATAAGTTTTAAAAAAAACTTTCAATAGTTACCTGCCGTCCATTTAATAGGATGTGTTCTATTTTAATTTAACCATTTTATTGTTGACAAAAAACATAACTGCCAATGCGCAGCGTTATCTCTGAGCATGTGACTTCAGAGAATGTGCCAGTGGTCGGTTAATTAACATAATTTACTCGTCATTTTTCCCATGTGAACTTTGAGGTTTTAAAACTCAACAAATTTTATGTTTACCACCAATCTAATTTACAACGTGCTGTACGCAGATGATTTTGGGTCAAAGGTAATTTATAATACTTTTACACCACATATTGTCAGGTAACTTGCAATACCTCTTTGGTCGAATATGACCGGTTCAGTAAATTTACTTAACAATTCTTGAATTGCATGTGTGGATTTTTACGTACGACTTTTTAATTTTTCATATTCCATCTGCTGGTGGTTCTGTAGATATTGTTTAAGATACAAGAAATTTGCTACCACTATTTGTGGGGGAGGGTGGGGGGGATTTGTTGTCAGTCCTCTCGAAGTAAGCATAAATGGCACAGCATTTACCTTTGCCTGACATTTAAGCCTTTGGCGTGCGGAAAGCAAGTGATCGAGTGGTCATAAACTTAACCAATTCTGGGAAATTTGTTGAAACCGAAAGTCTCGGTTTTTTGTTAAGGCGGCGGTACGGTTTCGGTTTAAAAAAAAAAACCGAACCGAACCGAAAAACCGATAAACCGCCCAGCCCTAGTGTGAATATGTGTTGAATTATTGCTGGAAATGATCGGTATCCACTCAAAAACACTAGATTTTCTGTTCATTATACATTTTTAAAACAAACTGATCATTTCCAGTGATAATTTGACTCATATTCACCTTGAAGTGATGCTTTGAAAGCCGCCATTTTGATTGATACAGTGAAAGTGAATATTATTATAAGTATTATTATTTATTGGTGTTTAAGGTCACATACTTATGCACAATGGCTAATCGTGACCGTGGCAGTTTTACGGGTGGAGGAAGCCGGAGTACCCGGAGAGAACCACCGAGCAACGACGAGCAGCTGTCAGCTCTCCAACATCGTAACTCTGAACTCTGCAGCGCAGCACAGGCAGGGTTAGATTGGTTGAAGACATGCGCACCATCAACGTGCAGTACGCCTCAGTACACAGCGTCATCGTGCCCCCATGTAGGCAATCGGGGTGAAGTGTCTTGCCAGTGAAAGTGAAAATTTCTATATCTTCACAGTGGGGGATACGATTTCTATCTTTCCACAATTGTTTTGATAATCTATCATTTAGCATATAATAAAATGCGCTATTGGCAATGTCAGTAGTGAAATCTCGAACTGAACCAATCAGAAAGAAACTATTGAGACTGCAGTATGTGGATAGTGGATTACTACTAAATCGCCGTGGGAAAGATTTTTCACTTAGATATTTACAACTTCTCAGGACAAAACACAAGAAGCACTTCCCGTGGCCCACTAGATTGCCCCAGTGGTCCATGTGATGAAAGTTTGCAGGTATTTCTTGTGCTGTTATGAACAATTATAAATACTTATTGAGTGGAGGATATATGACTCTGCGATTAACTGAGTGCTAAATTATTTTCGGTCCTCAAACTTTGATCACATGTCTTTGCCTTGATGCCTTGCACTCTCCCTTAAATTATAACAAGGAAAAGCCTTACAGATTAAACTAGAGGTACTGTGAGCAAGCTCACAAAGTGATACCCCCAGGGCCTGTCAGAACAGAATTATATTCCTTCAGGCACATCTTCATATGGAGTTCTTCCATTGTGTAAAGTTTCATGAAAATTCTTCAAATGGTTTAGGAGGAGTTGCGCTTATAAGGATGGACAGACGGACAGATGGACGGATGGATGGATGGATGGACGGACGGATGGACAGGGTGATTCCAATATACCCCTCCAAACTTTGTTTGCGGGGGGTATAATAATTTTACTTTTAAAGATAATATGATAACATATCCACAGAATATGAAGCCTTTAAGTCATGGTACCTGCACTTCTGAACAAAGCCCAAATATGGGCTTCCAGCACTCTACCA
Organism: Pictodentalium vernedei; assembly: GCA_031216915.1. Taxonomy (NCBI): domain Eukaryota; kingdom Metazoa; phylum Mollusca; class Scaphopoda; order Dentaliida; family Dentaliidae; genus Pictodentalium; species Pictodentalium vernedei. The sequence goes on from CM062289.1 coordinate 359,731,136, forward strand.
GTTGAGTAGTAATCTACTCTCTTTATTTTGTATATGCAGTCAAATTTTACTATCTATTTACATTATTACACATGTACATCTACATGTATCGCAGTAGAGTTTAGGAAGGATGTGAATGATCACTATTTACTAGTATAGAATTGTACAGAGTTGGGCTCGTTGTTTTTCTGCAGGAATTGAGTTACGCTAATGGTGCAGTTTGACAGGGACAAAAAGTGCACTTACTTCGCACACTATTACATCAAAATAATGCATAATACAGTCACAAGACTTCTAGTTTCAACTGTTTGTTTCTGGATCTAATTATAAATATAGACCCCAATAAACAGGAGTTGAACTTCTTATCAATGATTTCTTGATGATAAGACACTATTAATTTTAATAAAATGAAGTCGTGGCTGCTCCACAGCTGCCATGACTCGATTTTATGAGAAATATGAAAAATACTTGTGAATACTAAGTTAACCCTTTACACACAAAAATAGAGGATGACACAAGCAAAGAACATTGCTGGAAAATTTGGCTTTCAATTTTTATCTCAAATGCATAGCTTATGACCCAGGCCTGAACAATCGAGGAGGCTGATTGCCCTCGCTCTTTAGAGCCATCACAAAATCAAAACTAGAATTACTGTGAGCACTGCTCACTAAAGATACCACCCACTCCAACCAAGAAACATTTCACAACAGTAAAAAAGTATTTAATATACACAGCACATCTGTATGTTCTCCGAAAACATGAGAGCAATTTTCAATAAAAATACCTGAAAGCAGAATAGAAGGTGCACATCTATAATGTATATAAAAGAATGTCTGAGAGTTTCAATGAAATTCGCCCACTGGTATAAGAGGAGTAGCGGATAGCAGGAGTGTACCCCCCTAAAGCATCACAACAATTTGGCTAAGTTCATTTCGCCCTTTGGGAAAGAGTAAAAAATAAAAATACCTAAAAGCAAAATAGGAGGTGCACATCTATAATGTATAGAAAAGAATGCCTGTAAGTTTCAATGAAATCCACCCACTGGTTTAAGAAGAGTAGCGGATAGCAGATGTGTACCCCCAAAGCGTCACGGACGTATGGAAGTACGGACGTACGGAAGTACGGAAGTACGGACACCATGAATGCTATATACCGCCCACTTTTCAAGTGGGTGGTATAATAAGGAGAGCTATAAATGCCCTCCTGGCAGTAGCTTTAGCCCTCAACGTGTGCACAGTGGAACACTCAAACTGACTAAAACAAAGTAAAATTGCTCTCCAGGACTAGAGCAAGGAGGCCGATAATGGACCTCATGGATTTTACAGATGATCAGGTCTGATGACCCCTCAGTGGAACAAGCTCATTGAGCCTGTTCCATTGAGGGATTCATAAGCCACGTTTCTGATACAAAAAATAATACAATACACAGTTTACAAGATTTTTTGATACAAAAAATGAAATGAAAGTGTCAATGACACTGCAGCTCAACTTGTCAAGACATGTACATGTATAGTATGTGACACAGCAATGACAAACATCTAGGTAATGACCTGATAACAAATGTACATATAAAGTATTGTAATGGTCTGTACATAAATACTGGCCGTAGCCTGTAACAAATGTATAGGTAAAGTATTGTAAAGGTGGGTGACAGTCAGATGCTAAATAGAAAAGAAATCTTTGAGTCCCAGAGTGGGTCTGACTGAACCCCAAAATATTTGTTCTCATAGCACAGTGATAACAAAGTCACTCCAAAACACACTCATTCCTGTCCCAAGGTGAAAACAAAGGTACCCAAGAAGTTTCGTGAAGATCAGTTCATAAATACAAGCTGTATAGAAGTTGTGACAAAAAACTGATTGGACCTAATTTCGGTTTGAAATGGCCACTGGCAGCTATCTTGAATTTTGGACCACACTCAGAAACACTCGTTCTCGTCCCAAGGTGATAACAAAGGTACCCAAGAAGTTTTGTGAAGATCGGTTGATAAATACAGCCTCTAGCCCGAGCCGTATTGACATGTGCACTTACAGTGTATAAGTAGCACTAAATAAATCAAAATTCATCTAATTTGCATAATTTCTGCACGAGAAAAAAAACCGTACTATATGTGATGTATTCCATTTTACTTAACATTCATACAAAAATTTCTTAAAATCAGAACTTTCATACAGAAGTTCTGTACAAAAGACTGATTGCAATAATTTTGGTACACAATGGTTGCTGGTGGCCATATTGAATTTTGGACCACACCCAAAAACACTCGTTCTCATCCCACGGTGATAACAAAGGTACCAAGACGTTTTGTAAAGATCGGTTCAGAAATACGGCCTCTAGCCTGAGCCGTATAGAAGTTGTGTACAAAAAACTGATTAGACCTAATTTCGGTTTGAAATGGCCACTGGCAGCCATCTTGAATTTTGGACCGCACTCAGAAACACTCGTTCTCATCCCAAGGTGATAACAGAGGTACTCAAGAAGTTTCGTGAAGATCGGTTGATAAATACAGCCTCTAGCTCGAGCTGTATTAACATGTGCACTTACTGTGTGTAAGTAGCAAAGTCTGTCTAATTTGCATAATTTCTGCACGAGAAAAAAACCTGTATTATATGTGATGTATCCCATGGTACTAAACATTCATACAAAAAATTATTCAAGTCAGCACTTTCATATGGAAGTTCTGTGCAAAAATCTGATTGCACCTAATTTTGTACAAAATGGCTGCCATCGGCCATCTTGAATTTCGGACCGCACCCAAAAACACTCGTTCTCGTCCCACGGTGATACCAAAGGTACCCAAGAAGTTTCGTAAAGATTGGTTTATAAATACGACCTCTAGCCCGAGCCGTATTGGCATTTGCACTTACAGTGCTGAAAGTAACACTAAATACATCAAAGTTAGTCTAATTTGCATAATTTACGTACAAGAAAAAAACCCGTATTATATGTGATGTATCCCATGGTACTAAACATTCCTACAAAAGATTATTCAAATCAGCGCTTTCATATGGAAGTTCTGTACAAACAGCTTTCTGCATCGTCAGTACAAAATGGCGGCTGGCAGCCAACTTGAATTTCGGATCGGACCCAAAAACACCCGTTCTCGTCCCACAGTCATAGCAAAGGTACCCAAGAAGTTTCGTAAAGATCGGTTCATAAATACGGCCTCTAGCCCGAGCCGTATTGAATTGTTGGCGGACAGACGGACAGATGGCCAGATGGACAGACGGACGACGGACAACTGGCCTTGGCATAAGCTCAAATTTGGCTTCACCAAAGTTGAGCTAAAAATAACAAAAACAAGTTGCTTAAAAAATAATAAAATTAACAGCTTATGACCGTCATTGGAATGAGCTTATCAGCTCATTCCAATGAGGGGTCATAAGCTATATCTCTTAACAAATAAAGAAAAAATTGTGTGCCGATTTTTGTGAACAACACACCTCATTTTTGGCCACTGCGTAAAAGTTTAATGCAAAAAAGTGACTCAACTGGAGATTTGCAGGATATAAGCCATTAAGTCCCCATGCAGGCCCAAACTGCCACCCTTGCATTGTTTTGAAAAAGTATCCCCATATATATTCTTCCTTAAGAACTCAGCTAGTAGGCTGCATTTATCTTGTCTACAGAGGCAGCCAACAATGATGCAACAACACTATTAAGTCACCTTCAGCTGTGATCATGTATATATGGTAGTTAATATCGTAAAATTAATTTGAGACTTTAAGGGTTAATTCCCTCATGTAAATTCCACCCACTTATTAGAAAGTAATAGACTGAACCATTGAGAGTAATGTACATAATAAAAAGAATTTACCTGAATAAATCTTTCTGTTCTGCAAAATTAAGTTCCTGCTTTTCTTCTCACTGATCCAGTATCCAATTCGCCTACAAGCTGCCATGATGAATGCCTCTATAATCACGCAGCATTTGGCACTTTTAACAGTCCTCTGTACTTTTACCTTCTTTTGCTATTGGGGGGTTCAGATCTGATGCGCTTACATGTAATGTAAAATACCTTTGTTTCTTGTTTAAAGGTTTGAGCCATGAACCATAGAATTTAAGTACAGGACACTAAGTGGATAACAATACTTCAGGTCCATGACTGATCTCTCTAACGCTGCATAAGTACAGATTGTGTACATAACTATTTCAAGCCAGACCTATAATCCATCCATTCAAATCTGAAAAGAAAAAAGTATACAACTCCTTGCAGGCTCCATTTTTAATTCTTCCCATAATACATTACCCAATAAAGAAAATCAGATGATTAACATGGAACATTAGGAAGCCAGGATTGAACTCTGATTAAATCGACAGGGTTCTATCCACAGTAGTAAGTGGTGGTGGTCGGGTGTGCAAAGCAAGCCTGGAAATAAGCAGACTGTCATCTGCAGAATGAAGACACTAGAGGGTGAATTTGGTGATGCTAAAGATTCAGCCAGGCAGATTCATCCTCATTTGGGTCGAATCATCCTGCTTTTTGTGATTATTGTGATATCCAGTCATCTAGTTTACGCTTTTTATTGCATGCATGACTTAGACAGAGATTAGAAGAGATACAAGTATTACACAGAGCTACACCTGGAATTGCATAATACATCCAGTAGGCTTTTTCTAGTTTGGTATAATTGAGTCACAAGCCAAATTTGGTTGAGGACAAATAAGCAGAACTAAAGTTATCATCTGGTAAACAGACTGTTGATGGAAATGTTCAATTTCTAAGTCGAAAAGGCCCATAACTCTTGTAGAAAGCATTGGACTAAGCCCCAATTCAAACTCAACCTGTATTTTTATATAACTGAGGCACAAACCAAGTTTTGTCCTGATCTATAACTCCAAACCCAAGTTATCATGTGGAAATGGAAAATTTTATGGACAAACAGATGGACAGCCAGACCAATCACATAATACATCCCATTTTTTTCAAAACGGATATATAAAAAAGTACCTTGAAAATACAACAAAAATGGCTGCCATTTGGTCATCTTGACATTCATCATCTAATTAATATGTCTTAACAAATTTCAAAGTTCAGTCTCAATGCATCTCTGAGGTCCTTTTATTCACGAGGCGTGAGTGGTAAAGTAAAAAAAAAAGTGCCTCTGACATACAACCAAAAAGGTCACCATTCCCAAGTGAGATGGGATATTCTTTGTATTAAAAGATTAAAAAAAACTGATGGGAGTTGTCTCTTTGCATTTTCCTATTGAGTCACCAAAATCATGTACATTATTGAATGTGCTTTGATGTGAAGTGACATGACATGACACGATATGACAGTAACAAAGCCATTTCCTTTTTTCCCACTATTGGGGGTACAGTAGAACCCTGTTAATTGAATAGCCATTTTGCCAGTGGGAATTATTCAATTAACAGGAGTGTTCAATTAACAAGTATTCAGTCACTTGCATATTCTACATATAAACCAAGCATTTATTCTACTATATACTGTTTGACAGAGCTCATGGAGCTCTGTCAAACAAGATACATAGAGGATAGCTAGTGTTTTTGAGTACATACCGAAAATTATCTCATGAGTGACCGAGAAAAATGTTTATTTTTTTGTGAGCGCTTGCACAAACGAAAATAACCATTTGTCTTTGTCATAAGTGAGATAATTTTCAGTATCCACTCAAACACACTAGACTTTCTTTTTATTATACACTTTTTATAAGAATCTGATCATTCCTGTCGATAATTCCACTTGTTTTAACCTTGAACTGATGCATGAAAGTAAACAGCTGATGCGCATTGTTACACAGAAGTCATATGATCGATACCCGGAACAGGTAGCGTCTTGTGATCTAATTCAGCTGGCGGGTTTCATTCATCGATTCAAGGTGAATACGTGTTGAATAATTGCTGGAAATGATCGGTATCCACTCAAAAACACTACATTTTATTTTCATTATACGTTTTTAGACAAACTGATAATTTCCAGTGATAATTTTACTCATATTCACCTTGAAGTGATGCTTTGAAAGCCATCATTTTGATTGATACTGTGAAAGTGAAAATTTCTATATCTGTGATCACAGTGGAGGATACGATTTCTATCTTTCCACAACTTTTTCGATAATCTATCGTTTAGCATATAATAAAATGGAGTAAATGTCTGTTTTGGATATTATATACATGTACTGAGGCCAAAGAGGTCCATAAACAAAGGTTACTCAGTGATTATTCAGGTAATTTTTCGACATACATGTACATGTATTATTAGATTTATTATTCAATTAACAGGAGTTTACTCCCTTTTCTTTAACCTACATGTATATGCAATTAAGAGTTCAAATTTGTACTGAAGGCATGGTAAATGGTTTTCAATTTGTGTTTGGAAGTTACAAGTTAATCAATTAAGAGATATCTAGTTAAGTGACTCCATTCTGATTAATACGGAATATATATTTTTGAACAAAATTGAAAAGTCTCGAGCAAGGCGTTTGAGTTTCTACATGAAAAGCAAGATTCTGAGATTGGCATGTTGCCAACTTTGCAGAATTCTAAATTGTACTTTTATCTCACATTAACCCTTTACCCAACGAATCGGCCGCATCCGCCCGCATAATATGCAAATTCAGTAGCTGAAAAAATAGTATTTTTCAAAAAAAATTCAACAAAGCCATATCATGTGACCCCTCATTGGAACGAGCTCGTCGAAAGCGCCGTAGGGAACTAATACCACCTTGGTGGTCAAACACTTGTTTTTTTTTGTACTGTTACAGTATGTTGTCAGAGCAGCAAGAGTCGGCACTCCATGAACAAAATTTTCAAACAACTAAGAGTTTTAAGTTTTTAATCAGGCCTAAATTAACTGTTTTTATTGACATAAGGTGTTTTTGTCACAGAAGACACTAGAGTATATAAGCATCTTGGATTTTGAAAAAAAAATATTGAGCGTGCATAATCCACTCACAACCCTTTATCCATGTACCATATATGAAAGGCGTAGCTTGAACCATGTTGGAGGGTGGGGTGGTAACATAAAATAAAGAAAAAAGCTTAAAAAACACAACAAAAATGGCCACCATTCTGCCATCTTGGATTTTGAAAAATAAATACTGACTGTGCATCATCCCCTCAGAACCATTTATCCATGTACAAAATATGAAAGGTGTAGCTTGAAGCATATTAGAGGGAGAGGTGGTAACTTAAAAGCAGACAGACAGACAGACAGACAGATGTTAGATTTTGAAAAAAAATATTGAGCGTGCATAATCCCCTCACAACCCCTTTATCCATGTACCATATATGAAAAGTGCAGCTTGAACCATGTTGGAGGGAGCAGTGGTAACATAAAATAGAGAAAAAGGCTTAAAAAACACAACAGAAATGGTTGCCATGGCGCCAACTCGAATTGAAAGTATTCAAATTTTTATGTTTAAAATGTAAGGTGTAATTAGTTGGTTTTCAATCGAACGTTGTTCACTGCAAGGTGCCAGCATTCCAACGCTCAGTAAGGTACCATTCTTTTATTTGAGCTACAAGTCGCCTATATGACTCACATCTCACGTAGCGACCACAGTGTACCGCTAATTATCTATAGAATGTTTATCTCAACTCCCAGCACTAAGACTTGCATCAGCATCAACATGTTTAATCTAGCGTTAGTAGATCAATTTCCTTGTTTACCAGGCCTCGACAATTGAGGCGAACGGTCGTACCGTTCGCCTGGAGGTTACGCAAACATAAAAACCCACGAACGGACGTCCGGTTAATCAAAATCAGAAATCGGTTAACCATTTTTTTTTTAATTATCAAAGTCCGAACGTTCGCGGTACGGTATTCGGATAAGTGTGTGAGACAGAGAATTGTGAATCTGCGGTGAACTAGTTCGATTAGTGGATTTCTGGGGCTCTTAATTTCGAGAACTTTGCTTGCGTAGGTCAACTGTATAACACTGGTCGAATGGACGTTTTTTTCACGATGCATCCGCAGTTGGTTCTGATCATTTTCGTTCAAAAGTTGAAAAAATACGGTGTTTGGTATTTCTAACAACAATCTGCTTTCTCTTTGAAAAAATTAGTCTTTCGCTAAAAATAAAATGACACCAAAACTTTTTTGGTGAATTTTATTATTTTAAAAACGTGGCGAAGTTTATCTGAGGAAAATTGATGACTTACACTTCAGACGAATCGCGCATGTGTTGTGAACGGGTCCAGGTCATTTCGTCCCTGGGACGATTCGTCCGCTACTTGGTCACTGTCCTATGGTCAGCCTGTATGAACAGCAGAATATAGGTAAATTGGGTTTCTATATGATATCGGAGCCAATAAATCTCAAGCATTATCGCGTTGTTGGAAAGTCAAACTTTATACACTCGTTCGATCAACCTCACCGGTCAGTCGCAATTCCTCGAATAGAATCATTGCGAAATATTAGTATGTATGCATGTTCATCAAATCTGTTTTGTGGCAATTTGTTGACAAATGCCTTCGGGCTTTCTCCAATAAACTGTTACTGTCCTGGCCTGAGGATTTCTCGGTAACGATCGTAACAACAGTCAACACGGTCAGATGCTCAAAATTCAATTCATGCATTTTTATCAAGAACATGATCCAAGGGAAGTAATCAAATTAACTCGCAAAGCATTTGAAGTATATGCAAGTGCACTTATTGGCAGAATATTATAAATAGATCAAAGCAACATTATCAATATCATCGTTACGGTTACGTCACACACCACAAAATTTTATTTGTATCGAACTCTGGGTAAACATAAGCTCATCACAGGTTTTAATATAATAAATACATTTCTAATAAACGTTTTCAGTTATTGAATATTCCAAGTCAACACTGTACTGCTAAGCTGACAGTCCTTCAAATTTATAAAAACATTCCAACGTTTCATGGGCTAGTTAAGACACCAGCATTGCACGTAGTGCGTTTTCCACTCAGCTGGTAGATGGCTGGTTTGGGGTTCCAGTTTTAAAAAGTCCCCCACCCGTCTTGCCACACTGTGGCAATTTTGTTCATTCTGTTCGAGCGGAACAGGCATGAAAGTCTGAATAATTCACGAATAGGGCAAGTATCATAATCAATCGAAGTTAAGCAATTTGCCCCCCTAAGTAAGTCACAGCCAGTGACAGGTGAGCGATTTCAGCCACCCTGGATTTTTCAAAACACCAGGCCTGCAGCCAGATCCCTTCGGGATTTGGGTGCTATGATTCTAATAGCCGAAGAACATTAGGTTTCACTAGGGAAAAAAATCGGAGAAAGCTGATTTTTTCAGGGAATGTCGAGTACATGGCACTGAACGATTAGGCAAAAGTTCCCTAAAATCCCAGTTGAGCTTTTTTTTCTACAGCCTTTTTTCGAAAACACGTTTGAAAAAAATTTTAAAAAATCGCACGAACTTGTAACCTCGAATTGATCCAACTGTATTTTTTGTTTACGCGTATTTCGAGCTACATAATGTCTAATATACATTTACCTAGAGGAAAATGTGCATTCTGTGACAATTTCTGCGAAAAATTATTGAAAATTCACAAAAAAGTATCGGATTTATGCAAAAAATGACGATTTTCCTAACGGATTTGCCCAAAGGGTCGTAGTACAGAACGGGATGTTAGTTGGACAGACGATAAAAAATCCACCACCATTTGAAGACTTTTATCATTGCTTACAAAATAGACATTATGAAAGACCCCCTCTGCTTCTGGCCGAGTTCCCCTTTTGGCATAAAATTCGTCAGCATGAGAACTCAACTATTTTCGGGCTTGGGACCGAACAGACACGTCTGTGTCTGGCAGCATTAGATCAATAATTAAAACATGGTTATGACGTCACCTTTTGTTCTTTGCGTACTTTATCTGGTTTATTGTCCCGCAAGAGTCTATTGTCCCGAAACTGTGTGCACTATTTTTCATGTGAACGTCCAATAAGTTGCAGAAAACTGTCCATTATTTCAATAATGGACACTTTTTTCAGCTTATTGGACTGTGACATACAAAACAATAGACTTTGACACCAAGGCTTATGTAACAGCAGCGCGCGTATTGAAGTACTGTTTGGGACAAAGAATAATGCATTCAAGAAATATTTTCTCAATCCATGTTGGTGCATTTTTAGTATTATTCACCATACAAACACACTGAAGCTAAGAAATGAAACAATCATTCATTTCAACAGTTTTTCCATTTTTAATCCAGAAAGAAAAACAATCACAAGTCTGCAGAACATAATTTTGATTTACGACAATTTATCAAAATTTGAGCTTTATGCTTACTCTTCCACTTTCGATGTGGAGCTGTTTTTTACTGATTTCTTCGTCTTTGTCTGGTGAATTTTCTTTTAACATTTTCGCACTGGATGGTTTTGAATGAAGAATATCACTTATTTGCATGAGCTGACTGTCATTAGTGCGCTTATAACATCTTACGGCTGTGGATCTGTGTCCCGTTTTCTCTGAAATTAACTGCTCGTCGACACCCGCTGTGTAAAGGCGTGTAGCGGCTGTTGCGCGCAGTGAGTGGTTGGTAAAGTGCCCAACAAAGCCTGCATTTCCACAGAGTTTAGCTACAGTTTTCTGTAAAACATGCACTCCCACTGGTGAATCTCCGTACCACATTTTTGGGGTTGGATTGTTGAGGGGGCGTAAATATAGCGCATCCGCCTTGCCATTTCGTGGTCTGGAAAGAAATAACAAAAATCTATAAATTGAGGTAAAAGAAAAAAGTTAAAAATTAAATTCTCAACTGGGATCGGATCTTTAAACACCATAATGTTAAAGTTAGAAATATTATTTTACCGAAGGAATGAATGACATCCATCCAAAGTTATAAAAACGCGACTTTAACAAAACCATGAATGACTAAATATTTTCTCTTTTTTTCGGGGGGGGGGGGGGGGGGGGGGGGGGGGGGGGGGGGGGGGGGTATCATAAACATATTTTAAGGCCCATCATTGGAACGAGCTCAATGAGGGTTTTCCAACAGGGGTCATAAGATACGTTGAGGAGACCAAAAAATGAAACATAATAAAATTTGAATGGCAGTTTTATTAATGTCGCTGCACTGTTTTGTTTTTAAATTACGTGGGTGAGGGGGGGGGGGGGGGTTAAATATGTAACTGTTAACACAGTGAGCGCGCCAGGTGTTAACTCTTTACCTAACACTAGTAGCAGACGACACTCGCAAAATATTTTCCGTATAACTTAAAACTTTCATTTTATGCTTCCAAAACATAGGTTGCGACCCCTCATTTGAACAAGCGCGTCGCGCTCGTTCAAATGAAGGGTCACAACCTATGTTTTGAAAGCAAAAAATGAAAATATTTAAAAAATCGAATGGCGATTTTCGTGTATCGCTCTGGCCGGTTTTGGCCGTTACTCTAGGTAAAGGGTTAAAGAAGAACATATCTCTTCGACAACTTTGTTTTACAACCCCAGCACTAAACACGTATGCACATTATTTATTTAATGGTGTTTAAGGTCACTTTCATGCATATGTGTTCAACTATTAACACAACAAAGGCTGAAAGTAAATTTTATCAAATCGTTTTTAGACACATTCAGCTCCATTGGCGACAAAGGTTTCATTTTTGTCTTGAAAACATACCTTATGGCCCTTCATTGGAACATGCTTAACGAACTTCTTCCAAACAAGGGCCATAAGGAATATTGTGGAGGCAAAAACTGAGAACTTAATCAAATTTGAATGGCGATTTTTGTGAATGTCGCCGCACTGATTTCTTTTCAATTACGTGGGTAAAGGGTTAAATATGTAACTGTCAACACAGTGAGCGTGTCAAGTGTTAAGGAAGAACATATCGTCGCCTGAGTGCTATAGTGTTCTATGTCCCATAGGGGACATAGAACACTATAGCACTGAGGCGACGATATCTCTTCGACGACTTTGTTTTACAACCCCAGCACTATACTCGTATGTGCAATATTTCTATTCATTCAATGGTGTTTAAGGTCACTTTTATGCATATTAGTCAACTATTAACACAACAAAGGATGAAAGTAAATTTTATCCAATCGTTTTTAGACATATTTAGCTCCAGTGGCCACAAAATATTCATTTTTTGTCTCATAAACATACCTTATGGTCTATCATTGGAACGAACTCAACGAACTTCTTCCAATCAGGGGTCATAAGGTTTGTTGCGGAGGCAAAACGTGAGAACCTATTCCCATTTGAATAGCGAATGTCGCTGTACTGTTTTTTTTCATTTACGTGTGCAAAGGGTTAAATATGTAACTGTTAACACTGTACGCGCGTCAGGTGTTAAGAAAGAACACATCTCTTCGACGATCGTGTGATACAACCCCAGCACTATAATCGTGTGAACATAATTTTATTTATTTATTGGTGTTTAAGGTCACTTTCATGCATCTTTGGTCAATTGTGACAACAACAAAGGTTGAAAATCAATTTTATCCAATCGTTTATGCATATTCTGGCGATGCCGAAATATCATCCACAGGCGCGAGCGTTGAGGGATGCTTTCCAGGAAGGCCGGTGTAAAAGAAATGCAAGTCAGTAGGAATAGTAGTCCCCCTGGACTATAATTCCGCGGAATAATAGTCGTAGGACTGACATTTCTTGGAATAGATGTCCAGAGGATATCTATTCCTAGAAATGTTAGACCACCGACTATTATTCCGCGAAATTACAGTGAAATGAAATGTAGATTTTCCTTCATTTCATGCAATTTCTCACGAGGCGGGGGAGGAAGAGGTCATATGGTAATTTTCCCGCATGAACTCATTCGAAACCCTTCATACGCATTTTTAAGGATTTACTGTGATTTTATGCGACAAAAAATACACCATCACCAACAACTAAAAATGACCCCCCCCCCCCCCCCATCCCCGTCGGTACAATTTGCTAATTTTTTTTGTCTTTTTTATGCGAAAAAAATAATCACTCCATTACAAAATGTGTAGTGCAGATAAATTGATCTATAGTGCAGATACATCATTATATCTCACTAATTGGCAACGAAATTTCTCTATTCTGATTTCATCACATGCTATCGTATTTTTGGGGATAGCATATAATAAAACCATTTATTTAAATTGTGACGGATCAGTCATATCAAAGCCAAATGGTCGAGAGGAAGTCCAAGTCGCCGTAAGCTCTATACTTTTTTAAAGTACCTTATTATGATATGTTGATTGAATTCCTGAATGGGAGAACATTTGGATAATAAAACAGCTTAGCGGTGTGGCTTTTTTTTTTTAAATTTAGCTTCCGGTCAGGCGATTGGATTAATTTTAACTGAAGGTTTCGAAGGAATGTAACAGTTCCCCTATTCCAAACGTACAAAAAATAAAATATTGCTAATTCAAAGTTCACACACGGTCGCTCCTATATACCCCTCTCCCCCACAATAACCACACACGCACAACCCCAATTTTTTTTTAAAATACACAAATAAATGGATAACTCGATTTTGGTATAGAAATTTATTATGCAACTCCACTGAGGAGGACGTTTGTTCTTCCATATCCATTGAGAGTATTTTTTATGTTAAATGAGTTGTACCGGAGTTTCAACTTCGAGGGTCATGTTGTGTCAGACAGTGGCAGAGGAAAGACCGGAGAGTCCAAAGAGCAACTGTCAAGCCTTCAAACATTCTAATTCCGCAGAATCAGGATCAACATCGGTTAACGGAAAGTACACCATCGACGTGCGGTACGCCTTAGCCACAGGTGAGAAATTGAGATTGAGTATCTTGCTCAAGGATACGGCACTTATGACGCGGACCATCGAACCGTCGACCTTTCGGTGTCAAGCTCGATGCTCTAACTAATGGGCTACCACGCGCACCCAGACAGGTTACGTGGATATACACTGACAGAAAAAATATGAGAAATTTAATTCGCTTCCCGAAGATCATTTACACTAGTGGGGGTCACATTGAGACACCTTGCAGAAAAAAGAAGAGAAGCCTGAGCACATTGCATTTGTTGAAGGTTCAATACTAATTTAATTCATTGACCCATTGGGCTCTAGGATGAAAGTGTTGTCAATCACAAATGACTCGATTGAATTGTCCAACTGTTAGTTACTTTGAATGGACTTTAAGCCTGAGGCCAGGAGAGGGCTGTCTACACCCCTCACCCCCAGCCCTGAGTCTGTAAAAGTTGCATTTTTACACAGTTTAACATTTCTTCGAGACACGTTTGGGTTAGAAAATGTTAAAATTATTACCCTAAAAGTAGGTCTTTAAAACGCAACCTCAGACCTTTACCACCCAAAGCTTTTCGAACAAATTAAGCCAGGTACTTTCGAAAATGTGACCGGATTCCTATCCAATAGGTGATTGTTCTTTTGAATCTGTCATGGACAATCGATTTTTTCAAAATTAACCCTCGAATACCCATTGGACCCTAGAAGTGTGTGCGTGTGTTGGGGTGGGGGTGGATCATTTCACACCCACGCCCATCTTGACGCCACGCGACTTGGTGATGCGCTCGGAATCACTTTTCAAGAAAAATCTTTCTTCCCCTCCCCTGTAAGTAAGTTGTCCTATACCGCTATGAAGAAGGAGTTTGGTGGTTTTCGAGTGAGTTACTTGAATTATTTTATTAAAAGTATTATGTTTGACAAACTTACCTGAGACTTAGGTATTTCTCATACAAGTTGACAGGACATCTGTCGAGTTGGTGTTTATTTTCATAAGCCCTTGTCGTTTTTGGGTCCATTTTTCTGTGTTGCAATCCTCCATCATTTGTCTTTGAAACATCCTCGGTATACAGTAGATATTTATTCCCCTCGCTGTCGGTGTGTACAGTAATCTGGCCTAAAGGGCCAACTCTCAAATTGCGATGTTCCTGGCCGGCTCGCAAGGCGAAATGTAAGCCAAGCTGGTAAATAAGCGTATCCAGGAGCTTTTGTGGAGTGTCACGACCAAGAATATTTTTCTGCCACATGATTTCCTCTTGCTCCTCAGAAATAACTTCGGCCTTTTTTCGTTGAAGGCCTAATCCGAGACTCGACAATTCCTTCATTTTTGCGTCTAATACACGTCTTAGTCCATCAAATACCTTATCGTCCAGAAAGCTAATAAGGCGCCCACACTGTCGCAAATGATGTTGAATGGAAATGACTATTTCGTATAATGTATTGGGACGGTAATCACCCCCATTTTTGTTTTTCACTTCAGCAACAAAATAACTGAGGGATTCGTTTAAATTTTCGTCCGTCATGGCCATAATTTCTTGATTCTGTAGTTTAGAAGAAACGTTTGTCACATTTGAGAGTTTGGCAGATCTTTCGATCTGCCATTTGCGAAACAAATCTACAGCCCATTTCGATTTATTCTCAGTCTTTTTCGAGAGACCTTTCTTTATCAGTTCGTCAAGATCGTTTTGTTCCATTGGTTTCGAAAACCTTTCTGTTAATTCTTCCGTTATTTGTGAAACTTGAATGAGTTCATCGTCGGAAACATCCGAAAATAAAGAACTTTTTAACTCAAAATTGGGTTGATTTCTGACAGGGTTTTCTGCAGCTTGCGAAGCTTCAGCAAGTTCATCATCGGATATATCCGAAAACAAGAAGCTAGTTGAAGGGAAGTTTTGTTCATTAGATTCCGTTACTGGTAAAATCACCCGTGTTTTTGATTGTGTCAGAAAAATACTGTTCTCATCGGAGGATGACATTTTCACATCGATAATAAATGACGACTGACCCGTTCTAATTTGTTTCGGGGACAAAAGAGCACGCGGGTTCATGGTCACGTGATGGACATTTCCCATCACTGTCCATTATGTTAACAATACAACCAAAAAGCAACTTTCATTATGACACACTGGCAAACTGTCCGTTATTAAAACTAAGAAATCCATGCGTTCTCACTTGATTACCGTTTCCCGGGAGTTTGCGGTATGTTCCGCCAAGTTGATCACACCCTGTGGGAGTGTGTTCAGTTGCAGGGCAATTTTTATTATTTCTGCGATACTGTCCATTATTTGAACAATGTGGACCATGTTTTAAGTAGGAGAAAAGCCTCACACTGTCTAATATGTGAGAGAATGGATCAATATCGGCGCTAACGCGCCTCTATCGATCCATTCCCTCACATATTAGACAGTTTTCGGCTTTTCTCCTTTACATAATATTTACAGAATGTACAAAAATCAATAAATAATATTTACAGAATGTACAAATCAATCAACATGGATTAAGTTACATTGACTATTATCAACGCTATATACCGAAATGACATGACCTATATACATATTATTCATCGAACTCAGAAATTTCCGACAGGACAGTGTTTCTGTGGTTGTTACAAGAATCCGAACTGCAATTACACAAACCTGAGCAAGAGAGTCCTGCCTTCTTACACCCACACCTTTTTGTACAAGCACTCTTGCAACCACAACTGATCAGATTCAGTAGGTTATCGGGGGCACATGGCTTTGTGGCTGCAGTCGGTACAAGAAGTCCATTGTCTAGCGGCCACCCCCAATCCGGCGGAGGAAGCGAAGTGCCCAGCCATTGTTGGACCTGGAGATAACATCTGTAGACATGTTGTTGTGCAGCATCGCTGTTTGGTGGGAGTGAGGCTAGGTCGATGGGTTTATTCAGTTTAGATTTTGCTACATAACGCTTGTAAGTGACATATCTATATTGGTCGAGAGAGGAAACAGTTTTACTCCCGTATAAGATCAGGAGAAGTTGTTCCCCGGCAGCGGCTACTGCACTTGGTGTACTGTCATCTGCCAAAATTGTGTTGACATACTGTTGTGAGTCGCTAGTAACATCGGAGACAATTGTACTGAATACTTTCTTCTTACCAACTCGAAAGAGTGCAGAAGTAGTGTCACAACCACTTATAGAATGTGCTACAAGGAGGTTGCTTCTATGGTCACCCATTTTGGTTGCTATTTCACTAACTGAAACTAGTAAGTTTGGGGTAATGGAATACATCATGTGAATATTACATCCCGGTTGAACTCGAGAGGTAAGAATGACTAACAAGTCTGTGTCTGTTCCCACAACGACAACATTGTTGTCATCTTGAGCGATGTTAAGTGCAGTTTCGGCTATCAGTACATCAGCATCAGCCTCGGCCTGCTTGGACTGAATATTGATAGCAGATAGCTCCTGCATTAGAAGATCGATCAGTTGGGTTTTGTTCTTGGCATTTGCAAGGAAATCGGATTGGGGTGTGGTGGCTGGTAACTTGGGTGAGATATTGATATCAATGGAATACCTGACTTTAGATCTACGGGCTTGTTCCATGCCCTTTGTCGACATTGTACAAGCATAACCATCAAAAACAACCAAGACGTTCGCCCCAAAATGTCTCACTAGATAATTGGAATATGATGTACATATGTCCTTATATGACGACTGTTTAGGCCATACAACTGCCCTCAATAAAAATCCACCATCTACAACAAACAGAGAATGTTCTGGGATTTTAGTTTGCTCGGAACCGTATGTTTTGAGGATCTTACCGAGTGTGCTTTTCTGTGTCTTCCTCATTCCAGCAGAATCAAACAATGCTGGTGGTTTCGGGGCGAGTTCATATTTGAGATACTCTTCCATCTCTGCTTGTGACTGAATAACACATGTGATGCGGTTGAACAGAATTGTGGGGTCAATCACTACCTTACTTCCACGGACTTTGATGCTATTTGCCATCGATGCAAAAGACTTCAGTGTCAACACGTCGTAGTTTGATGCTGTTGAACGTTTTGCTTACAACATTCGATACGCAACATTCACCAATTTTGCGAACTTGGTCACAGTTCACAGTTTCGTCGGCCACAAGCCCGGTCGCTATAGAGACTAATTGTAGTGGATCTCTATTCTGAAAGGGGGAATGCACTCTGAGCCAGTTCAATAATTTGGTGATATCATTGGCATCAGTCAATTGTGAACTTTGACGGAGATCCCGATGTTATTCGCCATGACCAGTGTGAACATGAACAAAATTTTCGAGAGCATTACATATCGGAAGGCAAAGAGGTAGTCCATGTACCCATTTCGCAACAGTGCTATCGGTTATTCCCCTGCCATGTGTGAGACCACCAGGGAGCTTGAACATTCTCATTAAACAATGCTCTATGGTCTGATCAGAATATATCCCGTCCCAGAATTTATCTGAGCGCCTTATGGTAAAGTAACCTTTCTCAGTGAACAACTTCAAATCATCCTGTTGCATTATTTCTGTTAGCTCATTCATCTGCTGCAAATAGAGATGAGAACTTTTTGCGTATGCAAAATGACCACCTGCGTGAAATACTGGAATCATATTGCGAACACAATATGTGTGGAGTTCCCAGTCGCCTATGCGCTCTGCTCTCAAGAACAACTGGAGAAGACCTATTTGCTCGTAGTATTATACCCAAAGCTTTCCTGTGCGTCCTACGGACGCATTCTGGAGCAGTTCGTGTAATTTTGACAGTAGATGGTTGACACTTTCTTGATTGACAGCGTCAGCTGTTGTATAGTCACCTCTGGCAAGTCCACAGAATATTTCATTGACTTCTGTGCAGTCTATGTTATCTAGTGTTCGGCTTTCTTCAAACACAAGTTTTGTAATGGCAATTTGTGTTAGCAAATGGGCACGAACTGCTCTTGAATATGCATGACCACTGATCAAATGATGGATTGACCCACCAGCATAAACAGTCCCCCAAAGTTCATCCAAGCTGCTACCAGCCATGATCGAACCAATTGCCCCTAAATATGACATAATCATATGGAAGCCGCCGAGTCTAACGAAAACTTTTGTCAACTTATCTGACAAAGACACAATCTCCACTGCTTTGATATATACACATCAAGGGCGTGCACACATTACATGCCAATGCATCTTGAGTGTAGGCGAACACCACATTATGTGATTTAATCGAACATGGAAATTGAAACAATGATGCTATAATACGGTATTTGAATGAGAAAAGTCGATGCCGTTTGAATTTGAGTTTAGGGGGTATGGTTAATATTTCACATGTTTCACCAGTTCATTATGGAATAAATGACTATTGTTATATATCATTATAAAGCCACTGCTTTTCTGCAATTTTTGATATATAATTTAACTCCCAAAGTAGTCGTAGATTTGATTTAATGGACTTTGTGTACCGTTGTGTGTATGAAAACAATAAAAAATTTTTCGTAATTTTGTACATTTTCGTGAATATTTCACCATTGAGTGTGAGGATTGGTACAAAGTTGGCATTTTCTGTTGGGGATATGTATTCTCAATATAATTCAGCACGATATTTATGATTCTCACCCTACTAAGGCGAATAAGAATGAGAAATATGGAGCTGGGTCAAATTTTTTTTTTCATCAAAAAAATGCTATAACTAAAAAAGCTCAACTCGGATTTGCGGGGACTTTTCACACTTTATCCGCAATGTGTGTCCCGGAAACATATAAAAAAATCAGCTTTCTCCGATTTTTTTCCTTACTTTCTCATTTTTATGTCTAATGTGCCTGGACTATAAGAAAAAGTTTTGGGACGAGGGCTAATAGCCCTCGTCAGTGGGTTAACATGGGCGATGTTATAGCCCCCGTCAATTTTTCAAATGGCCGCCGGCAGGCCTGGTATTTATTGAATTTTGACTCCTATACTTAAGGTAACAGTAAACAGTTGTTATGTACCAGTTGAATGATAATAAATTAACCCCAATAGTCTAGGTTCCATTGCAATAATGCTGGTTTTAATGTACATTGTACCACATCTTACAATTTATTGTACTGTGTACAGTATATTCTATGGTTTAGTATATTTTTATATAATAACAGTGAGTCACCATTATGATAGTGTCAGAAATCCTTGGTTAACCAACAGGTTAACAATAAAAAATTGCGTAACCCTTAAAAAAGGTTAATGAACTCAAAACACGTAACCTATTGGCAGGTTAACCAAAATCCTGAATTGTCAAGGCCTGGTTTACCATTATTTATATTCTTTGCTAATTTGAAGTATTAGTAAAATTGTGTGGTAGAATTAAATCCTTTGTTAAATATTATGAATATAGATATCTCAAATATTCAATAGTAACTTTGGAAGCACAAGTTACTGACCACGTTATACTTCATCCCTTACTGATCTTCTTGTTCCCCCACAAACCTGTCAGAACTCTAAGGTCCAGTTTCTCTAATGACTTAGTTTACACATCTTGCAACCTTCTATCATACAAAGGTCGTGCTTTTTCTGTTGACGGTCCAAAGCTCTGGAATTCACTTCCCACTTATATGAAGACGCCACACACTCTCAACCAGTTTAAATCTGCTCGGAAGACATATCTCTTCAATCAAGTATATAACACTGAGATTAATCTTGGTTGATTAATAGCCGATAGGTGTTCCTTTTTCATTTTGTATATATTCAGCTTCAGCCGCAGTCTGTTTATATATACACAACGCGTGTACTCAACTGTAAAGTCCGCAAGCACATTGTGGAACCGAGGCTGTAAACTTCATTATTATTATACGGCTCTCGTAGACTGGATTTAACGAAACAAGGAAATGGCCGGCTGAGTTACAAATCTGTAACGCACTTTTTTTTAGAAAAGTAACATTATGATGGCAATATTGGACACATTAGGACGGCAGATATGCGAATGAAAAGGTAATTTCACATTCTTCTCAGAAATGCTTATACAGTCATTCAGGGTATAACGTGTCACTTTTCATATTTTCGTTTATTTCTCTCAAATAAAATAAGTTATCCAAATTTTGTTTTTTGTTATTGACAGACAGGTATCTGACACTCATTTTTGCAGAGGGAATCTTCAGATAAAGCTTCTATTTATTTTATAAAATTAGATCGTTTTGACAGTCGCAATTTGGTCAGTAGCTGGTCGCTTGTGTCTATAAAGAATCACCCTTTTTGGCACCCACTGGTGATCTATTTTCCCACTTCATATGTATTTATTGGACACAAAAAGTCTTTTGTGTCTTCTCTGAATTAGTTTCACCACACTAGTCATAACTTTTACTGTAGAAAGAATTGAAAACGAAGTGGATCAAATACAGTAGTTTTGCTTTAATTTTCTAAAAATAGATCAACTTGAGCAGTGTTTCAATAGGTTTTATTGCACATGTCTGACGGTGACCTGGTATTGACAACTCGACTCGCTGTTGAAACGGAATAAATATATCCTGATGCCCAATATTTATCCTAATTATTTTATTATGAATTTGAAGCGTAGACAAACCCATTCAAATAATAATACTTACATTCACACTCTTTATATTTTTCTTCCCGTAGTTGAGACGAAAACTTTTTTTGCGGTTTTGCGTGTCGAAATTTTCTTCTGGCGCACATTCAGACTTGTTTAAAAAACATGGCTTTTGTCAACAAAAAACAACAATGAACTCGCGAAACTTTCAAAGATGACGGGCATCATATTACTTCAGAAACCCAGAGTAAAATTTTAGTGTGAAATGCTCTTCAAAGTCGAGTTTTTTAAGGCTCAAGATCGCCTGAACCGTTACTGCCTGTGACCCGTTACTGCCTGAATGACTGTACTTTTATCACAAAACAAATTCGTTTTTCTAAAATTGATGATTTTGATCGGCTGTTTAGTTTTACAATAGGAGGAATGGGGGGATGTTGGACTGAAAGGATGTACCAAACCCGAAAATTGTACCACAGACTTTCACGACATGTTTGGACTTGGAATCCATCTTCAATAAAAAAAAAATGCAGACGGAGTTGTCCTTTTCCCAAATGCAGTCCTATCGCTGCATTCGAATGTGTTTTGAATGGTTTTCGAGTCAATCTGTCCCCAAGGATGATTTGTCCCCAGTAGCGGGGGAGGAATTCGCTAGAATTGTGCACTTGGTGATACCTTCCTGAAATTTGGCATGATGTAAGGGTAGGCATCAGAGATTTCAAAATCGATCGGCTACAAGTTGGCACCATCCTCTAGCCACCACTAGCAGCGAAATCCAAAATGGCCGCCAAGCGGATCGAAAAAAAGCTATTTTCGCCGATCGCACAACTGAAGCTCCAAACCTAACACCATACATGTGCTGTAATTGATGTGAATGATGGAGTGAAGCCCTTGGAACAAGTTGGGGGGAAGATTAATGGATAATGGGATCAGAATTTCCGTCGATGTGTGCGTCTGTGTGTCTGACTGTCAGTATGATCGTCCGTCCGTAGATAAATTAGTGTTGAATGTTTCTCGGGAATGCAATGGTCAAATGAACATGGTATGAGAGATTCCTGTCAACACATGAACAAGGGTACTCGATAGTATGCAGCAGTGGGGATACTTGGACATTTGATAATCCAATTAAAGTGACAGTCTATTCTCAACTTCCGGCATTTTCGATAGATTTATTTTCTAAGAAAATAAAACTATCAAATTTCTAGAGGAGTTCTGGTTCAATCTCAACACCATAGCGACACGTCTGCCAGCAAGGGCAGTGCTGGAATGAACTCGGGATGCATTAGTTCCCGTTGTTAATTATACAATGTTATCTTGCCAGTATAGAACATTGGCAAAATGGGACTAGAAGGGGTGAGTGTATGTTTGCAGTCATTCGAGGTACAGGAATATTTTTTGACTACAAGTAGTATTCTTCATTTTCGGCCAGTTAAGATGTGGTGTGTTCCAAGTCAGGATTAATGTTGCCGACACTTAATGCCCATCCCTCATGGTATGCTACTTTACCAGGGATATAGAGATATAGCCACCACTGGGAGCCAAAACATGACCTTTGATGTCGATGAGTGGTCGAAATGTTTTAGCGAATAACTTATCGAAATATGATCCGGTATGGCAATTTGATACCTTACGTTAGATTTATTAGATCAACTCAGGTATGGATTCATTGAGACATGAGTGCGCTACAAGATGAAGGATTTCCAAGTTGATTTGCTATGGAGTAGGAACTGACTAGTCACATGTGGCCTATGGCCAGAGAAAGACAAGGATACCATAGATGAACACACGGGTGAACGAAGGTATCAACTGTTGTACAGAGGCAAAATAGTTGGGGATATTGTATCATGCTATGCATGAATTAACACCGTCTTGTGCAGTAAATAACAGACTATTTTCCGAAATCTAAAACTGTATTCCTATACCCCGGACAATGTAGCAAGCCACATGGGATGAACATTTGTTAGCAAAATCAACTCAACTAGAAACATGACATGTGTTAACTGGCCGAAAATGGAAAAAAAAATACCAGAATAGGAGATGACTGGTCCTAACATGACAGTATACTACTCAATATTGTTACAACAGCCACCTTCACACTTACACAAAGGTGTGCACCTTAATCCAGCTTTCAAGCATTTGCAATTGCCCTTGCAGGCCTTGGCACAACTACAGTGGAGCATCAGTGCACATGCAGCACTTGCGTCTCCTAGGTGAGTCCAAAATGGGACCAGAATATTGAGACGTGGATTCCACTCCCATCCGTACTGTGATGGGTCTGGCACACATAAGTGTTTCTGCAGAGCACGATGCCAAATGAAAGATGACACAAGAATTACCCTTTTTACATGTTGATACAGAGCTGCTTTGGTGGGCGGGATGTTTTCCATAGACTTAAGGCCATGTGTGAACATATGCCGTCTCGCATCATTGACACGTGTACTGACACAACTGTTACTGTACATCTGTATGGTGAGTTTTTCGATATGCTGCATATGAGGGGAATCCTCTGAAAAGACTTGCGGATTCTCAGTCAATTCTATCATCATTTCAGTTGATGCGGGAAAATTCATCCATGCATTCCATCCTGTCTTCTTCCCAATGCCGAGCATGCTGGATGTTACATCACAACCTGTGAAGGCGTGGAAGAAAGTCAGGGCCTTACAGTAATCAGGTCCAAGTTGTGAAGCTATCTCATGAATTGGCATATCTTTATATGCCTTTCCAATTCCAAACCCAATCCACAGCTCACTGAGTCCAAGGTCACGGAATGTTGCGAAATGGTGCAAAGACAGAATGACGACATCAGAATCAACCGTGCGAAGAAAAGCTATTTTGTGACCTTGTGAGACTGCATGGTTGAGATGAAGCATCATGCGCGTGTCTGCTTCCTCGTGGTTCGATGGAGATATGTCACATAAGCTAACATCCTTATTGCATAGTACATATTCTCCTGATGTCGTTAACAACTGGTACTCGGATGTTGATGTTAATTTCAGCAGTTCAGCAGACAGGAACTTGAAAAATTTGTCTTTATTCTCACTAACTTTCAAGAATGCCTGCCAATTCTTCCCTTTAGGTAAAGGGACGTTCTCGGACACCCGTATCAACCTAACTGCTGTCTCACCGAGGCGTTTTGCTCGCGTCTGATTCTTCAAACTGCCTTCGGGGTAACAGTCATAGATCGCATCAACCCTTGTGGTGTTCGTGTTAATCAGAGATTCGATGTATGGCAATAATTGCAATCGAGCATATTCTCCAAACAGATCCACTTTCTGTGGTTTGATTACATGGACTACAGCAGGCATATCCAAGATGACAACTGAAGCTTGTCTAGCTGCTGAATTCTTCCCTTGTGCAGGAATAGCTGGTAAACAATTGAGAATTTGAGATTTTGTCCCACTCCGTAGCTTACCTCTATCGGATAATGCTGGCGGATCACGTGCATTCTCGTGCATGAAAAACTCATCCATGTTTGAATCAGGCCGGGCTTGCAGTGAAACGAACATCTGGGTAACTATTGCGGCAGTTGCTTTACTTGACATGAGTTTGTCTCGGCCTTTGTCCAGGTTGGCTGGGGGTGGGTTAAGGAAGGTATATATATTTGCCTTGGGAATAACATCATTCAGGGGTACGGTGCATTCCACAAGCCTTTCCTTCAAGAAAGTGGAATATAAATGCTTGCCCCTTTCGGGTAATGACCGTAAACTCTTACTAACTTCGGGGTCCATATATTCACCAGTATCTAATGTCACCAGCTGACCACTAGTTTCATCATAAGGGTTGATAATGAGTCCCTGATTCACCAGATCGAGGAGAGATTTCAATTGATTCAGAAATTTTTTCTGCTCTGATACCGAACTTTCCGGGTGTTCCGTGTTATCTGATGATGTTGTGTGGAAACTTGCATATTCATACTCATCTATAACACGCAGAACTTCTGACCTTGAAAGCTCAATAACGACTTTCTCTTCAGCCTGGCCATAGAGACCTTTTGGACCACTGTCTTCTTTGAGTAGTTGGATACTATGTTCTTGGCTCTGATCTAAACCCATCATACTGAACTTCCTCTCACTACGCTGGACCACAAAATGGCCTTCCATGAATTTGTTGTGGATTGAAGGATGCCGCCTGGGTAGCTGAGACATGTCTCTCAGAAATACGGGGACCCACCGACAATAATTTGTATGTCCTAGGGCAAAAAAGTAACTGCACAACTCATCGATAGAACACAGTGTACCAGGCCAGTTACCGATTCGTTGGTTCCGAACGAATTGACAGCTTGTCAAGAGAAAGTTCCGAACGATTTCACCCCAATAGCGCGCAGTTGGAGATTGTGAAAGAATCCTCTGTTCCCACATTTCAAATGACTCATGGGGCCCAGTCTGCTGACAGTAAATCTCATAAGCATTCTTTCTGAGGATCTCAAGCCAAGCTAGAGTGAGAAGATATGCCTGTCGCGTCCTCTTGACATGTTTCCCACCAAGTAGGGATGATGCTACACCGGGTGTGAATATCTTTGCGAGGTGAAACATTCGCTCCCAACCAGAACCACCCATAAGCTTACCACCAGCTTCTTGGGTGCACATTTCAAGATGCAGGAATCCAATCATACACACCATTCGATCCTCACCTATCTCCTCTGGGAACAGCCATTGACATTTTTTCTGCCTGGCATACAACGGACAGTCACCTTCAATGACAGGTATCTGGCCGGGGTTTACGAAAGCAGTAGCTTCCCTGACCACATACATAGCATGCTTCTGCATACTGAGTGAGTCCGCTTTCTGCTCACTGAAAACAGGGAATACCCCAATAACTGCACGAGGTTTGACATTGTCTTGATCTTCATGTTTTGAAAAGAAGCCTGAAAAGGTCACAGGGACTTCATCAAGCTGCCAGCTGCCATCAACCTTCCCTTTATTGCTGATCTGTGACACATGAGACAACCAGTCATTCTCTCCCACGTTCAAATCTGCATATTCATTGGGCCGTACATTACATTCATCTGGAGATTCAAGCCTGATGTCCCCACCAAAGTCTTCAATGAAAGGAACAAATGCATAGTCGTCTGGGAGTTCAATTTGTGTGTCTTCTGGAACATCTAAACTCAGTGGTGGGGGATCAGTACCCACATTGTCCCTGCTCAGTTGACCAATGAGTGTGATGGACGTACCATGCATATCAGATCTACCAGATACATCAATGTTATCAGTGGTTCCTATCGAGAAAACATTACGTTTGCAGTTAGCTGGGACTACAACACCTTCGTTCTTGAACCGCAGTGAAACAGCTCTCGCGAAACTCCTGCGAACATCCATTACGCGATCATAAGAGACAGAGAGTCCCATTTGATGAAAATCTCTGATAAGATTTTTCATACGATCATGGGCATGCAACTTCAAACCCACATAAAGAGGCATTGGAGTTTCTCTGTCACGTCTCTGGTGAACATTTTGTGCATGTTCGGAGCGTTTCGCTGAATTGCTGATCAACATCTGTGAAATAGTACAAGCCACTCGAGTCTTGGCATTAACAGTCTCATCATCGCCTAAGTTCTGTATACTACATGTGCCCTCAAGTAGAACTCTAAGAAGAGTCAGGAGTGAGTTGGGTACAGGCTCGCTCAAGCAATAAGATGAAAATGATCCCGTGAAAGGAGCTTGAGATATGAGTATGTGTTTACGCAGAAGAAGACCCACATCAACTATCTTTTTTGCCTCTTCCTCAGACACTATACGAGTTAAAGATTCGGACAACAAGGAGCCAACTCGAAACCTACTTGAAATAAACACATCTCTACCCTGTGTGAAGGCGTCCCAGCCATCGCCCAATTTCTGCAACAAATGTTCTTTGAATCGAGTGGAATGTATTTCTTCACTAAGCCAATCAGAACCGACTTGCTTCAACCTCCGACTGTACAGATTCTTGAGATCGACAAGCTTCATCGCGGAATCGTTGTGTTCAACAAATGTTATGAGCTCTGCCATAACGAGAGGGTCATAGGGCAGGCCTGACGCGGAATGTTCGGCGTTCTTCGACTTTTTAGATTTAGCCGCTCGTGCTTCATTGGCAAGCTTACAATAACAGGTTTTGTGATAGTAAAGATCACTAGCAGCGGAATCAAATGCTGCATTGACCCGAGAAAAAACAACCCAGTTCTCGGCTTCCTTTGCCATAATTTTGAGTTTATTGTTATCAGACATTGATCTGCAAATAGGCTCACTGCTGTCACCTTCGCGTTTGTGACAATAAACACACTGGGGCAGTTTCCTGTCACAGCCAGATTCAAAACTTGTCCGTGTTCTTTTAGGACTCAGCGTGGAGCAGGATGCCACTGCCTCATTTCGCTCTCGCTTGTGTAGCACGCGCTGTACGATGTGAGTCCGAATACTGTCACGGCATGTCTTATGATATATTGCCTTATTCGTCAACAGTGACATCGACATACACTCATCACTCTCTCTCATCAAACAATCAATGGTCAAATTATATGGAAGCTCAACGCCATTATCTAGGAAGCGCGTTATGTCTTCCTCAATAGCTTTATAGGCGTCATGAAAACGAGATTCTCTATACAGACGCATCAATTTCTTGGAACTGTCTTGCTGGCAAAAGCAACAACGTTCCCAGTCAGTACTAGTCCGTACACGAAGAGGATTCTCACTCATTCTGTGAATGATTTTTGTGAACAATCGCGTTCTCGAATTAATTTCGACAGACAAATCAGAATTGCTTGCGGAATTACGCCAAACAAGAGATTGTATGGCAAAGAGACTGCTTCATAAAGAGCGTTGTTTCTCCGGGATCAGCGTCATTCAGGTTTGCCTGAATGACGCTGATCCCGGAGAAACAACGCTCTTTTCAAGTTCCAAGAAATTGATGCGTCCGTATAGAGAATCTTGTTTTATTCTACATCATCTCCCACGTCTGTTTCCAACACGTGCGTGGATCAGAGTTCACTTTCGCGCCCTTACAATCGGATGTATAGTCGGTAGACCGTCGAAAAGGAGGTTCCCTTCAGCCGCTGGCGGCCATTTTGGATTGTGCCGCTACTGGTCGCCACCGGTCGGTGTCAACTTGTAGCCGATCGTTTTTGAGAACCTCATAGCCTACACTAACAGTGTGCCAAATTTCAAGAAGGTATCACCAAGTGCACAATTCACCTGTATGTGACGAATTCCTCCCCCGCTACAGTCGATCCGTCTCCTGCCCATGTACCGTAGTCGATCCGGCCCCAATTAATTGTAGTTATTTTTATTGTAGTCTAGTTGACAAAATTAAATATGAAATATGAAACAGAAATATAAAAAATGAATGAATGAATGAATGAATGAATGAATGAATGAATGAAAAGTTTCTGAATGAAAATGAAATGAAATGAAAACTTGTATTTAACAACTTGTTTTTTACTTAACACCTATCATTAGTCTATTCACAACCTTACCTACTCTTACACACAGGCCTGGCAGGGTTTTTTTGACCGACGAGAGGGGCCGAATATCGGCCCCATTCCCAATCGAAAATAGTCACTTTTTTTCCCAATTTGCTCCCAAAAATTCCCAATTCACGGCAGTTGAGAATTCATTTCTGTGTGACCAGTCGATTATTTTTAAGTGACCAGCACCAAATAATATTTGCCAGTGGACTTCGCAGTGTGAATTGTTTCAGTACGAAGGGTATTCACTTGTGTTGTTTTGAAACCATTTGACAGTGTCAAGGAGCATCCTTGACAGTGTGTTCCTAGAATCAGCACTCTAAATTAGCTCCCTTGATGTGCATAGAATCACAACTGAATGATGCGACTCGCAGTGCGTGAGTCAAAGTGACAAAATGCATCGCTGTCAACCATAACGGCTCACGAATGGTACCTAAATTTTGTTACAGGCGAGTTCCGTGCTTCTTAAAGCACGGTACCAATTTTTAGGTTCAGCTCACGTCTGAAATCCTGTCTGGTAACCTGTATTTTATTCAAACTGTTCCCCAGGTCTGATACTCCTGCTGACTGATGTCATGAAACCTGAATAGACTTTCGTCCCCAGAACGAACCATCCACAATTATTTTACCCAAACCGTCCACCAGGCCAAGTACTCCTGCTGACTGAACTTGGCTTGCTTAGGTGAGGACTTATGTATGTGGGTGACCATTAACCAATCCTTTTTCATCACTAGGATTGATTAATCACCAGTACAATTTAATAATTCTAAGCAGCCAGTGGGTAAATACAATTATACAACAGGTTTTCATTGATTAATAGACTGATTTCTCACAAGGATATGCTAGTAAGTTTATTTATTTCTTGTTGATAGTCGCTCAGATAAATTCCCACTTGTGGCCTCTGCGACGCTAATTTTCCCAATTGGAAAGGCCCCTGGACCCTTTCCCAAAAAGGGTAGAAAAATCCCTGCCTGGCTGGTGAATAGTTAAAATCCACTTCTCTTAGCAAACACGGAGCAGAACTCTTGTAATTATGCAAATTCCTCACCATTTTCCAGCTTGAGGTTCTCAGGGATCTCAAACCACTACACTCAAACTTAATATGATTATTGGCTCTCGCTCCCGACTCTCATCGATTTATAAGCAAATAAAGCTATGAAGCAAATAAAGTTATTAAGGTCGCAAGGGATTTCAATCCCACATCGTCCATGTGCGTCATCTACGGCGCGCCAAAACTTTTCATTCATTCGGATGAACCAGACTATGAGATACCCATGAATGGTGCACTTGATGAACTTGAAGCCAAACAGACAACATCTGCATTCTTGGAAAACGTAGGTGAATTGTTCGCTCTACCAACCACCACACATGAAGATAGCGTATTCATTTTATAAAATTCATCTCGGCGCTATTTGAAAAAAATATCATTCAATTTTCATTCTTTTTTTTTCGTATTTTTCTTCAAATGTTTTTGACTGAGTAATAAAAATGAAAGTGTCAATGACACTGTAGCTCAACTTGTCAAGACAAAGGCATGTACATGTATAGTATGTGACACAGCAATGACAAACATCTAGGTAATGACCTGATAACAAAGGTACATATAAAGTATTGTAACGGTCTGTACATAAATACTGACCGTTGCCTGTAACAAATGTATAGGTAAAGTATTGTAAAGGTGGGTGACAGTCAGATGCTAAACTAGAAAAGAAATCTTTGAGTCCCAGAGTGGGTCTGACTGAACCCCAAAATATCTGTTCTCATAGCACAGTGATAACAAAGGCACCCCAAAACACACTCGTTCCTGTCCCAAGATGAAAACAAAGGTACCCAAGAAGTTTTGTGAAGATCAGTTCATAAATACGAGCTGTATAGAACTTGTGACAAAAAACTGATTGGACCTAATTTCGGTACAAAATGGCCACTAGCAGCCATCTTGAATTTTGGACTGTACCCAGAAACACTCATTCTCATCCCAAGGTGATAACAAAGGTACCCAAGAAGTTTTGTGAAGATCGGTTCATAAATACAGCCTCTACCCTGAGCCGTATTGACATGTGTGCTTACATTGTGTAAGTAGCACTGAATAAATCAAAGTTCATCTAATTTGCATAATTTCTGCACGAAAAAAAACCCCTTACAATATGTGATGTATTCCATGTTACTAAACATTCATACAAAAATTTATTCAAATCAGAACTTTCATACAGAAGTTCTGTACAAAAGACTGATTGCACTAATTTTGGTACAAAATGGCTGTTGGTGGCCATCTTGAATTTTGGACCACACCCCAAAACACTCGCTCTCATCCCACGGTGATAACAAAGGTACCCAAGAAGTTTCGTAAAGATTGGTTCATAAATATGGCCTCTAGCCTGAACTATATAGAAGTTGTGTACAAAAAACTGATTAGACCTAATTTCGGTACAAAATGGCCACTGGCAGCCATCTTGAATTTTAGACCGCACCCAGAAACACTCGTTCTCGTCCCAAGGTGATAACAAAGGTACCCAAGACATTTCGTGAAGATCAGTTCATAAATACAGACTCTAGTCTGAGCCGTATTGACATGTGTACTTACTGTGTGTAAGTCGCACTGAAAAAATCAAAGTTCATCTAATTTGCATAATTTCTGCACGAGAAAAAAAAAACGTATTATATGTGATGTATCCCATGGTACTAAACATTCACACAAAAAATTATTCAAATCAGCGCTTTCATATGGAAGTTCTGTGCAAAAATCTGATTGCAGCTAATTTTGTACAAAATGGCTGACGTCGGCCATCTTGAATTTCGGACCGGACCCCAAAACACTCGTTCTCGTCCCACGGTGATACCAAAGGTACCCAAGAAGTTTCGTAAAGATCGGTTCATAAATACGGCCTCTAGCCCGAGCCGTATTGGCATTTGCACTTTCAGTGCTGAAAGTAACACCAAAAAACATCAAAATTAGTCTAATTTGCACAATTTACGCACGAGAAAAAAACTTGTATTATATGTGATGCATCCCATGGTACTAAACATTCATACAAAAAATTATTCAAATCAGAGCTTTCATATGGAAGTTCTGTACAAAAAACAGATTTCTGCATCGTCGGTACAAAATGGCGGCTGGTAGCCATCTTGAATTTCGGACTGCACCCAAAAACACTCGTTCTTATCCCACGGTCATAACAAAGGTACCCAAGAAGTTTCGTAAAGATTGGTTCATAAATACGGCCTCTAGCCCGAGCCATAGCAGCTTGGCACTTACAGCTCTGAAAGTAACACTAAATAAATCAAAGTCAGTCTAATTTGCATAATTTACGCACGAGAAAAAAACCCATATTATATGTGATGTATCCCATGGTACTAAACATTTATACAAAACTTTATTCAAATCAGAACTTTCATACAGAAGTTCTGTACAAAAAACTGATTTTTGCATCATCGTTACAAAATGGCCGCTGGCAGCCATCTTGAATTTTGGACCACACCTAAAAACACTCGTTCCCGTCCCAGGGTCATAACAAAGGTACACAAGAATTTTCGTAAAGATCGGTTCATAAATACGACCTCTAGCCCGAGCCATAGCCAATTGTTGACGTACGGACAGACGGACGGACAGACGGACGACGGGCCATGACAATAGCTCAAATTTGACTTCGTCAAAGTTGAGCTAATAATGTTATCTGCTTTGTGTGTTGAACTGAATAAAAGGGAATAAGGGTTACTGAGTCGATTTCGTAATATAATGACCAAAAATCGGAAAGTGCTATTTGAGAAAAATTTCATTCAATTTTCATACATTTTATTTTTGTCTTCAAAGAAAAAAAAAAAAAAAAAAAAAAGAATGAAAGACGGATCGTCCTGGGTGTAAAAACGGCTGAGGCTGGATCGTCTGGGGACAGATCATCTTTGGGGGCGGTGTAGCAGGATATCTTCCCCCCTGGATATCTCCCCCCCCCCCCCCCCCCCCCCGGGAAGAAGATACCCCAAGTTATTTTCCCCCACCCTGGATATCTTCCCCAACCCATGACAAATATTTTTTTTGATTCATTTGACATTATTTGATGATGAAATGGCAAGAAAAACATTTTGGTCCAAATTTTTTTTTCAATTCCAACATGGATATCTTGCTTCCAGGTCCATCCAGTGCCAAACATGCAACAATAAATGATTAATCATCTCACCCATGTCAACCTCCCAATTGACATTCATAGAACCTTTTGCAGCCATTGTTTGGACTTTCGTTTGTTATGGTTGGCCCCACAGTGTAAAAAACATATTGATATTTTTTAAATAGTAGCTATGTTTTTTGGATGGGTGAGGCAGAAGATATGCAGGTTGGACATCTCCCCCACCCCAACCAAGTGTTCGGAAAAGTCCCCAAAATTGCTGGAAAGGTTCTAAGATTGCCTATTTTCAATTCACTGGTCATTATTCAATGGTATAAACCAAGTTGAAACTGTTTTTAATTTGTTCTATATTTTTTGACATGGGTGGGGGGGAAGATAATCAGGCCTCGATATCTCCCCCCCCCCCCCCCCCAACCCATGTCAAACTTCCAAAAGACATTCATAGAACCTTTTGCAGCCATTGTTTGGACTTTGTTATGGTTGTCCACAGAGGGTAAAAAAAAACCTATTGATAATTTTAGAAATAGTAGCTATGTTTTTTGGACATGTGAGGCGGAAGATGTGCAGGTTGGACATCTCCTCTACACCAACCCCATCCACGTGTTCGGAAAAGTCTCCAAAATTGCTGGAAAGGTTCTAAGATTACCTATTTTCAATTCACTGGTCATTATTCAATGGTATAAGCCAAGTTGAACTTGAAACTGTTTTTAATTTGTTCTATATTTTTTGACATGGGTGGGGGAAGATAACCAGGCCTGGATATCTTCCCCCACCCATGTCAAACTCCCACCAATAAACATTCAAAGAACCTTTTGCAGCCATTGTTTGGACTTCGTTATGGTTGGCCCCACAGTGTAAAAAAGACCTATTGATATTTGAAAAATAGTTGCTTCTGAGATTGCCTATTTTCTATTCACTGGTCATGTATATATTAAAGAGCTGAACCACTTTTTTGTGTTAATTTCAATGAAAACTCCATAAAGAAATTTTCTTATCTTTATCTTTTTGTTCAGTTCTTTTTATATTTTATTAAGAGGTAGGGGGGGGGGGGGGGGGGGGGGATATCCAGGGTTGGGAGGAAGATATCTGGGGGGGGGGGGGGGGGGGGAGACACCGGATCG
Organism: Pictodentalium vernedei; assembly: GCA_031216915.1. NCBI lineage: Eukaryota > Metazoa > Mollusca > Scaphopoda > Dentaliida > Dentaliidae > Pictodentalium > Pictodentalium vernedei. The sequence goes on from CM062289.1 coordinate 359,764,898, forward strand.
ACCTGTTACCTTTTGAATGCCTAGCGTTGTTCTTGGGTATGTGAAGCACATTTGGCCACAAGTTGTTCTCATGAAACATTTTATTATCAGTTCTGGTGCGAATACGACAGCAGACTTCCAGGAACCAGTGGTACCTGCTGTCAACTCGATGAGTTGATTACATACGTGTTTCGTGTTCTATACATCTCAACCTTCATTTTACTGTATAATTTGTGTATATTTAATCTGAATTTAAGGAATATGAGAGGTGAGAATTTCAAAATAAACAAAATTCCATTACTTATATAGGCCCTCAAGCAATATGACTCTTATGAGCGGTCCATTACTTTTATGCCGCCCCCCCCCCCCCCCCCTTAAGGGCCTATATAAGTAATGGAATTTTGTTTATTTTTAAATTCTCACCTCTCATATTCCTTAAATTCAGATTAAATATACACAAATTATACATCAAAATGAAGGTTGGGATGCATAGAACACGAAACACATATGTAATCAACTCATAGAGTCGACTGTAGGCACCACTGGTTCCTGAAAGTCTGCTATCGTATTCGCACCAGAACTGATAATAAAATAATATTTCATAAGAACAACTTATGGCCAAATGTGCTTCATATCTCCAAGAACAAAGCTAGGCATTCAAAACACTTTCGAATACTGCGACAGGACTGCATTTTGGAAAAGGACAACACTGTCTGCATTTTTTATTGAAGATGGTTTCCATGCTCGACAGACATGCGCAAATCACTCGTTACCACGAATTTCCATCGAAAAACAAAATCGTAATTCTAAGAAATTTCAACAGTTATCATGATACCTTGCATTGAATATGGCAACTGTGCAATCTCAATCTAATAACAGTATACTGTATGAAGGCGATCTTTTTCATTAATGACATTATTTGATTTTAGACGGCGTTGTTTTTACATGCTTTTTCTGTCCGATGACGTCGACCGGAAATCGAAAGTATACTCATATGTAAACAAAATCAAAGGCCTTGGAATTTTCCCCAATGCAGCTCTGTCGCCGTATTTTGAAGAATTTTTATCCCCTAGCTTTGTTCTTGGATATGTAAAGCACATTTGGCCACAAGTTGTTTTCGTGAAATATTATTAAATTATCAGTTCTGGTGCGAATACAGCAGCAGACTTCCAGGAACCAGTGGTGCCTGCAGTCGACTCTATGAGTTGATTACACATGTGTTTCGTGTTCTATACATCCCAACCTTCATTTTGATGTACATTTTGTGTATATTTAATTTGAATTGAAGGAATATCAGAGGTTAGAATTTTCAAAATAAACAAAATTTCATTACTTATATAGGCCCTTAATTTTAGTTTTTCTGGCGCTGGCATAGTTCAGCGATCTGAACGTAGTGGCTACCCCTCTACGTTCAGATTCTTCCCATTCAATCCTATAGAAAAAGTTCCCATCAAGTTTTTATGGGAACTCAAAACTCGAAATTAGAAATATATATCAAGCTTTCGCCCTTATTACCGGCTGCAATCGATAGTACACGTATTTCCTTACATTTGGGAAGAGTTTATTAATCCAAACTAGGTTTTATTCTTTAAATGTCGTCATTTGTGTACTCGTGAGGCGGCGACGGAGATTTCAAAATCGGCCATGTTGTTGTTTAAATATAAAACAGTAAAAACGATAACCCGGTAATGGCGCCGAAACGAATAGACCTTTTCATCGATGCGGAATAGGAAATTCGATCGCAATTGTGCAGAATGGGTTTGATAATCTGCTCTGTGCGAATGCGACCGAGTTTGATGACCTCCTCTGCGCGAATGAGATCGAATTTCCTATTCCGCATCGATGAAAAGGTCTATTCGTTTCGGCGCCATTACCTGGTTATCGTTTTTAGTGTTTTATATTTAAACAACAACATGACCGATTTTGAAATCTCCGTCGCCGCCTCACGAGTACACAAAAGACGACATTTAAAGGATAAAACCTAGTTTGGATTAATAAACTCTTCCCAAATGTAAGGAAATACGTGTACTATCGATTGCAGCCGGTAATAAGGGCGAAAGCTTGATATATATTCCTAATTTCGAGTTTTGAGTTCCCATAAAAACTTGATGGGAACTTTTTCTATAGGATTGAATGGGAAGAATCTGAACGTAGAGGGGTAGCCACTACGTTCAGATCGCTGAACTAGCGCTGGCACTGCTGGCAAATTTTACATCTCCAATTTATATAAATGTTTTAAACTCGGACACCCTGTTACCTTGTTGGGTTTGTTATAATATTCTCGGTGGAGGGCCCTTCTCTATTTTTATACACTGATAATTAAGAGCTCATATATCATTTTTTGATTTTAATATGGCGACCATCAATATACAGCAATGATTTATGGGTAGCTTTTTTTATTCAAATCAACAGGCGGTTAATTAATATTCATCAGAAGGCAGGTTACTCATGGCAGTCAATTCCGACATGCAGGTATGCGTTCCAGTATTCGGTATTGGATGTTGTGACAGTTTGATATTGCCAACTGAAAGTTATATCGCGATTTGTAACCTATCTCCGCTAGGCCTACATTGAAATTATTTATTTATTGGTAGGCCTATTTAAGGTCACATACTTATGCACAATGGCTAATCATGACCATGGCAGTTTTACGGGTGGAGGAAGCCGGAGTACCGTAAAATGGGATGACTTCGGACAAAGTGGTGGGAAAAGTATGACATCATGACGGTCTCTCGGTACGTCACTAGTCTTTGAAATTTGCGTGGCTCTTTCTTTTCGCATGCGTTACAGCTACGAGGAATTCACGAATTGATTCATAGAGAATATTGTTGGCTGTTGTGAGATCTATTAGCACGTGAGTATATTTTTTTTTACTTTTTCACGAGCCGCCTAAACTTCACATGAGCTAACCTGATGAATTAACCCTACATTATTTGTGCTGTTCAACAAAATGTCTTTATTTACAAGAATCGTAGAATGCTAGAAGAACCGCTTACAAACCCTGTGTATCTCCTATTCAATTCTATAGATCTTGATTTTTTGTATGTTTCTGATTTCAGATCGGGGTGATTTCGGACAGCAGCCGGTATGCCACGGGTTTATAAGAAGGTGGTCGGCGGTCGAGCAGTGAACACTTTCCCACCCAGAAATATTGTCTAAAGCGGTAAAAACGATCTCAAACTGAGAGGATGGAGTATACGTAAAACTGCCGAGTACTTTAATGCAAAGCGGTCAACCCTCTCTGACCACGTAAAGGGATTGCCGCAAAAAGCAAGGTGGGCAGACATCACTGTCAGAAGATGCGGAAATATGTTGGTTCAAAGATTGATACTCTGTGCCAATTGGGGTTTCCCGATGACACTGTTTGATTTGAGAGTTATTGTAAAGTCGTACCTTGACCGCCGTGGCTTGAACATGAAAAGATTTAAAAATAAACTACCCGGAAATGATTGGTCCAAAAGCTTCATGGCGCGTCACAGACATCACCTACGCCGAACAACTCTCCCAAAATATAAAACTAGCACGGGCAGAAGTTGGTCTAGAGACTGTAAATAATTATTTTGAGAATTTGAAGAAGGTATTATCTGATGTTCCAGCAAGCAATGTCGTGAACTATGACGAGACAAACCTTACTGACGATCCTGGTCGCAAGAAGGTCGCAGTAAAAAGGGGGTCCACTATCCCGAAAGAGTGAAAAACTCATCCAAGTCCTCTACATCGTTGATGCTTGCAGCTGTTGGTGATGGGAGCGTTCTACGCCATTATGTCGTTTACAACGCCAAACACCTTTACGATACATGGACCTCGGGCGGACCAGAAAATTGCCGCTATAACAGAGCAAAAGCGGATGGTTTGACGACGTTTGCTTTGAAAACTGGTTCATAAATGTCATTGTACCATACATGAGACGACTCAACGGAAAGAAAGTGTCAATCGGCGATAACTTAAGCAGTCATATATTCCTGCGCGTTATTGAAAAATGCGAGGAATTGGACATTTCATTTGTATTTCTTCCTCCTAATTCAACACATCTCACACCATTAGATGTGGCCTTCTTCAGACCAATGAAGATTTATTGGCGACAAATACTGGACAAATGGAGAATGGCAGGAGAGGGGCGTAATTGCCCATAGGTGCCGAAAGATATCTTCCCCCGACTTTTAAGACAATTGAGCGACAAACTCAAAACAACCCAAGAAGACAATGTGAAATCAGGCTTTGAAAAATGTGGAATATTCCCTTTGAGCCCGGCCCAGCGGTGCTGTGTCGTATGCCACAGAAGACGGATGCACAAGTAGATCACCCGAAAGAGCTAGTCAGCCAGTCATGTTGATGCCTCATTTGTAGAATTGTTACAGGTAATGAGGGGCTTAGATGAGGTACACACTAGAATGCGAGCTAAACGTATTAAAGTCGACTCAGGGAAGAGTGTTCCTAGAGAGGATTTTGAAACGGAAAACCGAACAGACAATGAGAAACAGCAAGCGAGCAAGTCAGTACAGGACGGCAACAGTAGCTGTGAAGAACAGTCAGAGTAGAGAGAGCGAACTGTCAGAAGAAGACGAAGTAGAAGAAAGTACAGTGTCAGACCATGATCGTCAAAATACGACGAATGCTACGCAAAGAAGAGACAAAAGAATACGAACTTGCCCAACTCGTCCCAGTTAACTGGGTTCGTGCCCGTGAATGAGTGTTTTGAGTTGCGAGAAGGGCAGTGGGTTGCAGTTCAATATAGCGGCAAAATACGAATCATTTTTCTTGCCAGAACTGAGAGTCTTTACACAGATGATAAGTTTTGATAAGTATCCTTCCTGCGACGCAAGGGAATGAATTTAAACACATTTATATTTCCAGTAAAGGAAGATAAAGCCCTGATAGATTTTAATCAGATTGTTGGCGTATTGGCACCACCAGAGCTTCGCCGTGGTTTCTTGAGATTTGATGTGGACGCCAATGAATGAACCCAAAAGACAATGTTTATTCATGCAGTGCATAAAAGCCACTAGGCTACTGATAATAACTACAAAATGACGTAAAATAAAATAGTCAAAAGATAATAAGCATTGACACACGTCGCTTCGCCCCACACCAGATACACACACCATTTAATAATATCCTAACCTGCTATGCCGAATGAACGCATATGATCTATTTTTAAAATACTAGTCTTAATCCTAACTCCCGAATGTCACATCCCTAAAAGTGTGATATTCTTGGGGATGTGACATTCGTAGGTGATCCCCCATAAAAAAGTACCATGGTAAACCATGGTAAATCCCAAAATACCCTGGTAATACCATGGGTATTTTGGGATTTACCACGGTTTACCATGGTACTTTTTTATAAGGGATGGGTTAGAGGAATACGAACCTACGGATTTTTCTTTCACCTGTGTATAAAGAGATACATGTTGGCATGCCTTGCGTCACAAACATCGTCTTACCGTGGATACTAACTGATTCGCCCCTCCTGTGACTTTCAACTTTTTTTTAAATGCCAAAATAACACCGAAATCACCCCAGAGTGTGCAGGTTTTCGTCAGAAGTAGTAAAATCAGTTTGTGTCCGAAGTCACCCCGAATCACGGGGTGGATTCGGACGACTTTTAGGGTTATTTTTCTCAATGATATTGGCACCGAAATTTTTTTAACTTAACAGTATGCTCTCGGTTATCACCCAGACTAATCATACAGGATACTGAGTAAAAAAAAATCAAACGGTGAAAAGGTCATCGATCAAAATGTTTGAAAAAATGTCCGAATTCACCCCATTTTACGGTACCCGGAGAGAACCACCGAGCAACGATGAGTAGCTGCCAGCTCCCCAACATCGTAACTCCGCACTGCAGCACAGGCTGGGTTAGATTGGTTGAAGACATGCGCACAATCGACGTGCAGTACGCCTTAGTACACGGCGTCATCGTGTCCCCAGGTGGACAATCGGGGTTAAGTGCCCTGCCCAAGGACTCAACGCGGGAGTCCAAATCGATCTCTCAGACGGTCACCCATCCTAGGATTAACCGGGCTTGACGTTGCTTAACTTTGGTGATCTGACGAGAACCGGTTATCGCAACGCCACCGCGCCCCCACATTGAAATGTATAAGCCTATGAGGATTAGTTGACAACTTTAGATGGTAATTCCTAATTCACTATCTTGTCTGACATCAGTCATTGTCACTAGCAATATGCATACCATTACCAAGGGCGGATCCAGAGGGGGGGATTAGTCCCCCCTTCCCGACCCCCACTAAAAAAGTCATGCTCTTATTCGACACAATCTTGTCCTATAACGCCCCTCCTTAACTAATGACATCACTTTGCCAAATAAGGGACATTTTTTTCTTTAATGAGACTGTCCTGGCATCATCACCACAGGCCTTCAATTATCGTAGATAGATAGATAAGATAATTTTATTTTTTACCACAATGGCCCACATGGGGTATACATGTATATACATGGCAACAACGTAGTAAATGATAACAATGAAGCAAAAAGTGAACATAAAAATGACTTTGAACGAGAACAGGAAGAATGGGACCCTGGAAGAATCGGATCTTTTGTGGAAGAATCGGACCCTGGAAGAATCGGGCCCTGGAAGAATCGGACCCTGAGTGGTTGGAGAAATCGGACCTTTTTGGAAGAATTGGACCTCGGGTAATATTCGATGAGCGTGGACAGCAGGAGTGATTTTTGGAAGAATCGGACCTCGAGTAATAGACAGCATGGGCAGCAGGAGTGAATGATAATAGAAGAACGTTTAAAGATAAAATTCTTTTTATTTTTTCATATATATATCTTTATATTTTTTAACCATTTTTTGAGCAATAATAAATAACAATAACAATAAATGAGTGACATTATATTTACAAAATTAAAGTTATACCGGGGCATAAATCTTACTACAATCCTTCAACAACCTGCTGGTGGAAATTGTATTTCTGTTTTTTTCCCACAGTTCCATCAGTTGACCTTGTGTGTTCTGTGTCTTTTACCTCTGGTACCTTTGTAACTTTCCTTCGCTCATCATCTTCACTTCGGTTGGGATATCTTTGGCTTCTGTGTAAAGAAGAGTCACCAGTACAGAAAATGGCAAATTAGCCTTCGCCGCTCTCCTGTTCAATTTATGATGCCATCCTTCGACGTCGTTATTGGTTGTTACACTTCTTCCATACACTGACCACTCATCAACCTGAAATGACAAATGCATTAGTATTACCTTATTTTTATCTGAATAATGTATTGCCATTATGTTTTTCAATTTGTATCATCAATTTATGAAGCCCAAAAGTGCCAGTCGTTTATATAGCTTCATGTAATCTAAATTTAACTGAACTTTCTTTTTACGACAGGGTATTTTTTCTATTCTTGAAATTTTCTTTTATGAAATTTCCCTGGAGTTTAAGTACCCTACAGGGAAGTCTTCAGCGGACATGAGCCAAATTAACTTGTGCTGGTTACTCAGAACCGAAAAAGTTATCAACCTTTGACTTATCTGGGCAAAAAGCTGTTTTCTTGGTTTGCTATACACGGGACATTCTATTAGAAAATGAAATTCATTTCTACTTTAACAGTATCACATAGCTTACATATACGCCTGGTTCTGTGTGTTTTTCTGTACTTTGGCATGTGCCTATCCATCTCCATCCTAAGATTATGAGCACTAATTCTGAGTTGGCATATGGCTTTTCAGAAATCAAAATCATTCAGTTTCCAAATATGGCTCTTTTTGAAAAGCTCTTTTATATGTAAAGTAGGAATCTAATTTGCCTTCAGCATTTGAGAGATATGATTTTCGAATTGAGTGCCTCTCATTCATATAAATTTTATATAATTTTTTATCGACAATTTCCAGGATTTGCTCAAGTGTAAGATGGATGATAGCTTCTTCCTTGATTTTCAAAATTTTTAAAATTGACATTACTGTAGTATACCAAGAACTAGAACTATTTTTGTGATCTCCCTGAACTGAGCGAAAGGCATCAAATAATAAAGGATGAGCATCTTGATATAGTCAGTGCAAATATGAAATTTGAGATCTTACTACTTGGGTGTATAATGGAAATCGTCCAACCTCTGACAACAATGCTATGTGTCAGCTCTTTGTGTTTACTCCAAGCAAATATCTGCAGAAGCGAATGTGTGAGCGATCAGCAATGTTATCAGCATAGACCATGGGTTAATATGAGTGGATGCTTTCTGTGCTGATTTACGAGTAGCGTTATAACTACCCCAAAGTTCTACTCCATATAACAAAATTGGTTTGATGGTGTGGTCAAATAGATGCATCATTGTTTCTAGGGAGGTCTTGCACTACACATTATTTTCATTATTCTAAAGGAAGCCCTAAGGGTTCTATTATACAAGTCTTGTCTACCCTGAGTGAATATACCACTAGCTTGAAAGACAAGACCTAAGTATTTATATTTTTGAACACATTCGATATTCTGATTTTTATATATAAATTTTTGTGAAAGTGCTTTGTTGAAGATAATAATTTTGGTTTTATTAGTATTCACAGTGAGACACCAATCCCTACAGTATTTCTCAAGAAATTTAGTTTTTGTTGCAACCCATTTGATATAGGCGATATGAGGATAAGATCGTCTGCATATAGTAGACAGTCAATTTCTTTCTCAAATAACTTTACTTTTCCCTCTGACGGTGAGAGATATGTACATAGGTCATTCACATAAACGTTGAAAAGTGTAGGGCTCAAAGTATCCCCTTGTTTAACTCCTATTTCAGAGCCAAAACAGGAACCGAGAGACCCGTCAAATTTCACTGTTAGATCTCCTTTGGAATACATGTTTTTAATGATATTATAGAACTTCCCACCAACGTTTGATTGTAAAAGTTTCATGAAAAGACCATGATGATTAATAGTGTCAAATGCTTTCCTAATATCCACAAAGCAGCAGAAGAGTTTCTGACCTCTGCCTCTACTATATTTATCTATGAGACTTTTCAAAATAAACATATGATCTGTTGTTCTAAAGTTCTTCCTAAAACCAACTTGACTATTTGATAAAATATTATTTTGTTCCAGATATGTTGTTAATCGCATGTTAAGTATTTTATTGAAAGCTTTTCCCATACAAGAGTTAATAGTAATTCCCCTATAGTTATTTGGGTCTTTAGGGTTTCCTTGTTTAAATATTGGTACAATATAACCTTTTAACCATTCTGAAGGGCATATGCCATTTAGATATACTAAATTAAAAAGCTTAATCATTGAACAGATGTGTGATAAATGGAAGAGTGGCTTTTATGATATCGTTTGAAAGAAAATCCAAGCCCACAGCTTTGTTCCCTTTAAGAGATGTAAAACTATCTTTAATTTCTTTATTTGAAATTCTAAAATCTAGTTCTGTGAAACTTTGATGTTTCTGATTGTCTTTTTCAAGATTTTCTAAAATTGCTTCTAACTGAGTATTTCTTTCTGCGAATGTTGAATTGACTTTATTGAGATTTTCAAAGTGCCATGTCCAACATTCAATATCAATATTACTTTCTAACGTGGTCCCCTGCCTGAATTCTGCACTGTGAAGTAATTTAAGTAATTTCCAATATTCGTTTGGGCTGCTTTCCCTTAAGTTGTTAAGTTTTTGTACAAGAATCATTTTATAATTTAAATTAGACGACATGATCCTCTTTTAGAATATCGGTTATTTATAGAACTGACGACAGTCACGTCTGCAAGTATTCAATGTCTGCAAAATCGATAGTCGAAAGCGGGACGCAATGAAGCGAAGTATAAAAGAATATTTTGTCGCCACAAGGCCGAAGAAATGGTATGTTCCTGGTATCATTATTTTTACATCGCATACCCCAAACTTGAAGTTAATGTTAATGGGAAGCCAATATTTCCAGTCGCGTATGTTTCCCAGTTCTAATTTTATTGAGGGCTTCTGGCATTCGCCTGGTCAACTCAACTGGCAATTCGCCCGAATCTGCGAATGGCCAGTTCGGTTGACCGGTTATGTTACAGTAAATTAATGAAAAAAGACCTTATAATCTAATCGGTTTCATAAATACTTACCCATGTTTACGTAACTAATCTTTTTGTACGAAATAACGGTACTTTTGTGTGTATTTTACTTCAGTTAAATGTATTTGTCTCAGTCGGTTTCAAGTGAAAAAAGACATTTCGATGAACCGTTGCTCATGGCAACGAGAGGCTTTCCTTGACAGTGGACATAAGAATCGCTGACAGTTGACATATGCGTGTGCCCGCCGACATAAAATAAAATCGACGAGGTATTGACCAATCACTGCAAGGTATTGCGGTTGGTATCGGGACATAACCAAATAACCAACTATAAGCACAGAAATACTATCAAAGCAAATGATAAAATTTTACAATACATGCACAAATTAGATTTACATGATGTATGGAGGAAAGGAAAATCCCGAATCAAGACGCTATACTTGGAGGAGCCCTGAGAACAAAACTGCTACATTGGAATTCTTTCTTCTGTCGAGTGGTTGACACATATTTTTAAAAACAATAGACATGCAAATCCGATATACATCAGACTCTAATCCGATAAGTATCAGTCTGTCCTTCTTTAACCAGCCCCGGGGAAGAGGTTTTCGGAAGTTCAACAATAGCCTTAAATTCAAGAACATATAAAAGTAGTAAATAGAGGATATTTAGTGTTTTCGAGTGGATACTGTAAATTATCTCACGAGTGACCGAGACAAATGGTTATTTTTCGCGAGCGATTGCGCGAGTAAAACTAACCATTTGTCTCGGCCACAAGTGAGATAATTTTCTGTATCCACTCAAAAACACTAGATTTTTTTTTTATTATACGCTTTTTATAAAAATCTGATATTTCCACTCGTTTCAACTTTGAAATGTTGCGTTAAAATAAACGGCGCATTGGATCATTGAAACGCGGAAGTGATTTGATTGATACTTAGAACAGTATTGCCTGAAATACCGTAATAAAAGTTTTTGGTTTGGTGCATCCTTTGAAAGGACGTACCAAATCAAAAACTAATATTACGGGCTTTGAGGCCGTGTTTGCAGTTGCGGGTTTCACGCATCAATTCAAGGTGAATACGTGTTGAACTATTGCTGGAAATGAAAGATATCCACTCAAATAACACTAGGTTTTATTTTTCTTGTACGTTTTTAACCCTTTACCTAACGTAACGGCCAAAACCGGCCAGCGCTATTCTCAAAAATCGCCAATTAATTTTCATTATTTTTTTCATTTTTTGTCTCAAAAACATAGGTTATGACCCCTCGTTGGAACGAGCTCGTTCCAACGAGGGGTCATAACCTATGTTTTTGAGACAAAAAATGAAAAAAAAATAGTTATTCAAGAATTATTTTTGCAAGTGTCGTCTGCTTTTCAGGGTAGGTAAAGGGTTAAAACAAATTGATCATTTCCAGTGATTATTTGACGCGTAATCAACTTGAAGTGATGCTTTGAAAGCAGCCATTTTGATTGATATTGCGAAAGTGAAAATTTCTATATCTTCTCAATGGGAGATACAATGTCTATCTTTCCACAATTGCTATCTTTCCTCAATTTCTTCGATAATCTAATGTTTAGCGTATAATAAACAATTGTCCTGGACAGTACAACAACACTGTCGCTATCAGCAGTGCTTCTGCCATAGCCAATACTATTACTACTACTTATTATTTATTTATTTATTTATTGGTGTTTAAGGTCACACATTTCTGCACAATGGCTAATCATGACCGCGGCAGTTTTACACGTGGAGGAAGCCGGAGTACCCGGAGAGAACCACCGAGCAACGGCGAGCAACTGTCAGCTCCCCAACATACTAACTCCACACAAGCAGGGTTAGCATTGGTTGAAGTCAAGTGCACCATCAACGTGCAGTACACAACGCCATCGTGCCCCAACACCATCGTGGGCAATGGGGGTGAAGTGTCTTGCCCAAGGACACAACGCGGTTGCCGCAGGTGGGATTCGAACCGAGGACCTCTCGGCTTGTAGCCTGCACCTCTACTTACTGAGCCACCGCACTACTACTACTAATAATAATAATAATAATAATAATTATAATAATAATAACAATAGACACACAATCGACGATCAGCTGTCCTGGGAGACTCTGAAACTCATGATGAGAGGGAAAACTATTCCGCAAACTTAAACCAACTGTCAAACAAACGAGAATCGAAAATCGAACAGACACTAAGCATCTTGAACGAGAATCTAGATAAAGGCGACTTATCTGTTACTGAAGAGATCGAATCCCTGGAAACAGAACCAGAGTCAGTCAGAGATAAGAAGGTACAGGGGATAATTCTTCGATCCAAAGTTAAATGGGAAGTGGAGGGGGAGTAAGCTACGAAATACTTCTTTAATCTGGAAAAAAGACATTACACTGAAACAATTATCCCCAAAAAAATAAAATCCGCCGGTACAGAAACAAACGGGCAGGGACGTGGCTAGAGATTAGAGATTTCCGATTGGGGGCGGGGGGGGGGGGGTGGAGGTGTGGGGGGAGGATAGGGTAGTGAATTTCCAACTAGGGCGAAGGACCGACCGGGAGAGGTTGGAAAATGAGGCCATGAAAGGGGGTTCTAGTAACTGAAATGCCAACACATTTATGATAGAATTATCAGGTTATTATTATTTGGTATTCTTTTGGGAAATCAATATGTGCTAAACAAACGCACAAGCTGAGAACTTTGAGTACTTCACATGTGGTAACATTAAATCAGATCTTATGAAGGAATGATCAATTTTCGATGTTTCATCATTTTGTATCTGTGAATGATGGAATTAACTCCGAAAAACGATTTTACATGATCCGATTTTCTTGAAGTGCATTTCGAGGATTTTTTATTACGTTAAGTAAACGAACTATAGAAATCTCGTACCGATGGACATCATGCATACTTATGAAGCTCGATATTCCGTACATTGTAGTTGTAAATAGCAACATTTGGAATTTTTGGAAGAAAAGGAGACATCAGCATCACCAAAGAAGATTTAAAATCCGGATATATGGAATTTCCAACTACTCATGACTTGCCCTCCGAATTTCCAACTACAGGACATTTTGACCAAATCGAAAACATATTCCTTGATGCAGAAAACTCATTTTTAAACTTCTAAGAAGAAGGTGATGAAAATTCTTTCGAAGGTCTACTCACTTAGTCCGAATGCTCAAGCTCCGTAAAATAAATGACAAATAACAAATATCTGGGCTCAGATTGCTTCACAAGTTCACAGCCGAATTTTACAAATTCTTCTGGAATGACATTAGTATGTATTTAATCAACTCCTTGAACTGTGGTTATTCTACAAAAGAACTTTCCACCACCCAAAGAACTGGTATCATAACATGTGTACCGAACAAAACAAACCGAAAATGTTTTTGAAAAACTGGAGACTAATATTTCTCATGAAGGTAGATGTTACGATCACGTCTGCTTCTATAGCCAGTCGCATCAAAACGGTCCTACAAGCATTAATATCCGATACACAACTTGGCTTTGTAAAGGGTAGGTATATTGGAGAATCAACTCGATTAATTTTTAACCTAATTGAAAAATGTAAAGAACAAAGCATTCCCGACATTTTAACTTTACTGGACTTCGAGAAAGCTTTTTGGTTCCTTGGAATAGTCCTTTATACTGAAAAACTTTTTTTTAAACTTTGGCCCTTCGATCATCAGATGATTCCAAAAATTCTATAACAATATTTACAGTTATACTTTCAACCGTTTAACCCGGAGTGCACAAATTTTAGCTTGAAGAAAAAATGGTAGTGAACGAACAGACGATATAAAGATCAAAAATTCTGAAGCGAGGTTCGGTAATAATTTAACTCTGATTAAATTATTACTGAACCTCCCAACACACCAGGATTGTTTCGCCCATTTTGCCGTTTACAGTACTGGCTGAAATGATAATTTCCTGATCGTCAGTGTTAAAAGGGTTAAATAACGGGCATTGTTCTGAAAAAGTAAAGTTAGGACGAGATGAGATACAAGGAGATCCACTTTCCCCTACTTGTTTATAATCGGTGCTGAAATCCTGAGCGTAACACAAAAATATATAACCCAGCTATAAATGGTATTAAAATAAACAATTCCGAAGTGAGACAAGGGGATCCACTCCCCCCCCCCCCCCCCTACTTGTTTATATTCAGCAGAAATCCAGAGTGCAGCACTAAAATATAACACTGGCATAAATGACATTAAAATAAACAATTCCGAATATTTCGTTAGACAATATGCTGACGACTCCACACCCTTCCTGAGCGACGACGGACAATCATTAGACATAGCTTTGAAACAGTGAATTCCTTTTCAAAAATCTCTGGATTAAAAGTAAACTTTGATAAAACCGAGGTGATATGGATTGGCGAAAACGAGGTTGTGGTGACGAGATTCCCCCACAACAAAACGATAAATGGAATGGAATCACAATAATGCCTTTAAAACTTTGGGAATCGAATATAATCTGTTCAGCGAGAATCACATTGTTAACAACCACCTTAATCAGATTGGGAAACTTGAAAAACGTCTTTGTGACTGGTAATTCAGTAATCTGACTCTTATTGGGAAAACGGTAGTTATTAAAACTCTTGCTCTCCCAATGCTAATACACTGCTTGGCAGTTCCTCCAGATCCACCAGAAAATATCAAACGTACATTACAGACCCTCTTTTACAAGTTTCTTCGGTCGGGTAAAAACGAAAAAGCGAAAGGCCGTACATTAATCAATTTGATAAAATACGGAGGACTTAAATTCCCGGGAATAAAACGTACAGTTACCCTCTAAAGGTTAGTTGGATAGAAAGGCCTTTAGGCCCGGGCACGTTGGCCCGTGGAAAACTTTGGTTTTAGACTATTTTGAAGGTCAAGGAAACTACAAAATTTGGTATTTTCACAAGAAAGGACTTTTCTAAATGTTAGCGAAAAATTAAATACTTTGTAGAAGAATGTAGTACATACATGATCCCTGCTAAATACAAATGTTACCTCACTCCCTTAAGATTTTCTGAATGAACCTCTTTTCTATAAAGAAAAAAAATGAAATCATTGATTGACCCTTTTACCAGAAAAAATGGCGCCATAACAACCCGATGTCGGAAGCCCAGTTATTATTGAATGCAACTCTGAGAGAGTCCAGAAGGTTGTCTTTTGCATATTGCCAAGGATCTGCATGACTAATAATGTATTTTTGGTGGATAGTGACACCCGCCGCAGTGAACATCAGAGTGTGGTGGCTCAGTGTTAGACTGTTGGACTTCTATGCTAGAGTTCGATCCCTGTCCGAACGACCTGCGTTGTGACCTTGGGCATGGCACTTTAACTCGGTTGCCTACATGGGTGCTCGTTGACGCCGTGGACTAAGGCGTACTGCAAGTCGATGGAGCACATGTCTTCAACCGCTGTAACCCTGCTTGATCAGAGCTTGAACAGAGTTAAACTGTTGAGGAGTTGACAGTTGCTCGTCGATGCTCGATGGTTCTCTCCGGGTACGCCGGCTTCCTCAACTCGTAAAACTGTCACGGCCATGATTAGCCATTATGCATAAGTATGTGACCTTAAACACCACTAAATAAATAAATAATAATACTTAACAACAGTTTATGAAAGTACACTCCAGTTAATGCGCATATCTTCCTTATTCATTTCGGCGTACATCACGATATCAAATATCGTAATCAATGGCTAGAAGCTTCTAATTCTTGGACAAACGTCAAAGGGTTGCTATATGTCATGTACAACACATAAAATATGATCAAGCCGGTGGACAGTCAATATCGATCAGATAGTATGTCATATTAACCTTTTACCTGACATGAAAAGCAGACGACACTTGCAAACAAAATTCTTGAATAACTATTGTTTTTCTCACTTTTTGTCTCAAAACCATAGGTTGTGACCCCTCATTGGAACGAGCTCGACGAGCTCGTTCCAAAGAGGGGTCATAACCTATGTTTTTGAGACTCAAAATGCAAAAATAATGAAAATTAATTGGCGATTTTTGAGAATAGTGGTGACCGTTTTTGATCCTTAAATTGGGTAAAGGGTTAATGTAAAGTGTAATTTTTGCTCACAATCAGTCCGGTGTACAACAATCTGCCCATCCCATCTATAGCTCGCGACCCTGCAATGATGCGGGTTTTATGGGTGGAGGAAGCTGGAGTACCCGGAGAGAACCACCGATCATCGACGAGCAATTGTTGTTAAGTATGTTGATGTATGTTTTTAACTCCAACAAATGTAATGTCAAACAGTTAACCAAATGATATGATTTTTAAGTTTATTTATCTAAAGCCCAGCAAATTCAGAAACTATTATTGCACGCTAAACTGATACTCGTAAATGAAGATCCGCACATATCAGGGCACTGTTCAATTAGAATGTACAAACCTGTACCGCATTTAGTATACCTTAAAATTATCTTTGAATATATATTTGTAACACGATGAAATGTATTCACAGAAGTTAAAAATGTTTTGACATCATCTCAGGAAATTCAAGACGTTGGATACCCTGAAATTGGTGTTGGTAGGGGAAGGTCAACTGACATTTATTTTCATTTCTGTTTTGCATTATCCAGGAGCATTCCAAACGATGCATTGTCGATACCCTTTAGTCTGAAAAAGAAACGAGTGAAAAGCGAAATGTTTATCTGTTTACTGATTGTTTCGTTCCATGAATAATGTCTCTCCAGAAAGTCGTCTTAGAAAAATTCAGTCCGACATCGTTATAAGCATTGCATTTCGATTGAAAAAATGGGTGTAAGGAAAAATAGGGATATTTTAGTAATTCATTATTGATAGAAATATACTATTGTAGAAACTGACTGCGTCTATTTCCAAAGCAAACTCTGCGTGAGACTTGACACAGCTCTGCTATTAGTTGTGCGGTAAAATTCTTTTCATTAAATTCCATTGATGTATAAAGGCAGGGAATCCTACTGAAATCCCATACCAACAAAAAAGAAACAACTTGTAGTTAATATCAAAAGAAAATTTCAGTTCATACCTTCTTAACTGGTAGAGTGCTGAATTATTTTTGATCACCAAAATTTGTTCACATGTCTTTGCCTTGTTACAATTTATGGGACACTCTCCCATAAATTATAACAAGGGAAATCCATACATATAAAATAATTTTACTTGAAAGATAATATGGAGCACTTCGACTGAATATGTAGCCTTTAAGTTACAGTACCTACACTTCAGAGTAAAAGCCCAAATATGGGCTTCCAACACTCTACCAGTTAAAGAAAGCATTTGTAACGCGTCGATATCTAGAAACGAAAAGCATTTCTCGTACAAAAGACATTTTTAAACCAGGAATCGAAATGAATCTTTCAGAAAGAAGCAAATGAATAGTAAATGTTCCAATAAGACTAAAGTCCTCCCCCCCCCCCCCCCCCCCCTTCCGCGCGTCTTGGTTGAACATAAGCTCCAAGCCGCAAACCTCGGACCATGTTTCCGTCAATTTATCACAATAACTAAAAAAATGTATCATTGTAAATTTATTTGAAATATTATCACAGTTGATGACATTAATATATCCGAGGAAGTGTATACCGTTTTACTTTCTTCAGTGTGACTTCCGAACAACAATTAAGTGTTCTCCTGGTAATCACAGAATCGCTCCTCTACATTTTAAGAATTAAAGTTGTCAACACGGAATTCATTAGAATCTGGAGCTAATGTGCTGGTGAGACACGACCTTTTTTATCCTTCCCTGAGAGATATTATCTGCACCAGGGCCAACTAAATATTCACGTCTAATCCATCCAATGACCACAATCGCTTTATTACACGCCTGTTCTATGAAACCCCCATTAACAGCAGCGCAAAACCATGCGGAAAATAAAAATCTGTTCCCCAAATATTTTTAAACAGAAGCGAAATTTCACTGGAATTTTTTACAAACCGTGCAATGCAATTACAATTTGAATCGCTAGCGATAGCTGAGAATCGTCCCCTGAGTTCTAATGTGTTCTATGTGCCATTAGGCACATTGGAACTCGGGACGAAATAGTAACACGAGTTCCCCTCGCAAATGTTATTGGCGATAAAATGCGTTCTTTGCGTTGATAGTTGTCAAATGAATTGCTGAGTGTCCTTCTAATAATTGCTTTTATAGACGTGAAGGCGTGTAATAAACACAGAACAACACACGCGTGTGAATGGGTTAATGGGTTAATCGATATGGTACTTGTGCCATTGCGGAAGAATAGAACTCGAGGCCTGCGGCGTCTCATTCTATCCTTCCACGCTGGCACTCGTACAATATCGATTAATCCATTCGCACGCGTGTGTCGTTCTGTGTATGTATTAAACAAATAGCATCCGGCACTGGGTGACGCTGGTTGTCGAAGGTGTCGTTAAACCCCAATAACAAAACCAAAAACACTGGTAAATAGCACCAGGAAAACGGCTAGATAACGAGCACCAATGGGTACGCTACCATTAGTTTATTGACACTGGCAAAATTTTAACTGCTAATACATTGTTGAAACAGAGATGATATTCTATTTTATTTATTATATATGTCTTTCTATTCCAGAATTGCTCACTATCAAAGTCAGCTGATATGACTTCTACCTGGTTGATATGACGCCACTGCCTATCTCGGTCGATATGAATCAAGCTAGAGATAACTTCCTTGATGCGTTACTAGACGCAGCCATTTTTTTTGCACCAAAATTATTTCCAGCTATTCATCGAACACATACAGCCACATTGACGTTGTTAGGCATAGTGTAATCGTGTGAAGTTGAATTTTTGTATGGTGAGGAACTAATGGTGGTAATAAGTTAGGATTTAGTGGATTAAGAAAAGAAAGAAGAGAGTTTTATTACATGGCTGTTCTATGAAATCCCCATCTAGACTAACACCAAACCATGCGGAAAATGAAAATCTGTTCCGCACATATGTACGGAACGGGAATCTGGGACGGACTATTTTTAAATAGAAGCGAAATTTCACTAGACTTTTCTACAAATCGTGCAATGCAATTACAATTTGAATCGCTAGCGATACCTGAAAATCGTCCTCTGAGTTCCAATGTGTTCTATGTGCCACTAGGCACATAGAACACATTGGAACTCAGGGGACGAAATAGTAACACGGGGTCCTCTCGCAAAATTGGCTGGCGATAAAATGTGTTCTTTTTGTTGATAGTTGTCAAATGAATTGCTGAGTGTCCTTCTAATAATTGTTTTTATAGACGTGAAGGCGTGTAATAAACACAGAATGACACACGCGTGTGGATGGGTTAATCGGTATGACACTTGTGCCATCGCGGAAGGGTCAAACTCGAGGCCTGCGGCCTCTCGTTTTATCTTTCCGCTCTGGCTCTCGTGCCAAATCGATTAACCCATTCACACGCGTGTGTCGGTCTGTGTATGTACAACAGAAACTAAGATTCAGAGTGGTAGATTCGTCGATGTTGGAGAAAAGATACTTCAGATATCCGACCGCCGCGGCTTCCCTTTCGAACTTGCAGAAGAGGAAACTTCGGACTATGAAAAGAACGAGAAACAATAACACTGTTAAAAAGCGGAACAGATCTGAGAACACTTTGTAATTTTTGTCTTGGTTTAATAAGTGATGAGATTACTACTCAGATATCAGCCTTTCGGTCTCAGGCTAATATTTCGGCCGATATGACACTAACCAAGTAATAACCTCTATATAATCGTGTTAAGGCGTCAAGGGGCATGCTGATGCTTGGTAAACTGTTTTTTCTTCCCAGTAACAATAATTTATTACTTTCCAAAGTGTGATTTTCTGGGATTTCCGGGTTTGATTATAAACGATAACTTCACAAGATGTATCCGTGCGCGCAAACGAAGACGCTTTGCCGTGGGTGTAACGGGGACTTCATTGTTTTTTTTTAACCATTTATCTAATATGAAAAGCAGACGATACTTGCAAAAATAATTCTTGAATCGCTATTATTTTCAGTTTTTGTCTCAAAAACATAGGTTATGACCCCTCACTGGAACGAGCTCGACGAGCTCGTTCCAATGAGGGGTCATAACCTATGTTTTTGAGACAAAAAATGAAAAAATAATGAAAATTAATTGGCGATTTTTTAGAATAGCGCTGACCGTTACGTTAGGTTTAGGTAACGGGTTAAATAATATAATTATCGTTAATAATGAAAAGTAATAAACAGAGTAATCGCTTGATTGGCCTGGTTACGTGAAATAATTCATTCGAGGCGAGGGACTATATTGTAAAACACTCGTGCGCATTCGCGCACTCGTGTTTGTACAACGTCCGTCACCTCTAATTATTTCACGTAACCAGTTCGATGAAACGATTACTCTTTATTTTATAAACAGTTCCATCTGTAACAACCCGCGCGATATACTTTTCACCAATCAGTTACCATCATCGGTAGTGGCCGAATGGATAAGTGTGCCCTCCCCTCGTGAAAGAGGTTTTCCGGGGTTCGATCACTGATCAGGAAACTTCTCGAGATTCTCGACCACTCTCTGGCAGCATTATTGATGGGGATGTTGCCGTCATAGCGTACCGTACTGTCGGGTGCGGACTGAAAATGGAGACACCCTGTGCCCAGAGGGAAACACTGCGTGCAGGCTAGTGGTCCTTTTCTTGTGTCCCAAACTTGCAAAGCCACGAAGTTACCGCTACGAAGGTCACCCCACATGTCCATACCGTTGGGTCAAAGGGAAGCTTTAATGTTTAACTTGCGCTCACTAACCCCCTCTGAAATGAATCAAGTTAGAACTGAAAACAACACTAAATAACCATTATCAACTACGACTTATGGTGATTGTATTATAAATAATTTGATTTTAACCTGATGGACTACATTATCATATCTTGGCGTTTTTGCGTAGCTTGAGGTATTTTTATAAAATTTTTACTGATATTAGTTCAATGCTGATAATGTTTCGAGCTTCTATCTTCCGTTGCCATTTTGATTGGACATTTCTTAATAAGAGAATAATTTGTGTGTGTTTATTTCTCCTGCTGTCAATGGATTGACCGTGGTGTAAAGGGGTGTGGGGGGTAGTACCTCAAACTTGTGGATCACCAGTCAAATGCTGTGAGGCAATTTGACTTTTTACCCCATCTTTCGTGGAGTTTGCCTATAGGCTAACATTGATATAATGTGATGTCCTTTTACTCACAAAGATACATTGATATTTATTGAACGCCTATGCTTTTATTTTCGTAAAATACGCTTTTTCTGAAGAAAACTGAAGCGAACAGTTTTTTTTTTGTTTGTATTGTCCTTCGGCAATACGGATCAGGTGCGCAGACTCTTTAAAACGCCCATTCCCTTAGCTGGCTGATGGCCTATTACAAATTCACACAATACTTGTACATGCAGCACATGTAACTACACTTATCTAAAGTGAAGTCGTCATAAACTGAATGTCTAGCATGTTTACGTAGAATATGTTACTGTGCCAAACAGTATTTGTAGTGAAGATGAACTTTTTGGAATATTGACGAGTTGACCAGGCACAGGAAACGCAACTGATTCAAAATTCCAAACATTTTTCAACTGCAAAAACCTTGTATTGGTCACAAAATCCTCCATAAATCCACTGAACATATGAACATAATACACTTTTTGATCGGAAGTATATCGATTCAGAGAGTGAAAGTTAACAGAAAACACACTATAAGGTATTTTTTGTCCGAAACGTGTTAAATAGTTAACAATTTGGCCATTGAGACGGTAACAGAAAAATAGCATGGTGAAGGTTGCTCGCTAGAAGTTAAACTGGTTCCCAGCGAGAAAGCCGTTTGACTCTTTAACTGCCGCAGAATAATATTTCTTTTTTACGTTTTGGCTATTTTTGACAATAATTTGTGTTTTTAATAATTTTTTAGTAAACTGTAGGCGCGCAATAAATACAGAACTGCATACGCGTTCGAATTGTCATTTTTTATCGCACGAGATGATCGATTTGGGCGGAGGGATAATATTGAACGAGAAACCGACATTTCAAAACACCAGCAGTCTAGTCTGCCGTTGATCGCTCAGATGAAATGAAACAGCGTTCCTTCAGTTTGAAAAATCAAACTTTTCTCCGATTGGGCCGAACTATGGTCTTCCCGATGGGTAGTGCTACCCCCACCCCCGGTAGAACTAATTTTGTCGAATGATCTACAGGCCTGAAAATAATTAGTCTGACATTTGCAGAATGAGGTCCCCAGAGGGTGAATTTGATGATGCTATCCCATACTGTGCGCAAATTTATCCTCTGGGTACCTCTTTCTGTTTAGTTTTGAGACCCTGATTCAGATTGAGGTACACAGGGGGTACATTTAGTGATGCTACCCTGCTGTGCAGGGTAGCATCACTAAATTCACCCTATGGGGACCTCATTTTGCAGATGACAGTCTGCTTATTTTCTGGCTTGATGATCTATGTCCTTTGCCGAATGATCGAGCGATGGAGATGATACAAAAGTGCCATCGAAATATCTTGTATGTGGACTGCCATTGATCGCTAAGATGCAAGGAAGCCGCGTTCATTCTGTTCGAAAAATGGGGCCTCGTGGTGCATTTCCCGATATTTTGTCTTGGCCTTGTCTACCCCTGATTGGTATTATTAACTGCAGTTCGAATATTAGTTGGAGAGAGCTCAACTATTCTAGTTGGAGTGTCGCTAGTCGAAGCGAGCCACTCGGGGCCAAAGGTTATTCTTATCGCCTGTATGTTTTTCCTGCAACAAGCGGGTAACAACAGAGCGAAATCTTATTACCCGCATGACTGAGAATGTCCGGCGTCATTACTATTTGTTTAGGCCACTTTATTCAATCAGAAGATGCATTCAATGCAGATAAAGGGGCAGTGATAGTTATATAGTTCTATATGTGAGATAACAAAATCGTCAATCGGTAAACATAAGAAAGAGGTAGTCTAATCTAGCTATTTTATTTCCATGAACGATCCAAGTGTAATATCTCAATTCGGCATTTTCCAATCTCTATATATATAATTTTAGATCAACTGAGAAATCTTCTCGTTTGAATTGACCTCATTGTTTATAGTTGTAAACCTATACAAATTGGAATTTTAGGCAATTCCGAAAGGGTGTCAGCGTGAAATCTAAGGCCACGCTACTATAAAACCAAATTCGCATCGATTCGAACTCGCCCCAATGACTGGAATGGGTGTAATTTGATCCTCGTGGGGGCGCGGTGGCTCAGTAGGTAGAGGTGCAGGCTGCAAGCCGAGAGGTCCTCGGTTCGAATCCCACCTGCGGCAATCGCGTTGTGTCCTTGGGCAAGACACTTCACCCCCATTGCCCACGTGGGGGCACGGTGACGCTGTGTACTAAGGCGTACTGCACGTCGATGGTGCATCTGTCTTCAACCAATGCTAACCCTGCTTGTGTGGAGTTAGTATGTTGGGGAGCTGGCAGTTACTCGCCATTGCTCGGTGGTTCTCTCCGTGTACTCCGGCTTCCTCCACCCGTAAAACTGTCGAGGTCGTGATAAGCCATTGTGCAGAAATATGTGACCTTGAACATCAATAAAAAATAAATAAATTTGATCCTCGACAATTCGGATATTTTCGAATCCGTGAGATGTTTTCAAACTATTGATACGTATCTACTGGTGTACAATTTCTTCTGTTATTGGGTCTAGTATACTTTATACCTAATATCAGAAGACGAAATCAGTGAAATTCCGAAACTATATTGATTCTGCTCCTGTAAAAATTCGCATTGTTTCAATTTACCCGTCCAAACAGAAAACTTGTCGCGGGGAAGAGAGGAATATTTGGGAGACCAATGGTAATCAAACGGTGAGATTTAACCCTTTGAGCCCTAGCGGCCGTTTTTCCGGCCTTGAACATGATACGTCATGACGTTATTATATTGGATGGCTGTTCAGTAAATGTGGGGGGTAGATCAATTAATAT
Organism: Pictodentalium vernedei; assembly: GCA_031216915.1. Lineage (NCBI taxonomy): Eukaryota > Metazoa > Mollusca > Scaphopoda > Dentaliida > Dentaliidae > Pictodentalium > Pictodentalium vernedei. The sequence continues at coordinate 359,788,780 of CM062289.1, forward strand.
TTTCAACGTGCAGCCCTGAGGCTGCGCGTTGAAAATATTGATTGGTTTACCCCAAATAATGAATATGTACTCTTCTAATTTTGACCATTTTGAATTTAACCAATGCATTCCATTTTTGACTGACGGAGCAAAATTTTGCCCTGCTGAAATTTTAGCTCTCATTTAAACAGATCTTTGTAATGATTGTTCTGATTTGTGCTTGGAAGTTGATGACCTCTAAGTTAGTTATCACATTTGTGATTGCCAGCTCATACTAGTTATCGCCGATTCGTAGTAAACACTGCTAGCAAACAGAGGACCAACGACTGTGAATATATGTCTCTAATACCAATACAGACAATAGGAGAGGTGTGAAAATTTCAAACTCCAGCCTGCTGGCAAAGTGAGAATACACCGATGAGGCTGATGTCCATGCATATTTTGCCCAGATCATTTTCTTCTCTTTTAGCCTCTTAACCACTGTTATAAATATACCATTCGTGGCAATTTCATTACTCAACTGATGGAGTGGACTTCATATGTATTTCATTCTGATCAATTTGCCCACAAAGAAAAAATATTTCTTAATTGTGTTACAGTGCTTCAGCACATAGATTCCCCTGACTAAAACGAGTACTAATTTTTATAGTTTTCCGGTATGGTATCTTATCTACATGTAATTAATTGACAGACCTATCTTTGCTAGTCATTGTTTAAATATAAAATAAACGTATATGGGATACAAATATTTTTACCTACGGACTCGTGCGAGTTTTATTGAATATTTATTGGTTACTTAACCCTTTGAACCCTAGAGGCCGTTTTCCGTCCAGGAACATGATACGTCACAACGTCACTAAATAGGATGGCTGTTCAGTAAATGTGTGGGGGTTGCCCCATCAATATTATCAAAAAATGAGGATACCAGAGTAAAAGCCAACACTTTCCTTGCTCATATTTCATATACTCTCACACTTCAAATAATATTTTGTTTATATAAATCTGTTTTATTACAAATTATTGGAGAGTGCCTCTGGACTCTCCAATAATTTGTAATAAAACAAGTTTTAAATAACAAATTCAGACCACCAAAAATAATCTAGCCCTCAACCAAATAATCACTAATGTCAAAAATATCTTGTTCTTTGTACTTTCCGACGTTTGACGTCGCATTCTGAAAAACGTTGAAGAAATTGAATTCCCAGTGACGTTTGAACGTCAGGATATTTAAAGTCTGAAAGACTTAAAAACTGATTACACCAGAATCAATACTAAGGATGTTCTAGTTTTGTCTTATGTCTGTCTCCCTGATGATTTGTATGTGCACCGTTTGAATTTGTAAAATGATTTCCCTTGACATAAGAATGAAAAGGTGTTTCGATGCGATTGGTATTTTGTCCTCCATAATTCCAGTACATCTAGAAATCGATCTTAAAATTGGTATAAATGTAAGCTGTGTTATTTTGGGCAGAAGTTCAAACAGTCTTCTCGCCATATCTTCATTATTGCAATGGGCCTCTGACCTCGACTGTGCAGAAGCTATCTCGACAAGTTTCTCCAGATTGAGTTCAGGAAGAGGCATTATTGATGACATAATTGTGGAGATGATTTCCTTGCATTTATTATACAATCTATTTTCTCGAATACTGTGACAAAAGCAGAAAGGCGTAGAGTAACTTTATTTGTTTTTCTGAAAGATTAATTAATACATTTATCATCATATCGTTGTATTTAATTCCGTATTGCCAATGAAGACCGTGATTTCTGATTGGAACAAATGTCTTCCTCCAGTTATAATATGCGACATATAATTTGTCTGAGACAACACTAAAAAACGTACAAAAACTGAAGTGCTTTATTTAATAAGTAAGGTAAATTCCGGAATTGTTCCTAACAGTACAATGAAAGGCAAGTACAACATAATCAACAATACACATACAACAGTTTACAATTTATAGAATGGTCCAATAAATAAATTAATATGATATAATAATGAATTAAAATAGAATACCAATACAGTAATATATTCCATATATATAATAAATTGTTCGAGAAGCAAACAGGCTGAAAAATAGTTTTTTTTTCTGGCGACCACAGACCTTCTTTCCACATGTGAGGATACCAGGTCCTCCCTTTCGATTCAAAACTTCACATCTGCATTGGACAGTAATATTGTTCGTTTGCTTATTAGGGATTAGCGACACTTTCACCAGCCAGGTTCAAATGCGCAAGACAGCTTTACGCTGGATAAAGCCCGAATACACTGAGAGAACCATCGAGTAGCCACGTGAAACTGTCAGTCACTCAAACTTACTGTCTCTGCACAAGCAAAGTTAGCTGTGGTTGAAGGCAAGTGCACCATCGACGTGCAGTAAGCCTTGATACAGACTGCTACCCTTTCCCGACATGGGCAATCGGGATTACAACTGTTTTGATTTTTATATTCTATTTGTTTGTCTTTTGTCTTTTTTCTTTTTTAAATCTCTTTCACTACTTGTCATTCCCGAACACAGGAGTATCCCAGCTAATCTTTATGTAGAACAATTGTTCTCTCCTTGCTGATATATAAATAATGTGTGCAAATACAACGGAGACAGATCACATAATAATAATAATAACAACACTTTGATCGGCCGCTGATTTGTCGCGGTTCTCGTATGAGAAGGCCTTGGTTACCCCTGTACTCCCAACTGCCTCCCTATTCCCACGCTCCTTCTCTCCTCCCAACACTCGGAGACGAACTGCTTGATGACATCCCTTGCCCCATTCTACCCAATCTCTCCGATTAGCATATTAACCCTCTCCTTTGAGTCGCCCACTAACCACATGTCCTTCATTCTCCCATCCCACGTCCCCGTCAACTCCCAGTGAATCTTGTTCTTTTAGACTGGTATTTTGGGCATTCTAGAAGAAAGTGTTCCAGGATCACCACCACGCCCAAATTACACATCTGGCACTCCTTTTCACTATTTGTCCCAATTTTTCACCTCGGCTCCAGGGACCGCGACCTCAGCTTGAACAATTGTGACCTCAAAGGTGCCATCAAGGTACTCTTCAAAACCAGGCTTTTCTTTATCACGCAGGCCACCCAAAGACCTCTTTGATTTGACCCCCTTTCGCCAGTTACGGTTACAATCCTCCATGACCCTTTCTCTGATGATTTTTTACTCTGGTTTGCCCCAACGTCTAGGTCCGAGATCTCCAATGAGTAGTTCTCTACTAGCTCCCTCACTTGGACCATCCACCCCGTCTTGATATTTGAGTTGAAAGTTCTCAGGAACATTACTTTACACCATCGGCTATCGGGGAGAGTTACTAAATAATTAAGATAACCGAGTTTCAATAGGTCTATCCAGTCCTTGATCTCCATCCACCCAAGTTCATCCCTGATTGCTTCTGGCGCTGCGGCATTACTCGACCCTGTTATCCATCAGCCTGCATCGTTCTGCAGGACTCCAAGCTCTTAACTGCCGTCTCGTTTAGGGGTACAACTTCCGTACCACATTTTATACTTGGCAGATCCACCATTTCCCATATGGTTGTCCCCAAGAAAACCTTATTGAAACTGTTTCTCCCTATAAATTTCATTTGGTTAAGGATTCGCTTCCCCTTCAGAATCAATTTATTTGTGTGGTTTCGGTAGATGCCCCTTCCTGTGATGTTTATATTTGTTATATATGCTTGTTGCTGAATCCATTTTCTGTTTTTGTTCTATATATATCATCTGTAATTGTTTTCTATTATTGAGTCTATTGAACTCGGAAATAAATATTGTTTAAACTAATCGGGATTAAATGTTTTGACCAAGGACGCAACACAGTTACCGCGGATCGTGATCGAACAGTCGAACTTTCGGTTTAAACCGCAGTACGGGCAGGGATGTTAGAATATTGTGTTTTGGCATTGTAGTCAGATGCCGACACCATTATATCGGAAACACTCCAGACATTTCTCTTGTCTATTCCACTAACCCTTTATCTAACGCAACCGAAATAAAACAGTCAAGATTGTATAGTACAATAACCATTCACTGTTGGTTATTTTTTTAAAAACGCCTCAAAACATAGCATGTGCCCCATCTTTGGAACGATTTTGTCGACCTCGTTCCAATGAGGAACTATAATCTATGCTTAACACAATATGCTTATGCAATCGTGTTTTGTAAGGGCTTCGTAATTAATTATCTATTTTACAAAGGAGTATCAAAATGGTGTCAGAAAATTAATATATAGAATAAATGGGTACTTGGGCCGGTAATCAGATTTAAACTACGAGTAGGATAAGGGTTTTAACTACGAGGCTCTGCCGAGTAGTTAAAACCCTTATTCTACGAGTGGTTTAAATCTGATTACCGGCCCAGGTACCCATTTATTTTATTTATACCACACTCTTAATAAATAATCGCCTTTGTCACTTAAAATTGGGAAAAAATTATACTTTTTATCGCAAACACATGAGTTTGTTTTGTTTATATTTGCGCCGGTGTTTACATCTGCACGTGAATGTTTGATTGACAGCTAGACACATCGTCAAAGTTCATTGAAATTATGTTGCTTTTTCTGTCAAATTATTATTAACAATTTTTTAATTGTATTTTAAATATTTAATTGTAGGTGTTTTAAACTTAATAAGCCATTGCACGTAGTAGGTAGTACCGCAAAACGTCGTCTGTTTGAATGAAGCAGTGCTTAATTAATTAAAGTTTGGATGATTATTCCTGTAATTAGTGTTTGGAATCTATATAATACTTCCGTGGAAATATTGTCAACTCGTGGAATGTGACCAGTCCACGGAGGCCGTACTGTATATATGTGTATTTCCCTCTTTGGAAAGAGTTCAACTAATTTGTTCAAATGGGAGGTCATCATCTATGTTTTGGAGTCCATAATTTGAAAATATATTTAGTCGTCCTTTTCAACTTTAGTTCCGTTGCTACTGGCGTATCCACTTTGATATTAATGTATTATAACGTTTAATTTGCTTTCCGGCGCTCTGTAGTAAATGACTTTTGGGGATTTCTGTATAGCATACTGTAAGGGTTTTCACGAAAACCACAACAAATTCGAAATGATCGACAAAAAGTAAATGACCAAAAGTATGAATGTTGTAGGGTATTAACCCTTTACCTAACATGACGACACTTGCAAACAAAAAATTCTTGAATAACTAATTTTTTTATTTTTTGTCTCAAAAACATAGGTTATGACCCCTCTTCGGAACGAGCTCGTTCCAAAGAGGGGTCATAACCTATGTTTTTGAGACAAAAAATGAAAAAATAATGAAAATTAATTGGCAATTTTTGAGAATATCCCTGGCCAATTTTGGCTGTTAAACAAGGCATGCAGTCCATTCTATAAATAAAAAATACTCAATACACCTCCTTTGACTGATATAATTTCGAACCATTGACTTCCCACGAAGTGACGAAGTGATTGCTAATTACAAAAAATGACGAACTTATTTATTTATTTATTTATTTATTGGGTTTAACGACAATGTTGACAGCTCTCGTGTCGGACAATTTTCCGAATGGAGGAAGCCGGAGTACCCGGGGAGAACCACCGAGCAACGTCGAGCAACTGCCAGACTCCCCAACGTACGAACTCTGCACAAGAAGGGTTAGCACTGATTGAAGACAAGTGCACCGTCGACGCACAGTACGTCTTACTACACAGCGCCACCATGCCCCCACATGGGCAATCGGGATGAAGTTCCTTATGCAAGGACACAACGCAGTAACCCCTAGCCGGGAACGAACCGTGGACCTTTCCGTTTGAAGTTCAAGCCGTAACAACTGAGCCACCGAGCTCCCTGCGTTACGAACTACTGTAATCTTATCATTTCTAAGAAGTAGTGGAACTGCTAATTGAAATGAATATTAATGGAGAGAAAAATACACCAGACCCAGGGAATTCGGGCAGATAATTGTCGAGGGCGAAGCTCGTGACCTTTACCTGGGCGAACATCCTGGGTGGAGTGTATTATTTGATTAAACCCCACTTTACATTATATTCTTATTTTGATGAAAAAATGAAATAATTGTATCACATTGGGGAGATTAAAAAATTCGAACAACTTTAAATCGGAGAATTAAAAATTATTTGGAGAATGCTCGGTCATTCTTAAATATAATACGAAGTTATTGTTCTTGGTGGTTAATCTTTCGGGTATCAGCGAAGGTGAAACAACGGGAGTTGTCAGCAGTGGTTCTTAATGTGAACCGATTTTACAGTTTCAATGCGGAATTCTTGATAAATGAAATGGTGAATGGTACATTTATATTCCCCGGGCAATACGCGATGGAAGGTATACGTGGGATGAAGCAACAAAAACAATATGCAGAATGGCACTTTTGAATAATAGTAAACATTATATAATAAAGGAGCAGGGAGAAAACGATACTGTTGAATATTTCTCACTTAACCCTTTCAACACTGGTGGTATATTCCATGCCAGTTAAATGGCAGAAATTGGAAGGTCCATATCCATTATTTGGGGGTAGTTCAATTAATATTTTCTCTGCACGTTGAAAATAATTGTTCTACCGCACACGTGCGCTTAGTAGCCATCCTACTTAATGAAATTGTGACGTATCATGTTCTTGGACCGGAAAAGCGGCCTCCCGTGTTGAAAGGGTTAAATTATTTTTCTCAAGTTTATTGTTTGTTTGTTGATGAAAATAAAAACGCATTCATTGTAATTATAAATCAGACATTTCTAACTTGTCCCTTCACTCGTCTCGAATATTTCATCTGCGGTTCGCTTTTCCGACCAACTGAAATATTTCAGACGAGTGAATTTAAACATAGACGATTGGAAATGTAAAGAATAGTCTTGGTCCAGTCTGTAACAGCGTATAATTCCTTACAGAATTTGGCTGGTGGCTTAAGACCTTAACAAAATTGAATGGCGATTTTTGTGAACTGCGTCAGACCTGATATTATCGTTACTTCAGGTAAAATGTTAATTAATTGTTAAGAATGATTATTCTGTTCATAACGAGGGCTAAGAAATGATCTATAGGTTCTCGGAAAAAAAACTTATAGTTAACCTCTGCATCGGACGATCAAGTTTCTACCAAAATTATTGACATTACTTCTCCGGAGATGGTAAAAACTATTACAAATTCTTCTTGATTATACCACTGGATCAAAGTTTTTAGAGTAAACAGCGTTTCAGTCTTTTAGGAATAAAACAGTTTTTACATAACTCATTTATGTTGGACATTGTGGTTATGGGTTTGGTGATTTCCTCTTACATAAATACACACCCTGTTCACAAAACCAAATATAAAATTAACAAGCAGTTTCAAAATTCACGGACAATATATATATTTTTTTGAGTTATGTTTGTAATGTAGTGGAGTTGTTTTCACATTTGATGTAACTCTTGCTGGCATATATACCTTACAAGTTTTGTGCACAATACATCTCTGAAGTCAAACTTTTTGAATGCGCCGAGTGTTAGGCAATCCTGAGTTCCATTACCCGGCTCGTTTCTGGCCCACAGTATGTAGGGAACTTGCTCACCAGTCCAGGAGTACATGGTATTATTGGCGTACAAGTCTTTTCCATCAACCCACACTGTTTCTACAATAAAAGCATAAAAACATTGTAATATGGAATATTCAAGGTGACGATATATAGCCAGATCACATGGAAACCAAGATACAGATCGCCCTTTGAGTGTAACAAAACACCATCTGAAATACATTTGCGCCTTGTTGCACTAAAGGGACGAAATTATTCAATAGTGAACACAAACACAGAGACACACACGTGTGTGAATGGGTTAATCGATATGGCACGAGTGCCAGCGCAGAAGGATAGAACGAGAGGTCGCAGTCCTTGAGTTTTATCCTTCCGTGATGGCACAAGTGCCATATCGATTAACCTATTCACACGCGCGTGTCATTCTGTGTTTATTACACGCCTTCACGTCCCTAAAAGCAATTATTAGAAGGACACTCAGCACTTTATTTGACAACTATCAACAAAAAGAACACATTTTATCGCAAACCAAATTTGCGAGGGGAACCCTTGTTACTATTTCGACCCCTGAGTTCCACTGTGTTCTATGTGCCCACTGGCACATAGAACACACTGGAACTCGGGGAACGATTTTCAGCTATCGTTAGCGATTCAAATTGTAATCACAGTGCACGATTTGTAGAAAGTCCCAGTCAAATTTCGCTTCTTTATAAAAAATAGTCCGTCAACGATTTTTATTTTCCGCATGGTTTAGTGCTGCTGTAGATGTGGATTTCATGGAACAGGCGTGTAATAAAAAGATATCCAACGAGTTTGCGGTTTGCAGTGGCATCTCCCAAAGAAGGTACTTTATTAACCCTTTACCCAACGCAGACGATATCAAAATTTATTATTTTAAAAATCATTTTTTGAAATTTTTCAAAAAATTTCAACAAAACCATATCATGTGACCCCTCTTTGGAACGAGCTCGACGAGCTCGTTCCAAAGAGGGGGTCACATGATATGGTTTTGTTGAAATTTTTTAAAAATAATATTTTTTTCCGCTGTTGAATTTGCATATTACGCGCGGGCGGATGCGGGCGATTCGTTAGGTAAAGGGTTAAACAATGTTACTAAAATAGTTCTGAGCCGAAGAAGTTTCGTTAATTTTAATATAAATTAGGAACAAGTTGCAGATTTATTCATCACTTGATACTTGATGCAAAACTGGATAACGGAAACCAAAATGGACAGAGAAACAAACAGTTCTTTCTATCCTGAGTTGCTTTCTGAATTTTATTGAATGACCTTGCTCTACAATTGTTAATGTTTTACAGTAGTGGTGTGAAATGGGTCGGATCATGTGATAAATAATGTTTAAGTCATGTTACATGTTTGTCTGAAGGTTTGGGCCTTGCATTATTCTAAAAGTCGTATTTTTGAGAGAACAAATCTGGACATCGAGTAAACAGTGTATATCAGTTCAGAGTCTGTCATTATGCAGGTGATTACCTGACCGCCAGAGTTGAACAACGCACTTATTGTGGAGGTATCCTGGCGCCATATTAGAAGTCGTGGCCAGAGTCCTATTTTGATGGGCATGTTGGTATATCAGATGTCCATCACGAAGACCGAAGTTGTAAGTTGGGAAATAGTGTGGTGTTGATAGCGTCCGCCTCCCAATGGATAGGATGGGTAGGGTCGTCGCAGTATATTTTTAAAGTATTTCTCCGTGGGAGACCATGGTCTTCCTCGAAGAAATTTTTGAAACATACGTCCCAAATAGTTTTATCTGGAGATATTTTAAGGATGAAGAGAACTTCGATTCTCACCTAATGCGGTATCGCATATGCAATTGCATTATATGGAGCTCAGTGTAGACCGTAGAAGTCAGATTTTAAAAATAGGGTGGGAGGGGCAAGGGGGTATGAACATTTTTGAGGGCTCAGGTTCATCCGGTTCCCCATCCCATGGATACGTCAGTGAAAGAGTCAACCACCTGTCACCAAATTCATTGTAACTTTCCTTTGTATATTCTTGTTTTATTGATAGCATTTGAGACACATTCGTTTTGAATATGGGAGTATGTACAATAGCACTTACATCTGTAAACCGCGCATGTGAGCATCTAATTGACTGGATGTGAAACTATACTTTCAATAGTTTCGATGAAGCATCCATAAGTTTCAACCCCTTATTTTATCTGCTCTGTTTGAGCAGGGTCAGTCCAATTCATTAAGAATATTAAGAATATTGTCTTCTTGGGCTTTTGTAATAGCCAATTACCTACCATATGTTATCGATTTTGTGCTGGAAAGGGCGAACTGGAAGCAGAGGTTGAAATAAAGGGTGAGAGTGAAATCACAGACTTGGCCGTACTCTGTAGAATCTTAGTGTTAGGCATCGTCTGTACCAAAAAATATTGCCATATATGTTAACAGTCTCGTCTTAAACTCCAGAATGTGGTTGAGATATCATTAATATATTTATTTGCTAAAAACTAAAACAAGTCTTCTATTGTTTTTTTTTTCCTAAATAAAAATGGGAAACAATAATTTTGAAACCTTTCAAAACACACCAAACAAGATGAAATTTCTATACTCTCAAATACACTTCATGAACGGTTGCGTTCCAGGTGCGTCAAGAAGTTGTTAAATTCAGCGCGCAAACGAAACATATCATATATAATGAGCAAGTCCTGGGATTTGTATCACATTGGAGGTGGTGTTCAGAATGGGATCTCAACGAGCCGGCTTTGCCAGCGAGTTGTGATCCCATTTTTGGACACCACCCAGAATCTGATGAAAATCACATGACATGCACATTATCATGATAATTCATTTATCTAACAATTCTGTCGCATAAACAGATTAAATCTGAAATTATTAGTAAAGTTTGTGGACATAATGTTGGGAGAGAAAAAGTTTTAAAAAAGCATATTTTATGGAATTATATTGTTGTGCACTCTAACAAACAATGGGTAACGCGGTCACCGCAATTTTCAAAGTCGTGTTGTCAAATTATTCACCCCCAGTGTCACTTCCTGTGACGATCCGCTTGAATTTACGAGTGTACAACATCGGCACATCCTCAGGAACCGGGTATGTGTAATATTGAATTGTGCAGTTTTTATTTATTATTGGGGGGGGGGGGGGGGGGCATTGGCTATTAATAGTTCTGTCTCTAACACTGTAAGGAATTTTGTTTTGTAAGCGATCAGCTGAGTTGATCAATGAAACATACATAGAATGTATTCATGTGCCTGTTATGATAGTCCGTCGCGTTACCGGAAAGAAGTCGTTTATATGATACAGAATCAGAATGAGTCGTCTATATGATACGGAATCAGAACACACCATGTGATACGTACCGTTTCTCGTGGTTTTCGGGCCAAAATCTATATGATTGTTAGATAAAAGATTTACTGTCATAGAAGATCATACAAATCCGGTTATAAATGTACGGTCGCCGTGCATTAGTCGCATTCCACGGGTGGGCAATACTTCCACGGACGCAATAATCATCAAGAATTTAATTAATGAAGCACGGGTAGTACCCGGTGCTTCATTAATTACAGTTTTGCTGCTGTTGATTTTCATTGCTTGGTAAACGCATGCGTAGACTTCACTGGCCACGCATTGGTTACGACCACTCTACCGCGGCTTTGCTGTATGTTCAACATATATGTAACTAAATGTATCATCGTGAGTTTCACGTAAAATGAACAAGAACTGAATGGTTTGTAAAAATATCCTCTTATATTATTCATCCCGCCACATCCAAACACACATCCTCACTCTCCCCTCTCAGCCACGCCTAAACTCTCACATACACTCTTGTATCCCACAATTCTCGTGTGTGCTCATTGATCACAAAAACTACATACGTATATCAACAAAAAGAAACGTCCCCATTGAGACACCTTGTTGCCTCGAACATTTTCTAATCCACAAACGGCTTGTAGAATGTTGTATTACGTTTGAACGGTATTCTACAATAAACTGTAAAAAAAAAAACCATTTGAACAATATATTCTTGTTTCCACCTGAATGTGAAGTGTATCCTCAGGATCAAGTTCTCCAGCCACCAGTCAAACTCTGTTAGAAATTCGATGTTCTTACGGGCTGTTTGTTTACCCACTTTTTGTAAAGTTTGCGCGCAGACGACGGTTGATTTAATGTGAGGTCGATTCACTCACAAAGATATACAGCTAAGCCTTCGTGCTCCGGACATTCCAATCACTAAGTATTATATACACATTGAAAATATCGAGGTTTAACACAATTTGTAGAACTACGAGACGTATTCATTAAACTACAGCTGTGACAAGTCTTCAATCCAGTGGCGTAGCCAGGGGGGGGGGGGGGGACTAGGGAGGCCATGGCCCCCTAAATATTGCAAAGCCCACTCCCTTAAAAGGGGAAATTAAAGCACCAAATGGCCTCCGATTCACGCTCATGGCATTGAATGTTCAAACTTTTCTCGGGGGAGCTCCCCGACTTCTACCAATGGGAGGGAGATACCGTAGGCCTGAGGTGTGGGTGGCTAGGGCCTTCCCATTAGTGGGGTTTCGGGGGGAGCATCCCTACGTTTGTGAAAGTCGGAAATAGGCCTTTAAGGGTAACAGAATTTGACTGGTGCCTTGAGAGCTTGCCATAGAACTTGAAGCATTTTTGGCATTGCGCAAGCAATTTTCAGTTGGACTCAAATACATTATGGGCGTTCAGCACCTGATCAAATAAGAAAGAGAGAACAAAGCAGATCGAATATGTCTGAAATAAAAAAAATCAACTTACTCTTCCAGCATTTACTGACAATATCCTTGACAAATATGTGCATTGCTTCAGTGGTGATCAACAATAAATGCCCTCCATAATTTCTGCAATCGTTATCGGCAACTGCATGGGGAACCTCATTATCGTAGAATTTGATGCACATCAGAATATCCTGACGTTTATACAACGTGTATCCTCTCTCAGCTGGACAGTCTGAAAAAATCATATTATTCTTGTATTTTCATCTAATGTTGACTATTCAGGCTTTGGATTATAAGGTTACTAGAATAGTTCAGTTTCCCAAATTATGTCTTTCGTGTTTGCTTTTAACACTTTCGCTGCCGGAAGCGACTATTGTCAGCTACTTTATGATGATTATCTGTACTTTGTGGTATGCGCAGATCAACCCTACCATCTGATTAATTGTTGGAAAGGGCTCAGAGAGCCCTTTCCAACAATTAATCAAATGATAGAGTTTCAAGAATGTCAAAAATTTTATTAAACTTCCTCGCATACAGGCGTAGATAGAGGTCCTCCATATATGGATAAAGTGAGCGTGGCAGTAGAACTGTTAATCATTTAACTAATACAAGTAGTAGACGATATTTGGAAACAAAATTCTAGGGTAACTAACTGTTCAAGCTTTGCGTAAAAAACACAGCCTTTGAACTCTCATTGGCAGGAGCTGGATGACCTCGTTCCACTGAGAGAGCAAAAGACTGTGGTTCAGAAGCAAATAATCAGAGTGTCAAGTCGAACATCAATTTAACTTTAGCAAGAGAATGTTTTATCAACAAAATATCGTCCACTGAGCTAAGACGATTTTCGTCTAAAGAATTTTTAATGCGGCACTTGTGTCTCAGGGAAGAATCTCATTAACAGCTTCCATCGCAGGAGTAATAACTGCTGTAATAGTTAGAAGGAGCCCATCCCACGAGAGAAGCAGATGGTATTGCTTGGAATAAATAAATTCAGCAGAGTTGTGGAAATACCATTGAATGCTTTTCTTACTTCGGATATGTGGTCGATCTATTTTTAGGAGGATTTGTGGTAATGGCACTGTGTCGCATGCACAAAGTACAATATATCGGTGTCGTCGTTTGCCTCTTCCGAGATTACTGATATAAATCTGCGATAAATCATTTCAGTAAATATGTATGGAATAGCTTTTGGTAACTTTAATTCTTTAACTCTTTACCTAACATGAAAAGCAGACGACACTTGCAAACAAAATTCTTGAATAACTATTTTTTTTCTCACTTTTTGTCTCAAAAACATAGGTTGTGACCCCTCATTGGAACGAGCTCGACGAGCTCGTTCCAAAGAGGGGTCATAACCTATGTTTTTGAGACAAAAAATGAAAAAATAATGAAAATTAATTGGCGATTTTTTGAGAATAGCGCTGGCCGGTTTTGGCCGTTACGTTCGGTAAAGGGTTAAACCAATATATCAGTTCGTTAAATTGATAAATAATACATCTTTCAGGAAAAGCTAAAAATGGTGTATAGAGGAAGAGATAGCGTTTATAAAGTGTCCAAGCCTTCCATGGTAATAGTCAAATGGTCGTTAGTACGAACATAAGGGGGCGCGGTGGCTCAGTTGGTAGAGGTGCAGACTGCAAGCCGAGAGGTCCTCGGTTCGAATCCCACCTGCGGCAACCGCGTTGTGTCCTTGGGCAAGACACTTCACCCCGATTGCCTACATGGGGGCACGATGACGCTGTGTACTGAGGCGTACTGCACGTCGATGGTGCGCATGTCTTCAACCAATCTAACCCTGCCTGTGCTGCGGTTCAGAGTTACGATGTTGGGGAGCCGACAGCTGCTTGTCGTTGCTCGGTGGTTCTCTCCGGGTACTCCGGCTTCCTCCACCCACGGTCACGATTAGCCATTGTGCATAAGTATGTGACCTTTAACACCAATAAATAAATATAAATAGTACGAACATAATCGGCGGATAAAATCTTTTAGCACAATAAATTACTAGACAATGCAAGCAAATTTACAGTTAATTGTCCACCAAGGTCCATGACCATAAAAATGTTTCGGGTCTGCAAAGTTATACTGGTCAAACAATTGAATGGCTGCAATGCTATCCACCGGCGCAGCAGACGAGCACTAAATCAGTATAACTAGAAGGCAAAGCAATTATTCATTTTTCATCTTGGAAACATAAGCGCTTATGGCCATTCATTGGAGCGGGTTCGTAACAATAATGAGTCATAAGCTTTGGTTCAGACGCACACGGAGAAGAAAGAAATAATTGAATGACGGAAGTCTATGAGAAGGTCTAGCAAAACTTTACATTTGATAAAAGGTTAAATTGAAAAAGAACTGTTCACCATTTCAAAGCTGCAGTTTGAAATATTAAAACAAAACAAAAACACCATTTAAAGATAGTACGCCATAATTCCATTAAGTATAATGGCTGCTTATTGAATGTGTGTGTGTAGACCAATCAATATTTTCAACGTGCAGCCCGATGGCTGCACGTTGAAAATATTGATTTGTCTACCCCCGGATGATGAATATGGACTCTTCCAATTGCTGCCATTGACCTGACATGGAAGATACCACCAGTGTTCAAAGGATTAAAGCAAGAAAACTAACATCTAAAATCAACATTTGGTGTATCCATACATTAGGGGCACACAGACTCGCATGTTGTAGAAAACGAACACATCAACTCACCTGTAGCAAGAACGTAGGTTTTGTCATTTCCACTGGAAAACGTTCCATTGGATGTATGGCATGTAGAAGTCTGTGCATCAAAGGTAAAGGAAATGCAACTCTTGTCCTTTGAGCAAAATCTACCACATTCAATAGGGGATGTTGCAGACGAACTAATTACAACTGTACTGTTACAAACATCATCCGCAGTAGGCTGTGGTTTGTAGACTGTCTGTCTGGTATTCAATGCCAAACAGGTAGTAAGAATACCACAGTTCATCAGCGCCCATGTAGCAATTACAGACAAAGCCAGTTCCGCTGACAGGTTTGCCATAATCCAGAGTGCTTATCCCTGTGCTTTTTTAAATACTTCTGAACACATGTACAGAGACTGGGTATACTGGCTGCGCTTATGGTTTTTAGCTTCTTTATTCCGATGGATCAGGAATGACGCGAATAATAAATGAGTTTTTTTTCAAAACCACTGATAGCTTTGAAATTTGTACGTCTCTCTTTCAATGTTATTGCTGTTGCTCCACAACTTATACAAATGCTTGTAAACTTGAAGTAATCGATAAACATACCACATTGTGAAAACATACCTGTGCTGCGCTCAGATCTAAGATGTATTGAAAATTAGCATCTGATATCGATTTCTGTATTTTTTTATCCCTTTACCTAACAAATCGGCCGTATCCGGCCGCGTAATTTACAAATGAAAAAGTTGACAAAATATAGTTTTCAAACGAATCGAAAAAACATATCATGTAAAACCTCATTGGAAAGAGCTCAACGAGATGGTATATGGTTTTGTTGATTTTTTTTGTGGAAAATGTAAAAAAAACAGTAATTAAAATAATAGATTTTGAAATCGTCTGCGTGGTCAAAAGGTTAACATATTATCTTGGTATCGGTTGGATTGTCAGTATAAGCAGATGTCCGATTGCACACACTGTAACAGGTGCTATTGTGAGCCCATTTAAAAGAAGTAAGTATAACAGCACTCGCAACGGTTATATATAATGCCGCATGCAACCTGAAAATTAGCAGTTTTTCCTTTATGTATTTCATTTGTGTTGTAATTTTGCTGTTGGAAGGCAGCTTTCATCAGTATATTACCAACAAATGCATTGATATATGCAGATAACATAATTGGCAACCAAATACACGAGCTCGTATGAAGAATGGAACGTGAGTGGTCATTGTCGGTACAGCAAGATTGGACGTCCTTTATATCATTATCCCACCCCCGATATATTCATAGTCACGTAAAATAACGGAATATGTCATGTAGTATTAGCTTCGGTTCTGTGTAGACGGAAGGTTTATTTTTACGCATTGCGCTTCTAATTTAAAGAAACCCTGCAAACAAGATAAACTTCTCTCGTCATTACTTTAGAAACTTCTTCTGGTAAAGAAAATAGGTATTTGTGTGAGAAATAAAGAAGATAGACGTTTGTGTGAAAAATAGAGAAATATGTTTGTGTGAATTGAATGGGGTTAGGGGGTGGGGTAGGGTTTTGCAGATATTTAAGAATTGAATGCAATTTTTATAATTTTTATTGGAGTATGAACGTGTGGGAATGGGTACAAATTATGTATGAATCCCTTCGGGATTCATACATAATTTGTACCCATTCCCACACGTTCATACTCCAATAAAAATTATAAAAATTGCATTCAATTCTTATAATTACATTCCGTAACTGTTTAAACTACTTTTTACCAAACACCAAAGCAGAAAGACGAAATAAAACATGTACGAACGAACGATGCGAAAAACCACCCTCACACAAAATACAAAGCGCACAACTCTGGTTTTTAATTTTCACAACTTTAAAAATGGAAACGAGTATTTCAGTAACGGGCTTTATGCCACAGTTGGAAATGTCACCAAAGAAACAGCAGCAGAGTTGATCACTGCGAGAGACGCTAAAAGTTAAAAACCCGCCCAAACACCGCCCGAATTATATTCTGTCAACTGCACTCGACTGTAAATACCGGCCAAAGTTCGACCAAATGTATTCATTGGAAAATGAATTACATTTGGTCATGACGTTTTCACCCAGCTGACCAATGGGAACAGAGTATTTGTATCCAAAACGTATAACTACATTAACAATGTAATTATTCGAAATTAGTTTCATAATTGCGAACCAGACTTCGCATCTTCGAATCTTATTTTTGCTTCGGTCTACGTGTGTTCTGTGTTCGTCATTTCTACAGACCGGCCAATCAACGCGTTGTATTATTCTTTGTTATCAATAAATTCTATTACGTCGAGTGCACCGAAACGAAGTTTCTATAAATTATTCAGATAATTTATTCACGAGTATGACTACACGCTGCATTAGGTGTGGGGGTTGGGTGTTCATTCTAATACGATTTTTATTCTGAACTGAAATAGCCGTTTACAAAATCAAATAGATTTGAGAATTTGACACACGCAGTGCATGATCACAAACACAGCTTCTTTCTCGACCATATGGTGATCAAGATGCGAATATTTTACACCAATGAAGCGATATTTCATAAATAGAATACACCGGAATCACCCTAAACAATTATATATCCAAACATTCGGCATTTTGCTAAGTTCCTGATGTTGGGCATCGCCAAATATAAAAATACCATGTACCGCTTACTTCCTGGGTCATATGATGAATACTAGGTATGAGAATCACTTCCAGTTGGCAGTGTTTACGGTGAAAACTGATTCTGAGTTACCGATATATTAGGAACCTGAAACTAATACATTGAAGGCGCGAGCTGCGTATTCGCCAACTGTAGTGAAAGTCCCGAAACGTATTTATTTCACCAACCTACGGAGTCGACGTTCATTTTTACACCACAAATTAGTACTGTTGTGTTTTCGATAAATTTTCGTCTCGACATCCATTTGATTACAAAAGCAGACGAGTAGTGATGCAACGTGAGGGGAGTAATCCAACATCCCACTGATCAGCAAGAAATTATTGATTTATTTATTGACATTCCTGGGCGAATATTTACAATTCTACAAGCTTTCTGACCTTTTGAGTTAAAAACGAATTTTCTAAAGTGTCCGAATTCAGTCTGTGTAGCGGTCGAGGTATAAAGGTCATTTACCAAGCAGCCATGTCATGCATGCATTCCCACCTTGGATTCCGAGGTGTCAACAACTAGAAACAATGGAGTTACCATTAGTCATACAAGAGACACTGATCAAAGTGAAGGCCGCCCTTGCTACCACCTGGAGTATCCAGGTGCGCAAGGGAACAATTCACTTGACAGTGGATTTTGACACTAAGACAGAACCAACGTCCTTGGAGAGGTGTAGCACCCTTCGTGAGGGGATTTCCTCCCACACTGGTCACCCTCCTAGTGACCCGGAGAAGCTGGATGAAGACCGCCGGAGCAATACAGCCACCACTAAGAAGAAGAGGAAGAGAAAGAAGGGACCTTCCGCCAGACGACAAATATGCCCGCCGAATGACGGAGTTTCTGGAGAAGAAGAAGGAGAAGGAAGAGAAGGAGGCAAGTGAGGGCGTCATATGGTCTACTCCTATCACCCTGACCAACCCTTGTCCAGCTCGGCACCCCCCCCCCCCCAGGAGGAGGGTCCGGAGGACGATGGGTCGTCAGGTGACAGATCAATCTCCAACCCATCTGACTCTTCATCCGAAGAGGAGATGGAGGAGGAAGATCTGTCTGTGGTACAGATATTTGTCTCAGATGACGCACCTTCCACCCCTCCAGCTCTTGCTTCCCCGGCTTCTTCGGACCAGGAAGCTTCTTCCGCGGAGTACGTGGAGAACATCATAGGGAACAAGGTCAGAAACGACGAGCATCGCGCCTTTCTTCGACAGACAATACAAGCCTTGGAAAGCCGCGGACTCACGGAAACGACAATTAAAGGAGTAGCAGAGAGCGTCAGCAACCACTACCTCCGCACCACTCCAAAGAGCCCTACTCCAAATAGCTCCCCGCCACCGGCAGCTGCAAGGGCTAGACCATATCATCCTAGTCAGCCCTCCATCACTCTCCCTTCAACACCACCAAAGGAGGTATCACCATCGCAGCCACCTCCTTCAAAAAAGAACAGAAGGAGGCACAGACGTCGCTGAGTACCTTTTCCACTTTCCTCCTTTACCACGGCCAGACAAGTCAAAATCATATACAGTTAAAGAGGGTCGAAAGGGGCTTGCCCCAAACAGTCCCTGTGCGCCTTCGGCGCGCGAAACCATTTGATCCGGGGGCCTGGTTGGTATGGATCTCTGTCTCGTAGTAAATCGGTCGCTTTGTGTGCTAGAGGTCGACGGTTCGAACCCCGGCTCCTGCACTTATCTCTCCTCCTCTTACATTTGGGGGCTCGTCCGATCCTCAGCGGTAGGTGGCACTGTGGGTGTTTCGACCGCTCTGAGGGAGGAACCTGGGTGAGATTCAGATGTGGTGAATCTCAGAAGAAGGGGAGAGTAGTGTAGCGGTCGAGGTATAAAGGTTATTTACCAACCAGCCTGGTTGTTCCGGATCTCTTAGTCTCATGGTAAATAGGGTGGATTTTGGTGATTTGGGGGGATTGTCGGGTTGTTTGTGGTAATAAGATTCACCCTTCTACAATCGAACACACCCCCGAACATACCCCTGTCTTGTTAGAAGCCATTGGTAACATAGCAATCACGTGCTAATATAGAAACCAAGATGGCGGCTTCCAGTATACAAAATGGACGACGGAAGCTCGTATCACCTTAACAACATGCGCTGCGCATGCGCACTCACGCCACGTATCACTATGGAGATGACGTCACAACATGGCCGCTCACGCGGGTTACCATGACAACACAACATGGCGCCACTACGTCACGTGACATGACGTCACTTCCGGGGTCCTGCAACCTTTACCTCAAATGTACCTGACATACTACTATGAAAGGATCAGGATTGAAAGTGATTTATAAATAAAAAACTTTTTTATAAGTAATATATATGAAAATAGGAATTAAAATAAAACAAAAATAGAAAAAATACATAGTTCAAAACATAGTTTAAAAAAAAACGGAGAAAAAAAACTGGATATCAAAGACATGTTTTGGAATGACGCAATGACCAAGAGGTCGAACGACAAGTTCTTTCCAAAGAGCATAAGAGGTCCGATAGAGGAAAAATCGAATTGCAGAAAGACCAATCTCTTGATGAATCTATTGTTGTGACCCAGCTGGTTGGATTATGACAGACTATTCGTTTTTGGCAAGAGTCTCTTTCAACCATCGGAATACAGATTGCTTTGAGAGTGCATGAATCGTAAATTACCTAAGGACGTCATGGCGAGAATCTTCGACAATCGAGACGAATTCGAATGACATGAGACTTTGAATATATTGAAAGGGGCGGTGAGAGAATTGACCAGGAGAAACGCCGAGTGTTCGAACACGGGATGTCTGTTTTACAAGAACACTGACAACTGCCCGGACAGACGATAAGGCAGAATGCCAATTTTCTGTGTCTCTTTCATTAGGATCTCAAGAATCTCAATCACATCTATGGAGATTGCGTGGCCAACGACATGAGCAGGGAAGAATTCAGGAGATTCTCTGTGAGAAGGTGTGGGACAAAGGACATCACAAGTTCGTGGTGATCGATTTGACTAGCGAATTTAACAACGGAAAATATCGAAGCTGATTCGACGATGTTTTTATATTTCCAATGATAATACAGAAGAAAGAAGAAAAAAATTTAAAAATATCGAAAAAATGTACAAATATATAAATAATAGATAATAATAAAGAAATGTCAAAACATCTATTAGAACAGATAGGCGAGAATTTGGCTGTAAAACAGTCCTTTCAAATCATTGTGAGTCACGACACAACTCGATTCACTACGAAATTCAAACCTTCCATCGAATTGAAGAAGGAAAAGAGATATGAGATGGGATTGGTTAATCTCGAGACTTACAATTCGTTTCCCAACATCACCGAAAAGAATAACGTATTCAAGTATTCCAATGGTGTGGATTGGTTAGAGATTCGATTTCCCAAAGGGAGTTATGACATAGACGATCTGAACCATCATATCCAGACAAGACTGAAGACCGATGGTCACGGAAGCAAGATGATGAGACTCGTTCCCAATACGAGTACTCTACAGGTGATATTAGACTTGGGATATAAATTTCGAATGGATTTTAGTGCAGAAGATTTGATCGGTAAGATGTTGGGATTCGAGCAAAGATTATCGAGGTCACGCCGCATCCGAAAATATGTATGATCGACATTCTTGCGGTCAATAGCATTTTAGTGAATGTCAATGTGATCATGGGAAGTTACGTTGATGATAGCACTCAGCCTACGATCCACTCAGTCTTTCCGGACATTTTGCCAGGTTACAAGATCATGGAGTGACCTGGAAATTTCGTCTATCTACCCGTGATTCTGGACACTTTGTATAGCATCGAAACCATATTGACGGGTCAGAACGGCGATCTGTTAGATCTTTGCAGAGAGAGAGTGACTATACGATTTCACATCAGAGAGATATGAAAAAAAAATTATTTTTAAAAAAAATATGTAGATTTTTTTTTATTTAAAGAAGTTTTAAGTTTTTATTTATATATTATATAAGAAATAAAAAAGAATCTTATAATATTAATACTTTAAAAAATATATACATAATTTAATCAAATCAAATCAAATCCAAGAAAAAATATGACTTGATATGTAATTAAAAACGTAAATATATCCGAAAGACGGAAAGCTAAACTTCGCAGATCATTGAGTAATCAAGGCGAGGCCGTTAGATTTAAATTCAGTTATCAAGATCTGGTGAGTGGAGGTAGTGATCGGATCGCCTGTACTAAAACTCAAATCAAAAGGATGGAGAAAGCGATTCGTAATCGAATAGGAATGATGGTGAGATTCAGTCCCGCTCAATTGAGATATAATCTGAGAATAAAAGGTGATTTCTTAACGCTATTAGCGGGGCTTGCCGCCAAAGCATTACCCATTCTCACGAAGACAGATCTGGGTGTGGGAGCTCTCTCGAGACTCACTGGTTCGGGAGTTGACAATTTAATGGGTAGAGGATTGTTTTTGAAGAAGAGGGGAAACGGACTGTTTTTGAAGAAGGGAGGGGTCATATGTCACATAGACGTCAAAGGTAAAGGGTGGAATCTAGCACCCGTGAGAAAGGGCAGTGGCAATGCTTTCCATGGAGACGGTCTCTATCTGAAGACTGGAGAAAATGTGGAACCGATGGTGAAGGTTTGTTGTTTGGTCAGAATTCACCATTTAAGAATATACTCCCTTTGGATATGTTATTATAAAAAAAATAACAATTAAAAAAAATAACAATAAAAAAATGAAACAAAAGGACAGAAAAAATATTCCAACCGACGTGTTAACAAAACGCTTGTTTTACGAATAGCTTTTAGCTTTTTCTAAACATTTACCTGAGTGTGTATGCATTAGAAAGTATTCAATGGGAACAAATCGTACATGACGCGTTTTTAAATGGGTACAGAACGTTGTTTTTGTTAATATTGTTATTCATATTCTTAAATCGAAGCTATTTTGAAAATATCGAAATGAGGAAGTGTTCGAACGAAAAAAAAATGTGTCTTACCAAGATTATCACATGATTACAGATATCCTAGATTGGTTAAAATACGAAGTGAAACTTGTAGAACTTTACAATTACACAAATTATCATTACAGTATTTATTGCATGAAAAACGCAGTTAAAGTATTTGATCACGGCGGTGACGATGAAAATATTGAAATATCCATTCACTCATGTTTCGAATTTATTTGCAGATTACACTCATTCACGTCAAATAGATCCTAGATCGAATTTGCTAAAAGGTTAAACATCATTATCAATTGTTTCCCATATCATTCTATAGACGACGATGATGATAAAAAAAATGATGGTTTTATCGAAATACGAAAAGCATAAAATCTGTCTTTCGAAAAAAATGTCATCTCTTTCCTATAATATGCACGGTCGTAATAGACGAGAAGTGTTCTTTCCTTCAGTTGATGATGTGATAAATAGAATGTGTTATTATAAAGAAACATAATACATAAAAAGAAAAAAAAAACAATACGAAAACAAATAATAGAAAAAAAATAATAAGAATATAATTTTTATATATATATATAATAATAATTATGAGTAAAACGAACGATTCCATGGAATCGAGAGCTTGGTTTCTTCAAAGAGCGCTGTGCAGAGCTTACGGCTGTTGAGAGGAGAGAGAATTTAACCACATTAATCATTCTTGTCTTACGATGGAATGGGAAGACATTGTCACTATGTTTTCCATGCGTGCATTGGAATTCGTCCGATGCTACAACGTGATCGAATGTTGGAATCAATTTGTGTTTTACATTAGTGAAGCCAAGCCCACTAAATTGGAAGAGTTGAAGTTAGCGCATCGATGTCTCTCCACCGAAGACACGGGACGCATTTTGGATTTCTCGTTGAAAAAGGGGACACCACGAAAAAAATTTAAATAAATAATAAGGAATGAAAATAAAATACAGAAAAAAAGATAGATATAAATAAATAAATAAACAAAAAAAATGAAAATGGAAACTGGAAGTAAAAAAATCTATCCATCATTAGAGAAATTGAACATCGATCCCTCGGCACCTTTTCTACCACCATCACCGCTAGAACGAGGAGAAAGTGACAATGTGGGGCAGAGGTATCAAGTCAGACATATCAATAGAATTCAATCGTATCTAACGCGAGAGAGAGATTCTCGTCGTTCACTCAATAAGAAATATTCGAGCTTAGAAAAATATGTGAAAGGTGTGGATTTGACTCTCATCGTGACCTCTATGGGTTTGAATGTTGCCGGAATCAGTCTATTATCAGCCGCCGTTGTTGCTTTTCAAGTCGTGTTGGCCGTAGAAGGATTGGCTTTCACTGTCGGATTCGTTAGTACGATCAAAAATTTAATCACTAAGAAATTAGCTGTAAGGGACAGGGAGCACAAAAACATCAGCATTTTAGCCGATGCAAAGATGGACACTGTGTTGGCTAAGATCTCCCTGGTGTTGAAATACGGTAGGATTTCGGATGGCGAATTCTTCAACATATTGAACAAAAAACAAAAATACGAAGTCATAAAAGCAAATATAAGAGTCAAGAGTCGTCAGATCATCAAGGAAGAAATGAAGGATTCTCTCGTGAAAAAAGGTAGGGAAGAAGCGAGATGCTCGTTTCATAAACTGCTAGATCACAAAATGATTCCAGACGCAATCGATTGAAAAAAAATATATATAAAAGAAAACAAAATAAATAAATAAATTATTTATATAAATTTAAAAAAAAATACGAAAAAATAAATAATTAAATATATACAAAAAACAATAAATGTATTGCGTCAAATGCAAGAGAGTTACCGATATGGTTAATGTTAAAAAAGTACCGACAACAAATAAAAGTCCCATGCTTCGCGAAATGTGTAAAGTGTGCGGTTCGACCAAGATGCAATTCGTCAAACGCGGTGTCGGCCTATCGAATAAATTGATTAGTAATCTAGCCTTGGAAATAAATATGCCAGGACATCAATTTACTGGACCTGGCACGAAATTAAATAAGTGATTGAATCGAGATCTGACTCCTAAATCTTGGAGCAAACCCATCAATAGGGTGGATTCAGCCACTTACGCTCACGATCTGTGCTACGCTAAACATCCCGACGTCGAGACTCGTAATCGAATCTGCGATAAAAACATGTCAATGCAAATGAAAAATATACCGAATTCCACTCACTAGGAGAGAGGGATCGAACGTTCACTGGTCAGTAAAGTGATCGGTACCAAACGTCGCTTCGGATGGGGTCATAAAAAAGTGTCCAGAATAAATTATTAATGAATGCATTGGCGAACGAACTACACAAGCCCGTCAAGCATAAATTTTGAAGGAGAAGGGTGTTCATGAAGGGTCTGGATCAGATCTGGTCGGCCGATGTGGTCGACATGAAATCGGTTTTGAGATGGAACGAGGGCATTAAATACATACTGACGGCCATCGACGTGTTTTCGAAATACGGATGGATGAGACCTCTGAAGAATAAATCGGGAGCTTGCATGGCTGAGGCTCCGAAGAGCATATTCGCATCGTCTTCTTGAAAACCGCATAAATTGTGGGTGGACTTGGAGGACAGGGGGGGGGGGGGATTTTACAACATTCACGTTCATCCATTGGTTGACCTCTATTCCATTGAAAACGAAGGGAAAGCTGACGTGATCGAACGTTGGAATAGAACCACGAAGGAAAAAAAGTATTTCACAGCCAATAAGACCAAGATATATATCGACGTTCTAGATGAACTGGTTGACGAATACAACAACACGCGACACAAATCGATCAAGATGATACATGTGGAAGCTAGCAAACCTCAAAACGAAAAACGCGTCTTCACAAATCTATATCTCGAAAGGATTAGGATCAAGAAGGTGTCGAGTCCACCGAAGTTTGCAGTCAGTGATTGAGTGAGAATCACTTCTTATAAGTCACTCTTCACGAAAGGTTACACCCCTCGATGGACGGAAGACATCTTTAAGATATTTAGAATATTTTACACAGATCCAGTGACTTACAAAATAGAAGCGTTAGAGGATGACAGAGATGACAGCAGAGAAATCATTGGAACATTTTACGAACAAGAATTGCAGAAGATGGCGTTTTGAAAAGCAACTCTTCACTTTTTTTACACAAAAAGTAAGGAAAAAAATAAATACATGTAAAGAGAAATAATAATTTTTTAAAAAAAACAAGTTATAATTAAAAAAGCAAACAAATTAACATAAACATAAAAAAACATGACAAATATATTAGATATAACCGCAGGTCTATTGAGAGACGAAAGCATCCAAGAATACGAAGTTCATGAGTACGAACTCATGACTGGAACCAGTCTGAACAATGCCGGTGAGATATGAATCGACGTCGAGACCAAATATCTGTTCGCCCATCCCAGCAAAAGTTACATATTGATACAGGAATGTCTCACCAAGGAAGACGGAGGCAATTACGCCGATGACGACGTGGTCACTCTAGCCAATAATGGCATGATGCTTCTGTTCAGTAATATAAAATACATGCTCTCGGGACAAGAGATAGAATCCATGTTTCATCCCGGACAGGCTACCACGATCTACAGACTCTTGACGTATTAGGACGATTTTTTGAAATCTAAAGGACTCAATCATTTATGGGTGAAAGACACCGTCGCCGACATGAGTGCAGCTAATACCGGTGCCGCCACGAGATACGACTGCATCGTCAAGACATTGAGACCCAAAGGAACGTTTTCGATCAGTATACCTCTGAAACACATATTTGGATTCAAGTTCGCGGAAGATTACAATAAGATTCCCTACGGATTCAAATGCAATCTGACGTTGATTCGAAAAGGAAACGCTGAAGCCATCATGAGACCTGCCGCGACCGATGCGAGTAAGATAAATCTGAACAAGATATCTTAATTCGATCCATACGTGCAGCCTTCGGTTACAAAGAAAGTACGTTTCTACGAGATCATAGAATCGAAGAGTAAATTACCGGTGGGATTTAGAATGAGACAGTGCGACACGGCCAGTATTCCATCATCCAGCAATCACTTTGGTTGGAGACTGACTGTGAAATTTCCTTCGGGAAGACCACGATTCATAGTAGTGGCATTTCATCATAGGGATGGGTCTCAAGAGAAAAATCCTTCCCTGTTCGATCATTGTAACTTGAGAAACATGCAGGTATTTCTAAACGCCTCGAGATATCCAGCCATCGATTATAATGCCTCTTTTGATAAGAACGATTTCTACAGGCTATACGGCGACGCCGTGGTTTTCAAAAAAAAATATCATCGACTGGACGAATTGATGGGGAATCCTAACATCACTTCCACAGAATTCAAATCT
The DNA here is from genome assembly GCA_031216915.1 of Pictodentalium vernedei. Taxonomy (NCBI): domain Eukaryota; kingdom Metazoa; phylum Mollusca; class Scaphopoda; order Dentaliida; family Dentaliidae; genus Pictodentalium; species Pictodentalium vernedei. The sequence continues at coordinate 359,815,585 of CM062289.1, forward strand.
ATGTATCCCCTGTTCGTATTCGACATTAGTAAACAGAGCGAGTAACTCAAGAGTAACGTCTTAGACATTCAGATCAAGATGCAATTCGACAGGAACGTGTCGAAGTGAACGTAGGCTTTCGCCCTAGTCCTGTCAGATAGAAAGTTAGAATTCGAATCGGACAGACAAAAAATGTCTATCGTTCGATGAAAAAATAATAATAATAAAAAAAAATTAAAAATACCAAAAAAGTAATAAATAAAATAATTAAAAATACCAAAAAATATATATATAATTGGATTTTGAGAAACTGAATATTCAATCTCTTAAAATCCAATTATATTTTTTTATTATTATTTTGAGTTGTCTTCCCTACATCACAAAAGTGATTATTTCATTTCTTTTTCACTGTTTGTTCAGAGGATATAGTTCGATCAACAGAAAGACCACTGAAGTGGCGGCTTCGGGATTATTGGTTTTCGTCTTCAAATTGATCCTATCCCCCATCTGCACCTTGAGAGGCGTACTGAAGACTCTAGTGTTCGAGTGTTTATCCTTCATCTTTTCGACGCTTTACCTCTTATCGGTTTCCACACCATTCACCACGAGATTAACGACCGCTCTCTTGCTCAAGTCCGGAGAAGTCAGACTCATTCGGATAATCTCACCTCCCACCGGCATGGTATATCCTATCAGACCGTGCAGTGGCCCGTTACCTCCGTTTCCGATGGACCATTCGGCTTTTTCCGCATCTAAGGCACCGCTCTCCTCGGCCCAAATGATGATCAATTGTTTGGCGTGTTTTATCTTTTCCATGATGGAGATCAGAGTGCAGGCATCCGACATGTGCGTGGCATCCGGTAGATTCGTGAGTGCGTGTCCTCCCATGTCCAGTTTGCCTTCCACTCTTTCTCCAGACCGTATTTTCGTCTGAGTACTGTCTGCTGACTGCGCTAGAAGCGAATTCTGGTTCGTCGTCGAGACTGAATAGATTGTGACCAGCCAAGTCGATGCTGGCCTCCATGGTTCCTCCGTATTTTTGTTCAGATACAATTTGTCGACTTCAGATTTCAGATAGGATAAGTCAACCGAGTAGTAAATAAAATAAAGCAAAAATTATCTAAAGACTGCGATGATATCACAAGCAGTCTTCTTAAACATACGATAAATAAAGTCTTGGATCTTCTAACACATATAATTAGCAGCTCCTTCATAAACGGTAAAGTACCAGACAAGATGAAAACAACGACATACCACTATTTGTCCAGTTCTTCAACTCCTTAAAAGCATCGTAATAGAAAATAATAGACAAACAGTATCTTAGCATTGTTCCTGGATTTGTCAAAGGCCCTTAACACCATAAATCACGAAATACTATTAGGTAAACTGGAAAAATATGGCATCCGAGGTGTCGCCAGCAATTGGTTTAGAAGTTACTTGTCCAACAGGTCTCAATATGTTGTGTACGGAGAACACAAATCGGACTTAGCCAAACAGAGTTGAGGTGTGCCGCAGGGCTCAATTTTAGGCCCGGTTCTTTTTCTTTTATACATAAATGATATAAGTAACTCAGCATCACTGAAAATATTTTATCATTTGCCGATGACACCACGGCACACTGCCCGAGCTTCGACAATAACCCCATAACACCGTATTTCAATGACGAGCTTCAAAAACTATTTGACTGGTGCTCTGTGAACCAGCTTATTCTGACTGCTAAAGAAACATAGTATATTATACTTAATCCAAATAAAGGTAGGGACAATAATCTCTGCCAAGAGGTAAAAATAAATAACCAAACCATTAACACTGAAACATAAAAATCTGTGAAACTTTTAGGAATTAGCATTGAAGAACACTTATCCTACATGGCTCACACGTCCCGATTATGCTCGAAAATAGCACGCGCAAACTCTAGTCTCAGTAAAGTAAAAGTAAAAAATATCCTCCCTCTCTGAAAACATTATATTACGCCCTCCAACATATCCATTTAGCACACGGAATCCAGGCATGGGGCAACTTAAGAGCTATCAAAAACTAGCTGTATGCAAAAGCGATCATTACGAATAATTAATAACAAACAGTACAATTCTCATACAGATCCCATGTTTAAGGGTTATCAAATACTCAATGTTGATGATTTGTTTAAACTACATGCACTACTGTTCGTGTTTGACTGGCAGAACGGCAGATTACCGGTTTCTTTCAATGGTATATTTACAATTATTGACAATCTCTCTGGTAGGATAACCAGACAGGCTGGCCTCCTATACATGGAAAAACATGGATCCAAACTCTGGATAAACGCCCTTTATACACCTTCCCGAAACTATGAAATGCTCTGGATAACACAACTCGTAATAACCATGTTCAAGAACAACTTAACTTCCACATTCATTTCGTCATATTCCAGTTATGCCCGCTGCAATAATCTCAACTGCCCTGATTGAACTTCGTAAACATGGAAATTGTCAGTCATGCTCTGCATCTTCATCTGGAATCCCCGTCTTGTGCAGCCTGTTGCGCATCCTCCCTACAGTCGTGCTATATGTAATACTATATGTACGCAATTAACCCTTTACCTAACCTGAAAAGCAGACGACACTTGCAAAAATAATTCTTGAATAACTAATTTTTTTCATTTTTTGTCTCAAAAACATAGGTTATGACCCCTCGTTGGAACGAGCTCGACGAGCTCGTTCCAACTAGGGGTCATAACCTATGTTTTGGAGACAAAAAATGAAAAAAATAATGAAAATTAATTGGCGATTTTTGAGAATAGCGCTGGCCGGTTTTGGACGTTACGTTAGGTAAAGGGTTAAGAACTTGCAAACAATAATCTAAACAAATAATTTATCACATCCGTCATCCTACGATGATGCAGCTAACGTAGTTTTCACGCCCAACATAATGATCTTGTCGCAGTCTAAACAACATTAACTTCACGAAGGGATTTGTTACCGTTCTCATGTGCTATGATGAGTAGTGAAGGGAGTCCTATAAACAGGTTGCTTCTTGCCAACCTTGAAGCACCAACTTTCCGCTGGCGTAAATGATGTACCAAACCTCCGGCCCCAAAAAAGAATCTCCATCAATTAACTGGTTCTGAGTTCAGTCGTTTGGTCACAGTCTGTTTGCAATCATTCCATCTTCTAGGGAGTGGTAGGTAGACAGCCAACCAGGCTATGCCACTTCTGACGTTATATTACTTATTACATTTGTGCAATATGTTTATTTGTAACCATTTTACATGTATGTTTACCGTAAATACCGTTCCATTACAAGGAATATACGCCGCGACAGGCAGTTTTCAGAGCACCGCTTTGGTAGCGTACAAGAACCTGTAATTTTGGGTCAAAACGCTATTCTAATTACTAGAGAAAAACACCCTACGGTGCTGCGGAGTGGGATGGGGAAATATCACCCTCAAGGAAATATATTTGACCTAGACAATCGGCAAGCCTCATATGGGTGCCGTATATCCTTCAACTCGGCTGAGATTTTCCCCCTCAAACCACTAGAAGATACTAATATTCTTGTAATATGCCGCTACAATATTGTTTATAAATAATATATTTTGAGCCTTGAGGGGTTTCGAACATGACATAAAAATAATAAATTTGATTTGAACTATGTATTGAGCTTAGGAGCTAATTAAATTGACAGACAATAATTAATGTTATTCATCACCAAAGCGCAGTGTTGTGAATAAATGGATGCATGGAATTTAATTGAAAAATATACCATTCTCAAAGACAAAATCAGTTCAATAAGCCCTTACAGTGACTCAATGTCTTGTTTTTTCTCATAAGCGATGGAAGATCGGGGATTTACAGGTTCGTTTAATTTAGAGTCGGTCAAATTGAATTCACATTTTACTTTGTTGCTGTTCCACATTCATTCTGTTGTATGTTATGGTTGAAGGAATGACGGACTCTCTTTCTCATTCTCAACCTGTCTGGTTGCGCAATTTGATAGATTTCAAATCTTCCCAAAAATGATCAGGAAAGGTAAATATAGAATAACCGTGCAGTGTTTTCAAGTAAAACATTTATTCTACGAGTAGGATTAAGAATGAAAGAGACGAGCCTCTGGCGAGGCGGTTTCATTCTTAATTCTACGAATAAAATAATTTTTTTACTTGAAAACACTATACGTTTATTTTGTTCATCCCATAAATCTTCTACAGGGCAGTTGAGGCAAAATCGCGCTATACTTCGCTACAAAACACAGCGAGAAGTGAGGAGCACATTGGTCCTATTCGATCGACCAGCAAAATTGGCAAAAATAAACAAGGCGCAGTAATACATTTCTGTCGAAAAATAATTCCTCTACAAACTTGAGCTAAAGTTGCAAAAATACTTTATCATATGAGCAGTGGATGGTGTTTTCTACTGGCATTGTGTAATTCTTTCAAAAAGATTTAAGGAAATCAACAATCGAACTATTAATGATGCTAAACAAATGTGGTAGAGGCCAGAGGTCAACAAGTCAATCGCTACGAAGAGAATAAATTCTTTCAGTGTTAAACCTATGGGGAAAATTTATCACCCTTCTAGGTGAATAAAGCAAAAATTTATCCAAGGCTTTTATTGTTCAAATAAACGGCCATTTATGGGATAAAATCTCGTCCAACTGTGATGTCAGAATATATTTTATATCAATTTTTTGTCGAATCGCACTCTCTCTAACAGGATTTTGACTTTCACTCACATTTTGTTTTCTACAGCGTAAGTAAATGATCAGATAAATGACACTGGTTCAATCACAAAGGAGGGAGGTACGAAACCGATAATAATGTTTTATTTGTGCAGATAAAACGTCCTCTTTCCGATCAGGATAACACTCTTCAATCTACAACGAGGCATTGTACAGTTCAACACCGCGCCAGAATAGTCCCACAGTGGTCTTTTGTGTTCAATTTTAGTGATTCGAAATCATTAATTTCTCCAGGAATTTACATTTTTTCAAACTTTGGGATTTCAAGGTACGCAAAAGGCACACAGCATGCCAACAGATCACGGAACCCAATAGGGTGGGTGGAACAAGTCCTATTAAAATATATCTTCGCTCAGTGTAAACATTGTTTTATTTGTGTAGTGATATTGAAACATCATGATATAACAACGAAATAATGATGAGGGCAACAATATAATAAGAGCAATTCATTCAGTAGCAATCACAAACGCTTATGTAAACTAAATCCGTTAATCAAAGGGTACATATGTGAATTTATTTGGAGCGAGTAATGGCTATGCTGCATCAGGTTCAGGCATGTCAACCGATATATGTACCGACACCGCCGGTTCCCTCATGCTCCAACCGGTACCGGTACTGAAGCTTTTGTCCCGCCGGTACCGGGACAAAATTATTTTATGGGGAAATTTCTAATTGAACGAGGGTAAACAGGATAACAATCGTGTATGGCACACTTGCATGAATTAACATATCAAAACACTCTACAGCTGAATGTTCTGTCTCCACCAGGACCTCGATAAGACCGACCATTTTGACTTTTCAAATGTCGTATCAAAGACAACGAAAGAGCCGTCATCATAATTCAAAGAAATTATTCTGTGGTCACATCAAAGTAATCAGAAAGCACGGTCTTCGTGCTTTATGATTACTTTGATGTCGCTGCAGAATAATTGGCACGATGACATGTTTGTCTTGCGATCTTGGGGACTTGGGCGATTTGAATGCGAATTTCTTCCATCTGATTGCGATGTGCCAACCAATTGTTGATTTGTATCGGTACCGGTACCGGTTTCGGCGGACAGGCTCTTCCCTGTCCCGGTACCGGTTATGTTGGTACCGGAGATACTTTGACATGCCCGATCAGGTTAGACAGAAGTATTGACTGGATTTAACAAGATGTATTTGATACTATAAAATCTACTCTGTAGAAAGAAATAGGAAAAGAAATAGTCAAAATAAAATAAAATAAAATAGGTTAGCACGATATTTAATCGAACTCAGGACATCAACACCATAGCCTTATGCTGTTTTTTCCGTTACCCCTCTGGCATATGCACTCGTCCAATCTTGCAGACAGGTGTACATACATAAGAACACCACATCCAAGTACCAGCGAGCACATATACACGGATTTTCGGACACTTTAGAAATTTTTTTTTCAGCTCGAAGGGTTATTAGATTTTTTAATTATAGGAATAATCATCGAAAATTTAATTTATGAAGCATCGCGTACAACCCGCTGTAAAAGGAATGGAAATCCGTAGGAACGTTAGTCCCTCTGGACTATTATTCCGCGGAATTATAGTCCTAGGTCTAACATTTCTAGGAATAGTAGTCCGCCGGACTACTATTCCTAGAAATGTTAGACCTAGGACTATAATTCCGCGGAATAATAGTCCAGATGGACTAATTTTCCTACGGACTTCCATTCCTGTTACACCGGTGCTTCATTAATTAAAATTTTGTAGATGACGATTTTTATTATCTGGTAAACGCATGCGTGGAAAGTACTGCCCACACGTGGATTACGACCAGTCCATGGCGGCTGTACTGTGAGAATACCTACATACAAACACCATCGAACACACAGACATAAGCAGCACAAGGGTGTGAACACGCGAACTCCAACATGCACATGCACACATTGTCATTTTGAATCTAATTTCGAATATTTGTAAAGTCCTATCCCCTGTAAACCCCATCCATTTCACACAAACATTTTCCTTTATTTTTCACTCAAACAACTATTTTCTCTATATCTCATACAAATACCTATTTTCTTTACCATGAGAGGTATCGAAAGTAATGACGAGAGACGTTTACCTTGTTTGCGGGGCCACTTTATATTAGAATGGCAAATGTAAGAAACACTTTCCTTCTACACACAGTCAAAGCTAACACTGCATGACATACTCCGTTATTTTACGTGGGTATGAATATATCGGGTATATTCTTGTAAATGAGCACCCAAAAGCATCCGTTTCCGTATTCGCAGCCAGACATCGGCTTATACCAACAACCCTACCAATACCACAGTAATACAGTTAAAACTAGAAGTCCTGTCACGAACTGTTCGCTTATCTATGCTTAATTGCGCTCATGAATTGCAATATCGATTGGCATCCAAAGCACGACAGGTCCCCCGGTTACTCATTGCAAACACAGGCAATGTTTCGGCCAATGGACTTCCGGGTTACCCGGAGGTCCATTGGCTGAAGCACTGCTTGTGCACAGGCTACATGTACAGTATTTGATAGCCTTACTATGGTAATAACGCGTAGATTAACGCGCAGATCGACGTGCTATTTGTGCGCATTTCATGACAGGAATTCTAGTTTTAACTGTATATATTAACCCTTTGCCTACGCAGACGATTTAGAAATCTTTTATTTTAATTATTGTTTTTTTTTTTTTTTGTTTTTTTTTTAAATTCAACAACGACGAGCTCGTTCTAATAAGGTTTCACATGATATGCTTTTGTTCACTTCTTTTGACAACTATATTTTTGTCAACTGCTTTATTGGTAAACTACGCGGCAGGATAGGTCCGATTTGTTAGGCAAAGGGTTAAACATATACCGACATCGATATCAGATGCTAATTTTCAATACATGCCGGATGTTCTCAGCACGACACGGGTATGTTTCCACAGTGGTATGTTTATTGATTACTTCTAGTTTAAAGGCACTCAAGTTGTGAAGCAACAGTCATAACATTAAAGAAGAGGCGTACATATTCCAAAAGCTATCCGTGGTTTTGAAAAACCTTTATTGTTCACTTCATTCGTGATCTATCCAAATAAAGCCGCTAAAACCCAGAAGCGCAATCAGAATACTCAATCTCTAGACATGTATTCTAAAGTATACAAAAGAGCACAGAGATAAGCACTCTCGATTATGGCATACCTGTTAACAAAACTGCCTTTATGTATAATTGCCACATGGATGTTCTTGAACTGTGGTATTATTACCATCTGTTTGGCATTGAGTACCAGACAAACATTCTACAAACCACAACCTGCTGCAGAAAATGTTTGTAACAATACAGTGGTGATTAGTTCGTCTGCAACAACCTCAACTGAATGTGGTATATTTTGCTCAGAAGACAAGAGTTGCATTTCCTTTACCTTTGATGCACAGACTTCTACGTGCCATACATCCAATGGAACAGTTTCCATTGGGAATGACAAAACCTACATCCTTTCTACAGGTGAGTTGATGTTTTCGATTTCTACAGCATGTGAGTTTGTGTGCCCAAAATATATGGATACACCAAACGTTCTTTTGAAATGTTAGTTGTCTTGCTTTAAACCTTTGAACACTGGTGGTATCTTTCATGTCAGTTCAATGGAAGCAATTGGAAGAGTCCATATTCATCATCTGGGGTAGACCACTTAATATTTTCAACGTGCAGCCATCGGGCTGCACGTTGAAAATATTGATTGGTTTACCGCACATATTCAATAAGCAGCTATTATACTTTATGAATTGATGACGTATTATCTTTCTGGGCCGGAAAACGGCTTCTTGTAGTTAACGGGTTAATTTTTCATATGGGAGCGTTGTGGTTCAGTAGGTAGAGGTGTAGGCTGCACGTCGAGAGGTCCTCGGTTCGAATCCCACCTGCGGCAACCGCGTTGTGTGCTTGGGAAAGACAATTCATCTCCATTGCCCCCGAGGAGGCACGGTGGCGTTGTGTACTAAGGCGTACTGCACGTCGACGGTACACTTGTCTTCAACCAATGCTAATCCTGCTTGTGTGGAGTTAGTATGTTGGGGAGCTGACAGTTGCTCGCCGTTGCTCGGTGGTCCTCTCCGGGTACTCCGGCTTCCTCCACCCGTAATACTGACACGGTCATGATTAGCCATTGTGCATAAATATGTGACCTTAAAATACAAATAAATAAATAAATAAATAAATAAAATATAAATAAATAAATAAATAAATAAATAATATTTCATATAGCAGGTTTGAAATGGTGAACAGCTCTTCTTCAATTTAAACTTTTATCAAATGTAAAGTTTTGCCAGACCTTCTTATAGAATTCCACCATTCAGTTATTTCTTTCCTCGATTTATGAGTCTGAATCAAAGCTTATGACCAATCATTGTTACCAACTCGTTCCAATGAGCGGTCACAAGCTATATTTCCAAGATGAAAAATGAATAATTGCTTTGCCTTCCAGTTATACTGATTTAGTGCTCGTCCGCTGCGTCGATGGATATCATTGCAACCATTCAACTGTTTGACCAGTATAAACTTGTAGATTTTTATGGTCATGGAATACCAGGTGGTCTCCATTTTGAACAATTAACTACCAATTTGCTTGCATTGTCTACCAATTTGTGTGCATACGGATATTATTATCCTTCGCGTGTGTGAGTACTAACGACAATTTGACTGTTACCATGGAAGGCTTAGACACTTTATAAACGCCATCTCTTCCTCTATACACTATTTTTTTTAGCTTTTCCAAAAAGATATATTATTTATCAATTTAACAAACTGATATGTTAGTTTAACCCTTTACCCAACGCAGACGATATCAAAATTTATTATTTTAAATATCATTTTTTGGAAATTTTTCGAAAAAGTTCAACAAAACCATATTATGTGACCCCTCGTTGGAACGAGCTCGACGAGATCGTTCCAACGAGGGGTCACATGATATGGTTTTGTTAAAATTTTTGGAAAAATAATATTTTTTCAGCTGCTGAATTTGCATAATACGGGAGCGGATGCGGCCGATTCGTTGGGTAAAGGGTTAAGGAATTAAGTTACCAAAAGTTATTCCTTACATATTTATTGAAATGACGAATCGCAGAATTATTTCTACAATCTCTGAAAAGGAGCAAAATGCGACGCGACACCGATATATTGTTCCTTGTGCATGCGAAACCATCTGTGTCATTACCTTAAATCCTTCTAAAAATAGGTCGACCGTACATGCGAAGTAAGAAAGTATTTCAATGGTATAGCCACAACTTTGCTGAATTTATCTATTTCAAGCAATGTCATCTACTTCGCTCGCAGATGGGGCTCCTTCTATCTATTACAACCGTTATTACTCTCGCAGTGGAAGCCGCTACTGAAATTCTTCTCTGAGACACATGCATTGACAATTCTTTAGACAAAATTCATCTTAGCTCAGTGGACTATATTTTGTTGATAACATTTTTTCTTGGTAGAGTTAAATCGATGTTCAATTTGACACTCTCTAATTATTTGCCTCCAAATCATAATTTTTCCTCTCTCAGTGGAACGAGCTCACCCAGCTCCTGTCAATGAGAGTTCAAAGGCAGTGTTTTTTACGCAAAACATGAACACTTCGTTACTCTATAAGTTTGTTTCCAAATATCGTCTACTACTTGTATCGCTATTTACAAAAAAGCAACATTTAATTTTAATTATTTTTTTCATTTCGTCCAAAAAACATAGATTATGACCCCTCATTGGAACCAGCTCGCTGAGCTCGTTCAAATGAGGGGTCATAAATATGTTTTTAAGACAAAAAATGAAAATATTAAGTTATTCAAGAATTTTGTTTGATAGTGTCGTCTGCGTTTCGTGTTGGGTAAAAGGTTAAAGGTTAAGCAAGCATGAATGACACAATTGGGGAAAGTCACTTATTTCTGTAACCTTATAATCCAAAGTGTGATAAGTCAACAATAGAAGAAAATACAAGAATAATGTGTCTACACGCATCATATGATTTTTTTCAGACTGTCCAGCTGAGAGGGGATACACATTGTATAAACGTCAGGATATTTTGATGTGCATCAAATTCCGTGATACAAACGTCACACGAGCAGTTGCCGATGACGATTGCAGAAACGAAGGGGGGCATTTATTGTTGATAACCAGTGAAGCAATGCACACTTTTGTCAAGGATATCGTCAGGCAATGTGTGAATAGTAAGTTGATTTTATTTCAGACATATTTCGTCTGCTCCTTTTTTTATTTGATTAGGAGCTGAACGCACATAATGTTTTTCTGGGTCCAACTGAAAATTGCCGGTGCAATGCAAAAATGCTTTAAATTCTATGGTAAGCTCTCAAGCCACCAGTCAAATTCTTTAAGGTAGTCGACGATGTTATAACCTGGAACTAGTCTAACCCTTAAATAATCCATCGCCTATGTTTATCAAAAATACCAGTTGGTCAGGAAGGAGTCTGGCAAAGATTTGCAGACACAAGGCTGAATAAACATTTTCCGCCTGAAAGGGACCAATCCACCTTTTTTGTGCAAAAATTTTTTTTTCCTCTCCAAAAAAATGGGATCCACCCCCAGTGTTCACCATTTATGTAGTAAGTTTCGGATGGTGTTTTCAAATTCCAATAATACCTGTTTCGCTTACTTTTTTCTCTGTAATTAAATCTTTACCCAACGTATTGGCCAAAACCGGCCAGCGCTATTCACAAAAATCGTCTTTAATTTTCATTATTTTTTCATTTTTTGTCTCAAAAACATAGATTAATACCCCTCATTGGAACGAGCGCGAAGAGTTCGTTCCAAACAGGGGTCATAACCTATGTTTTTGACTCAAAAAATGAAAAAAAAGTTATTCGGGAATTTTGTTTGCAAGTGTCGTCTGCTTTTCATGTTAGGTAAAGGGTTAAAGCACATTTAGAAATCCACTATCCTCATTATTTAGTCAATGTCTGTTATGGGTGGTCTTTTGGACACAACCAATTTATGTTTAGAATGACCGCGGGAAAGAAGTAAAATGGGAAACAACATCATAAAATCAACATGACTTTGATCTTTAAAAATGACATGTGTTTTCAATGAGCACACAAGAGTGTTCTGGGATACAGTTGTGTGTGATTGTGCACGTGAAGAGGGTGTAGGTATGGGTGAGAGGGGGTGTGAGGGTGTATGATTGAGTGTGGTGGAATGTACTAATATAAGAGGATATTTTTACAAAACGATCCGTTTTAGTTCATTGTACCTGTAACTACTGATGATACGTTTATTAACATATATGTTGAACAAATAACCAGATTTGTATGATCTTTATTTAGAAAAAAACGATAACATAATAATGGTATCTTAACCACATTCTGGAGTTTAAGACGAGACTGTTAAAATATATGGCAATATTTTATGATACAGACGATGCCTGGCACTAAGATTTTATAAAGTCTGGTCTGTTCTGTGATTTCGCTCTCATCCGCTGCAGTTGTTTAGTTTATTAGTGTTTAAGGTCACATACTTATGCACAATGCCTAATCGTGACCGTGACAGTTTTACGGGTGGAGGAAGCCGGAGTACCCGGAGAGAACCACCGAGCATCGACGAGCAACTGTCAGCTCCTCAACAGTCTAACTCTGTTCAAGCTGCGCGCAAGCAGGGTTACAGCGGTTGAAGACATGTGTACTATCGTCGTGCAGTACGCCTTAGTACACGGCGTCAACGTGTCCCCATTGAGGCAACCGGGATAAAGTGCCTCGCCCAAGGTCACAACGCGGGTCGTCCCGGATGAGGATAGAATTCGGGACCTCTAGCATAGAAGTCCAACAGTCTACCCGCTGCAGTTTTTACCAGAGCAGGTATTTATTTCACCCTCTGCTTAAAGTGTGTACTTTCCGGCACAAAATTGATAACATGATAATTGGCTATTACAAAATCAAGGAAGATAATAATCGGTCTAACCCAGTACAAATAAGAATAGATAAAATAAGTGTTTGAAACTTCTGCATACTTCTGAAATCATTGAAAGAAAAGTTTTTTTGTGCAAAAAAAATATATTTTTCCTCTCCACAAAATGGGATCCACCCCTAGTGTTCACCATTTGTGCAAAGTTTCGGATGGTGTTTTCAAATTCCAATGATACATGTTTCGCTTACTTTTTTCTCTGTACTTAACCTTTTACCCTACGGAACGGCCAAAACTTACCAGCGCTATTCACAAACATAGCCAATTAATTTTCATTATTTTTTTCAGTTTTTGTCTCCATAAAATATAGGTTATGACCCCTGTTTGGAACGAGCTCGCCTAGCTCGTTCCAAAGAGGGGTCATAACCGATGTTTTTTAGACAAAAAATGAACACAAATAGTTATACAGTCAACTTGATGCTCGGTTTACAGATGTAATTGCTACTGTACATACTCCCATATTCAAAAACAAATGTGTCTGAAATGCTAACAATAAAACAAAATATTTTAAGGGAAGTTACAATGAATTTGGTGACAGGTGGTGGACTCATTCATTGACGAAGCCATGCGACTGGGAGCCGGGTGAACCTGAGTCCTCACAAAAGTTCATATCCTCCTTCCCCTTTCCCACCCTATGCTTTTTAAATCCGACTTTACGATCTTCACTGAGCTCCAGATAATGCTATTGGATATGCGATACCACATTAGGTGAAAATCGAAGTTCTCTTCAGCCTTAAAATATCTCTCAATAACTCTATTTGCGATGTATGCTTCAAACATTTCTCCGTGGAAGACCAGAGCCTCCCATGGAGAAATACTTCAAAAATATGCTGCGATAACCCCCTCCCTCACACACACGCCCCCCCCCCCCCCCCCACACATTCCTTTGTTCCCAGATGGAGGCGGACGCCACCGACCAAACCATTTCCCAACTTACAACTTCGGTCTTCGTGATCGACCTCTGATAAACCACATTGCCAGGCAAAATATCACTCTGGCCCCGACCTCTAAAATAACGCCAGGGTACCTCCACAATACGTGCGTTATTTAACTCAACTGTGAGCTCATCGCTCAATAATGGCAGATTCTGAATATAGATATACTGTTCACTCATTGTTCAGATTTTTTTAACATATGCCACTTAAAACCATGACTTTTAGAATACTGCAAGCTCCAAACCTTCACACAAACATGTAACTTGACTTAAACAATATTTATCGCATGATCCGACCAATTCCATACCACTACTGTCATATTTTAACAATTGTAGAGCAATGTCATTCAATGCAAGTCAGAAAGCAACTCAAGATAGAAAGAACTGTTTGTCACTCGATCCCTTCAGGTTTCTTCTGTCCGATTTTGAATCAAGCGATGAATAAAATCTGCAACTTGTTCCAAATTTATATTGAAACTCACGAAACGTCTTCGGCTTAGACCAACTTTAGTAATACTGTTTAGTAAAGTACCTTATTTAGGAGATGCCACAGCAAACAGTGAACTCGTTGGATATCTTATGTGTTCACAACTGAAAAATTTCGTTCCTTTAGTGCAACAAGGCGCGAAAGTATTGCTGATGGTGCTTTGTTACACTCAAAGGACGATCTCTATCTTGGTTTCCATGTGATCTGTCTGTATATCGTCACCTTGAATATTCCATGTCATATTTTTATGTTTTTATTGTAGAAACAATGTGGATTGATGGGGAAGACTTGTACGCCAATAACACCATGTACTCCTGGACTGGTGAGCAAGTTCCCTACATACTGTGGGCCAGAAACGAGCCGGGTAATGATACTCAGGATTGCCTATCACTCGGTAGCTTAGTCAAAGAATTTGACTTCAGAGATGTATATTGCATAAAAGAAATAGGGTATATGCCAACAAGAGTTACATCAAATGTGAAAACAACTCTGCTACATTGCAAACAGCCCTCACAAGAAAAAATATATGTCCGTGTATTTTTGAACTGCTTGTCAAGTTTCTGTTATATTTGGTTTTGTGAACATGGTGTGTATTTATGTTAGAGGAAATCACCCAAACCCATAACCACAAGGTCCAACACAAAAAACTGTTCTATTCCGAAAAGACTGAAACGTTGTTTACTCTAAAAAACTATGATTCAGTGGAATAATCAAAAAGAATTCGTGACAGTTTTTACTATCTCTTGAGAAGGAATGTCAATAATGTTGATAGAAGCTTGATAGTCCGATGCAGATGTTAACCTAAGTTTTTTGCGAAAACCTATAGGTAATTTCTTAATGTGACGTTATGAACAGAATAATCATTCTTAACACTTAATTATCACTTTACCTGACGTAACGTCTGACGCAGTTCACAAAAATCAGCATTTAATTTTGTCAAGGTTTTAGGCAAGCAGTCAAATTCTGTAAGGAATTGTACGCTGTTACAGACTGGGCGAACGCTAGTATTTACATTGTCCATCGTCTATGCTTAAATTTACCCATCTCGTCTATGCTTAAATTTACCCATCAAAAATATTTCAGTTGGTCGGAAAAGCGAACCTGCGGTTCGCTTTTCCGACCAAATGAAATATTCGAGACGGGTGAAGGGACAAGTTAAAAATGCCTGATTTCTAATTACAATGAATGCGGTTTCATTTTCAACAACAAACAAAGAATAAATTGGAAAAAAGTAACTTCGGTGAGAAATATTCAACAGTATCATTTTCTACCTACTCCTTTGTGATTTATTTATTTATTGGGGTTTACCGACACTTTCGACAGCCAGGGTCACCTCGTGTCGGACAGATTTACGGGTGGAGGAAGCCGGAGTACCCGGGGAGAAACTATCGAGCAACAACGAGCATACTAACTCCACATAAGCAGGGTTAGCATTGGTTGAACACAAGTGCACCACCGAAGTGCAGTTCGCCTTAGTACACAACGCCACCGTGCCCCCACGTGGGTAATTGAGATTAAGTGTCTTGCCCAAGGACACAATCCGGTTGCCGCAAGTGGGATTCTCGGAGGACCTCTCGGCTTGCAGCCTGCATCGATATCAACTGAGCCACTGCGTCCCCTACTCCTATGATGTAATGAGTAGTATTATTCAAAAGTTCCATTCTGCATATTGCTGTTGTTGCTTTATCCCACGTACATTCCATCACGTTTTGCCCGGGGAATATAAATGTACCATTCACGATTTTATTTATCAAGAAGGGGGCGCGGTGGTTCAGTGGTAGCCTGTTGGACTTCTATGCTAGAGGTCCGAGTTCTATCACCGTCCGGGAAGACCCGTGTTGTATCCTTGGGTAAGGCACTTTCTCCCGGTTACCTACATGGGGGCACGATGACGCCGTGTACTAAGGCGTACTGCGCGTCCACAGTGCACATGTCTTCAACCGCTGTAAACCTGCTTTAGCGAAGCTTGAACAGCGTTATAATGTTGCGGAGCTGACAGTTGCTTGCCGATGCTCGGTTGTTCTCTTCGGATTCTCTGGCTTCCTCCACCCGTAAAACTGTAACGGTCACGATTATCCACTGTGCATAAGTATGTGACCTAAATATTAAATATTTATCAAGAAATCTGCATTGAAACTGTAAAATCGGTACACATTAAAACCCACTGCTGACAACTCCCTTTGTTTGACCTTCGCTGAAACCCAAAAGATTAACTGCCAAGAACAATACGTTCGCCTTATTTTAAGGATGACCGAGCATTCTCCAAATAATTTTTAATTCCCCGATCAAAAGTTGTTCGAATATTAAATTTTTAATCACTCCACTGTGATAAAATTATTTCATTTTTTTTTTGTATCAAAATAAAAATTAATGTAATGTGCGTTTTAAATCATATAATAAACTCGACCCATGTTGTTCGCCCAGCTAATGGTCACGAGCTTCGCACTCGACTATTATCTGCCCGAATACCCTGGATCTAGTGTATTTTTCTTTCCATCAATTTATTTTCAATTTCCTTCTCAGCAATGACAACATATCCCCGCCTGAGTGCTAGAATGCCCTATGTCCCCCATGGGAGTACTCTGTCCCCTATGGAACATAGGACATTCTAGCACTCGGGCGACGATATGCAGCAGTTCGTATAACACAGGGAATGCGGTGGTTCAGTGGTTACGACTTGGACTTCAAACCGAAAGGTCCACGGTTATTTATTTATTTATTGGTGTTTAAGGTCACATATTTCTGCACAAGGGCTAATCATGAACGCAAGGTCCACGGTTCGATCTCCCCAGGGGTTATTGCGTTGTGTCCTTGGGCAAGGAACTTCCTCTCGATTTTTGCCCATGTGGAGGCACGGTGACGCCGACGCTGTGTACTAAGGCTTACTGCGCGTCGACGGTGCACTTGTCTTCAACCACTGCTAACCCTTCTTGTGCGGAGTTAGTACGTTGAGTAGTTTGGCAGTTGCTCCCCATTGCTCGGGGGTTCTCTCCGGGTACTCGGGCTCCCTTCTACCGTAAAACTGTCCGACGCGAGGTGGCCCCGGCTGTCGACAGTGTAGATAAACCCCAATAAATGAATAAATAAATAAATAAATAAACAAGTTCGTAATAGTTTTTATTTTGTAATTAGGAACCACTTCGTGGGACGTCACTTCATCGAAATGATATCAGTCAAAGGAGGTATATAGACTATTTTTCATTTATAGAATGGACTGCATGCTTTTTTAACAAAATATCCTTGAACATTCATATGTCTGTTCATTTACTTTCTGTCGATCATTTCAAAATTGTTGTGGTTTTCGAGTAAATCCTTACAGTACAGTGTTATACTGACGTCACAAAAAGTCATTTACTGTAGAATGCCGGGAAGCAAATAAAACGTTGTAATACATTAAAATCAAAGTGAATACATCAGTAGAGACGGAACTAAAGTTAAAAAATAACGAGTAAATATATTTTCCAGTTTTTGAGTCCAAAGCATAGATGATGACCTATCATTTGAAGAAATTAGTTGAGCTCGTTCCAAAGAGTGAACTATACATATTTATTATATGACCATGTAATTTGACCGCTAAATATCACTACTGCTTGATGGTCACCTGAAAATCCACAGTGTGGAAACCGATTCCGTATCATTACAGTATGACGGAGTATTTACGGGTGCATTCGAATTCGCATAATTAGCTGTTCCGGTCGCAGAGAGTACTTTACTCTGAGCTGGAATGGGTGCGCTCGAACGGCGGTCCGACTGCACTAAAAGTGTTATGTTTTAGGAAATGCAAATGATCCAAATAAGCAGAGGGGACATGCCCTCTGTCCCTCTCTGTGTCTTACCCTCGTTGTCGTGATTTTCTGGTATATTTCAGAGGGATGACAAATTATCTGTCGGTAGAGAAAACATGTTTCATTGAAGAACGTTTGATATTTTATTACCAAGCGAAAACAAAGTCTAGTCCAGAGATAATTACCAGACACCGATGACCACAGAGGGTTAAAAAAACACTGGGTTCCAACTAACCGAGCTGCATGAATGTTTCAATTTTTCATTTACTTATCAGATAATTTTTTTTTTCATCTAACGAATCGTCAGCTTCCGCCCATGTAAATTACAATTTGAGTAGCTGATATTTGTTTTTTTAAAATGTCAACGAAACCATATCATCTGACTCCTCGTTGGAGCGGGCAAGTTGTGCTCATTCCGATGAGGTGCTATATGATGTGGTTTTGTTGAATTCTTTTAAACAAATTGACAAAAACCAATTAAAACAACAAATTTTGATATCGAGTTCGTTTGGGTGAAGGTTTAAACAACTTGATTTGATTTTTCCTTTTCCAAACGTTCCAGTAAGTTTACAAGACTTCAGGTGAATTAATTGCTTTTTAAGGCAATTTTTTCAGAGCCACTTAACCCTTTGAACTCTAGTGGTATCTGCCATGCCAGTTCAATGGCAGCAATTAGAAGAGTTCATACTCATTATTTGAGGTAGACCAATCAATATTTTCAACGTGCAGCCTCGGGCTGCACGTTGAAAATATTGATCGGCCCACCCCACACATTTACTGAACAGCCATCCTATTTAATGACGTCATGGCGTATCATGTTCCTGGCCGGAAAAGCGTCCGCTCGGGTTCAAAGGGTTAAACTTTATCCTCCACAATCACGACGCCCATGGATATTCATATCCTTTAGTTAGAAGGCTAAATAAAAAACCTCACAAATTCAATATTTGCAATTGGGAAAGCTGCTGTATTGTTGTGGCTCGAGAACCTGATGATATGCGGATAGGCTAAACAAGTTAAAAATCTGTTTTTCAGGTCCTCTCTCATGATCATTTTGGCTGCCGCGTGCTCTCTTTTTATAATCAATGCACACTTAAAAACATAAAAAATAAATGGTTTAAATCTGATATTTTACTCAAGTTAATAAAATTGATAAATTTGTCTCTTGAGTGGAACAAGGCTTTGCAATGCTTTAGCATTGTAACGCCTGCTTGCACTCAACAAACGAAATACACAATCAGCCATGGTATTCTATATATTATGAGGCCTAAAACATAAAACAAACCAAGCAAACAAACGTTTGATTATAAAGACATAATTACAAATATAAAAACTAAAATAAAAATCCGCCAGTCCACATGAATTTTTTATAAAAGATGTCTGACAAACAGTAAAGCTACTTCGCGGGGCCATGTATGAATATTTTTTTCTTAACATCATTGAGTTCCACTGTTTAACCTCTTTCTGCCACATACCACTTTTTCCTTTAAAATAGCTTTTAGCCGACAGATTCATCTCCGATTGTATTTACACGCGATAAATGATAAGTTGTTATTTTTTTTATAACTTTCCTTTTGGTTTTATTATATTAATTATACAACCAGCTTGAGTTTGTTTTTGAAAAGAAAAGTGGAGAAAATGTGAATTCGACGTCAAAAGCTGTGTTCTCACTACAGATTTTTATCGTACGATATTTCCAGTGGTGTCCATCGACAAAAATCTATATTGAGAACACGTAAGACGGATGACTTTCTTTCTATTTTAGACTGATACGATTTTTGTCGAAACAATCAAGCGTTTGATTTCAACTTCCTTTATCCAAAGACTCCTTCGATCTGTCGAAGGGATTACGGCTTTCCAGCCTCCAGAGAAACAAGCAAACGTCTATAGTGAGAACACCTTTCAAATTTTGGACGTTCGACAAAAATCGATCGACGAAAGACGTTCGATAAAAGACGTACGATAAAAACCTATAGTGAGAACACAGCTCAGTTATACAATCAGGTTGAGTT
The DNA here is from genome assembly GCA_031216915.1 of Pictodentalium vernedei. Classification (NCBI taxonomy): domain Eukaryota; kingdom Metazoa; phylum Mollusca; class Scaphopoda; order Dentaliida; family Dentaliidae; genus Pictodentalium; species Pictodentalium vernedei. The sequence continues at coordinate 359,835,414 of CM062289.1, forward strand.
TTAAAAAGTTAAAAAAATTAGTTATTCAAGAATTTTATTTGCAAGGGTCGTCTGCTGTTCGTGTTAGGTAAACGGTTAAACCGGAAGGTCGACTGTTCGATCCCGTGTCGCTAACCCCAATAAGGAAACGAACAATATCACTGTTCAATGCAGATTTGAAGTTATGAATCGAGAGGACCTGGTATCCTCACACCAAGAAAGAAAGTTTGCGGTCTCCAGAAAAAAATAATATTTCATTCTGCCTGTTTGCTTCTTGAACAATTTATTATATATATGGGATATATTATTGTATTGATGTTCTATATTAGTACATTATTTTATCTAACAATCAACTTTATTTGCACCCAAAAACTCAAAACACGTTTGCATCGGCTTACAACACGCCCCAAACATCTCCCCGTTCCGATTCCATATTAGCCAGATCCAATTTCGGGTAAACACCACACTAACACACATGTGCATTGTTATTACGCATTAAAATATAGTTCCCGAAACTCACAATTTTGACCAATTTAAACTGAAAAATGAGTGAAACGGGCTTTATGTAACGGGATTGTCAGATAAATGTATTATCACCCGTGTTTTTAGTCGGATCGCAACGCTCCCCAACGGGCTCGTTGCGATCTGATTGTAAATACGACTTCGAATCTGATACAAATTACAGGACATGCGCGTGGTCATGATAATGTATATATATCATAGTAATTTATTTATTGGACCATTCTATAAACTGTAAACTGTTGTATGTATATTGTTGATTATGTTGTACTTACTTTTCATTGTACTGTTCTAAACTATTACGAAATTTCCCTTGTTCATCAAATAAAGCACTTCACTTTCTGTATGTTTCTTAGTGTTGTCTCGGACAAATTATATGTTGCATATTCCGACTGAACGAGGACAGTTATTCCAAGCAAAACTCATGATATTCATCGGCAATACAGATTTAAATACAACGATGTGATGATAAAAATTACCAAAGCGTTTTTTTCAACTGTAACAAACTGTTTTGCTTGTTAGGTTGACTGCTCCAACTATATGCTGTTACTCTATACTTTTATGCATATGTTACAGTATTCGATAAAATAAATTGTGTAATAAATACAAGAAGGTTATCTCAGCAGTTATATCATTAATAATGCCTCTCCCTGAACTCAATCGGAGAATCTTCCCGATATAGCTTCAACATAGTCGATATCCGAGGCCCGTATCAATAAAGAAGATAAGGCGAGAAGACTGTTTGGACCTTTTCCCTAAATAACACAGCTCAGATTTCTACATGTACTGGAATTAGGGAGGACAAAATTCTTATCGTATTGAAACATCTTTTCAATCAGATGTCAGGGGTAATGGTTTCACAAATAAAAACGCTACACATATAAATCATATTTCCAAGAATTTTGGTGGACTTAATACTTTAACCTACACTGTGTGTCAAAAACTGACAGAAAATTTGTACTTTGTAAGTTTCTTAATAAATAAAACTAGACAAATATGGATGTCATTGGAACTGGCTCAACTCGGTTATGTTAGAACAAAAATAAAAATACTGGAAATTTAATATTTATGTACAATAAAATATTACAGATATGGATGTCATTGGAAGTGGCTCATTGACATCCATATCTGTAATATTTTATTGTACATAAATATTGAATTTCCAGTATTTTTATTTTTGTTCTAACATAACCGAGCAGAAGGTATGAATTAATAATTAAAAATAGGTACCTTTTTAGCCATATAGTCTGCTATTGTATCTTCTTGTTTTTACACCATGGTTAACCACGGTGTAAAAAAGCCACTGTGGATTGCAAGTTACACCCTACCTCTCAGCCAATGAAAATGCAGTATTTTGTTTCATTTGGAAATAAAACAACTTATTGATAAAGTTCATGTTTTAATAAAAGCAGAAGAAAAAACCTCTTTTCTTAAAACTTATATGTTGTTACTGCTAATGAAACCGCACACTATTTAGTGTTTTTGCTCAGTTTCTCCGTAAGTTTATATGTCCGCTTTCAGTAAAAGCAGTGGGCACACAGGTGGTATATCAATTCATTCTTCCTCATTCTTCAGACATTAGGTGGACTTGGAAGATGAGTGTGATAAATCACAATTATATGTGTGCGTACTTCGCACTCATAGAGGGTAGATAGATATATGTTTTATTGTAATCAGTGGGTGATTGTTATCCACCCCAACCAACATACAGTAGATATATGTTGACGTGGATGTGTGCGTGTTTTGCTGCAGATTGCCGAGGACTGACTAAGAGCACTCCTCGACGGGTTGCAGAGAAACATGCGTAGATCCCTTGTGGAACCTTCAAATTACATTCCCTTTCGTCAGTCACCAAGTTTTTTTCTCCATTTTATAAGTATGCACAAAAGCTCCAGCAGGTAAGTGTGACACGCTGCTCCTCATTACAATTTCGACTTTATTTGTACCAAATCCGTGAAATTGCCAATTGCGACGGCGCTTGGTCACGGATGAGAAGTAAATGCACGCACCTTGTAATACTTTGTGACAACAGTCGTGCTGACCTCTCCTCGGCTCATTGGTAAAATCAGTACACACACCAACTATATTAAACGAGGTCAGCACTACTGACCCACAATTATGGCACACTCTAGATCAAAATTTCATAAACAACTGCGACGAAAATAGCATTTCCTTTCTCATATTCAGCTTGTTACTGGTGGTACCCGCTGTAGTTTTTTCTCATAATAACGTAGGTTATGCTCTAATACTAGAAACGTCCTTCCGATAGTATGAAACCAAATTCCCCTCTCGCATTTGCGATAGGCTTATTCAATTTCTATGCAGCCGCATAAGCCCAAATTGATATTGAGTCGATAATATCTAATTATCATTATCCCCTTTGTTGTTGTTAATTTGATACTGTCTATAGCCCAAAACAGGATCCAGCTCGCTGAACTCTTTCCTGTGTTGGGACATGAACAGTATCTTGTAAATACAGTAGGACAATCAGACATTTCAGGGGAGTAAAATTAAACATCCACACTATGTTCAGTTAATAACATCTCTCACGTCGCGATTTTGATATTTGGAATATATTGAATAACGAGCGTTAGTCATCTCGCACAATGCTAGCCAATATCCTGACCAACACCCCAAGCCTTAAACTGGTCACACAGAAAATGTGTAAATTACAGCTTTGTAGTTATGTATATTCTTATTTCTATTTTTTCTTTGGTTTAATTTTCAGTGGTGATGGCCAATCAGTGCATTCTATGGAAGGAGCTCCTTCAAAACCAAAAATCTTACTCGTATTTCTGGAATGCCCGCTGACTGCAGAATTAAAGTTTTCAGACAAATTTCAGACAGAGGGCGATTGATATAATGCAGTACCGGCAGCCAGTGGGTATTTTCTATAACAATCTTAACTCAAGGAGACGAGTCCATATCCATCAATGTTTTGCCACTATCCACCTCAGATCCCTTCCACTTATATTTTATTGCTCACTCAGTGTAATTCTTACTATGATGTGGATTATCATCCTTTCTGGTGATGTCCATCCAAACCCAGGTTCTGATCATACTGGTTCAGATAATACCAACTTGAGTACAATCTCAATTTTGAACGAGATGGTGCCATTTGTGTGCGAAGCACACTATAGTATATCCCCGCATTTGCACTTTCCTTTTTGGTTAGTGCAGGATACAGACTTGGATAAAAAGGCTTCACGCATGTGTGTGATTTAAAATGATAAAACAGTATTTAATTTCCTTCTGAAGACTAACATGTGAAACTACTTCAATATTTCAAACAAGATACGTCACCCAACATGATGTATAAAGGGTAGTGTTCTGATCACATCATTGCCACATGATTGAAAAACCACTTGGACCCAAATCAAAATTCCAAAACCTTCATGCACATCTACAGATGCTATCTGAACATGTTAACATGGTTTAAACGTTTCAAATTCAATACCCTACGAGCCTTTGAGTCGACAAAGATTTTCTAAGGATAAAAGTGGTTCCACTGGAACCACCTGGAACCAAATCAAAATTCTGAAACCTTCATGCACATCTACAGATGCTATCTGAACATGTTAACATGGTTTAAACGTTTCGAATTCAATACCCTAAGAGCCTTTGAGCAGACAATGATTTTCTGAGGGTAAAAGTGGTTCCACTGGAACCACTTGGACCCAAATCAAAATTGTGAAACCCTCATGCACATCTACAGATGCTATCTGAACATGTTAACATGGTTTAAACGTTTCGAATTTAATACCCTAAGAGCCTTTGAGCGGACAAAGATTTTCTAAGGATAAAAGTGGTTCCACTGGAACCACTTGGACCCAAATCAAAATTCCGAAACCTTCATGCACATCTAGAGATGCTATCTGAACATGTTAACATGGTTTAAACGTTTCGAATTCAATACCCTAAGAACCTTTGAGCGGACAAAGATTTTCTAAGGATAAAAGTGGTTCCACTGGAACCACCTGGAACCAAATCAAAATTCCGAAACCTTCATGCACATCAACAGATGCTCTCTGAACATGTTAACATGGTTTAAACGTTTCGAATTCAATACCCTAAGAGCCTTTGAGCGGACAAAGACTTTCTAAGGATAAAAGTGGTTCCACTGGAACCACTTGGACCCAAATCAAAATTCCAAAACCTTCATGCACATCTACAGATGCTATCTGAACATGTTAACATGGTTTAAACGTTTCAAATTCAATACCCTACGAGCCTTTGTGTGGACAAAGATTTTCTACGGATAAAAGTGGTTCCACTGGAACCACCTGGAACCAAATAAAAATTCCGAAACCTTCATGCACATCTACAGATGCTATCTGAACATGTTAACATGGTTTAAACGTTTCGAATTCAATACCCTAAGAGCCTTTCAGCGGACAAAGATTTTCTGAGGGTAAAAGTGGTTCCACTGGAACCACTTGGACCCAAATGAAAATTCCAAAACCTTCATGCACATCTACAGATGCTATCTGAACATGTTAACATGGTTTAAACGTTTCGAATTCAATACCCTAAGAACCTTTGAGCGGACAAAGATTTTGTAAGGATAAAAGTGGTTCCACTGGAACCACTTGCACCCAAATCAAAATTCCGAAACCTTCATGCACATCTACAGATGCTATCTGAACATGTTAACATGGTTTAAACGTTTCGAATTCAATACCCTAAGAACCTTTGAGCGGACAAAGATTTTCTAAGGATAAAAGTGGTTCCACTGGAACCACCTGGAACAAAAGCAAAATTCCGAAACCTTCATGCACATCTACAGATGCTATCTGAACATGTTAACATGGTTTAAATGTTTCGAATTCAATACCCTAAGAGCCTTTGAGCGGACAAAGATTTTCTGAGGGTAAAAGTGGTTCCACTGGAACCACTTGGACCCAAATCAAAATTCCGAAACCTTCATGCACATCTACAGATGCTATCTGAACATGTTAACATGGTTTAAAAGTTTCGAATTCAATACCCTAAGAGCCTTTGAGCGGACAAAGATTTTCTAAGGATAAAAGTGGTTCCACTGGAACCACTTGGACCCAAATCAAAATTCCGAAACCTTCATGCACATCTACAGATGCTATCTGAACATTTTAACATGGTTTAAACGTATCGAATTCAATACCCTAAGAACCTTTGAGCGGACAAAGATTTTCTAAGGATAAAAATGGTTCCACTGGAACCACTTGGAACCAAATCAAAATCCCGAAACCTTCATGCACATGTACTGGTGATACCTGAACACATTAGCATAGTTTAAACATTAATGCAAGTGAATGTTACACCGGACGGACGGACGGACGGACGGACGGACGTACGTACGTACGTACGGACGGACGGAGATAACGACAATATCCCCGACAATACCCTAAGATGCTATCTGAACATGTTAACATGGTTTAAATGTTTCAAATTGAATACCCTACGAGCCTTTTAGCGGACAAAGATTTTCTGAGGGTAAAAGTGTTTCCACTGGAACCACTTGGACCCAAATCAAAATTCCAAAACATTCATGCACATTTACAGATGCTATCTGAACATGTTAACATGCTTTAAATGTTTCAAATTCAATACCCTACGAGCCTTTGACTCGACAAAGATTTTCTAAGGATAAAAGTGGTTCCACTGGAATCACCTGGAACCAAATCAAAATTCTGAAACCTTCATGCACATCTACAGATGCTATCTGAACATGTTAACATGGTTTAAACGTTTCGAATTCAATACCCTAAGAGCCTTTGAGTGGACAAAGATTTTCTGAGGATAAAAGTGGTTCCACTGGAACCACTTGGACCCAAATCAAAATTGTGAAACCCTCATGCACATCTACAGATGCTATCTGAACATGTTAACATGGTTTAAACGTTTCGAATTTAATACCCTAAGAGCCTTTGAGCGGACAAAGATTTTCTAAGGATAAAAGTGGTTCCACTGGAACCACTTGGACCCAAATCAAAATTCCTAAACCTTCACGCACATCTACAGATGCTATCTGAACATGTTAACATGGTTTAAACATTTCGAATTCATTACCCTAAGAACCTTTGAGCAGACAAAGATTTTCTAAGGATAAAAGTGGTTCCACTGGAACCACCTGGAACAAAATCAAAATTCCGAAACCTTCATGCACATCTACAGATGCTATCTGAACATGTTAACATGGTTTAAATGTTCCGAATTCAATACCCTAAGAGCCGTTGAGCGGACAAAGATTTTCTGAGGGTAAAAGTGGTTCCACTGGAACCATTTGGACCCAAATCAAAATTCCGAAACCTTCATGCACATCTACAGATGCTATCTGAACATGTTAACATGGTTTAAAAGTTTCGAATTCAATACCCTAAGAGCCTTTGAGCGGACAAAGATTTTCTAAGGATAAAAGTGGTTCTACTGGAACCACTTGGACCCAAATCAAAATTCCGAAACCTTCATGCACATCTACAGATGCTATCTGAACATGTTAACATGGTTTAAACGTATCGAATTCAATACCCTAAGAACCTTTGAGTGGACAAAGATTTTCTAAGGATAAAAATGGTTCCACTGGAACCACTTGGAACCAAATCAAAATCCCGAAACCTTCATGCACATGTACTGGTGATACCTGAACACATTAGCATAGTTTAAACATTAATGCAAGTGAATGTAACACCGGACGGACGTACGGACGGACGGACGGGCGGACGGACGGACGGACGGACGGACGGACGGACGGAGGACGGACGGACGGACGGACGGACGGACGGACGGACGGACGGACGGACGGACGGACGGACGGACGGAGATAACGACAATATCCCCGACAATACCCTAAGATGCTATCTGAACATGTTAACATGGTTTAAATGTTTCAAATTGAATACCCTACGAGCCTTTTAGCGGACAAAGATTTTCTGAGGGTAAAAGTGTTTCCACTGGAACCACTTGGACCCAAATCAAAATTCCAAAACCTTCATGCACATTTACAGATGCTATCTGAACATGTTAACATGGTTTAAATGTTTCAAATTCAATACCCTACGAGCCTTTGAGTCGGCAAAGATTTTCTAAGGATAAAAGTGGTTCCACTGGATCCACCTGGAACCAAATCAAAATTCTGAAACCTTCATGCACATCTACAGATGCTATCTGAACATGTTAACATGGTTTAAACGTTTCGAATTCAATACCCTAAGAGGCTTTGAGCGGACAAAGATTTTCTGAGGGTAAAAGTGGTTCCACTGGAACCACTTGGACCCAAATCAAAATTGTGAAACCCTCATGCACATCTACAGATGCTATCTGAACATGTTAACATGGTTTAAACGTTTCGAATTTAATACCCTAAGAGCCTTTGAACGGACAAAGATTTTCTAAGGATAAAAGTGGTTCCACTGGAACCACTTGGACCCAAATCAAAATTCCGAAACCTTCATGCACATCTACAGATGCTATCTGAACATGTTAACATGGTTTAAACATTTCGAATTCAATACCCTAAGAACCTTTGAGCGGACAAAGATTTTCTAAGGATAAAAGTGGTTCCACTGGAACCACCTGGAACCAAATCAAAATTCCGAAACCTTCATGCACATCTACAGATGCTCTCTGAACATGTTAACATGGTTTAAACGTTTCGAATTCAATACCCTACGAGCCTTTGTGTGGACAAAGATTTTCTAAGGATAAAAGTGGTTCCACTGGAACCACCTGGAACCAAATAAAAATTCCGAAACCTTCATGCACATCTACAGATGCTATCTGAACATGTTAACATGGTTTAAAAGTTTCGAATTCAATACCCTAAGAGCCTTTGAGCGGACAAAGATTTTCTAAGGATAAAAGTGGTTCCACTGGAACCACTTGGACCCAAATCAAAATTCCAAAACCTTCATGCACATCTACAGATGCTATCTGAACATGTTAACATGGTTTAAACGTATCGAATTCAATACCCTAAGAACCTTTGAGCGGACAAAGATTTTCTAAGGATAAAAATGGTTCCACTGGAACCACTTGGAACCAAATCAAAATCCCGAAACCTTCATGCACATGTTCTGGTGATACCTGAACACATTAGCATAGTTTAAACATTAATACAAGTGAATGTAACACCGGACGGACGTACGGACGGACGGACGGACGTACGTACGTACGTACGGACGGAGATAACGACAATATCCCCGACGAAAGCGGGGATAATTATAATATTCGTAGCATTCGTCACAAACTGTCTAAGCTAGTAGATTATATCGATGACTTTGACATTATCTGCTTTACGGAAACCCATTTGGATAATGATATCAATATTGGTAATATATTAATTCCAAATTATTCTATCCCGATTACACATAACCGTAACCAGCATGGTGGGGGTATAGCGGTGTATTTCGCTGACCATCTCACTTATAAACACATCGAACATCTATCATTCGACGATGATATTCTATGGTTCGAAGTAGGCAACAAACAAAAATTCATCCTTTGCGTCACATATAGATCCGAGAGAGAATCATGTTACAATTATTGGTCTAAGTTACAGGAAAAAATTGAAATAGCTTTGGAAATAAATCCAGCAGTGGTAATCACTGGCGATATAAATTCTGACCTGCTCGTGGAACGGGGCACTCTGCAGTCTCTTATAACACAGTTCAACTAGAAAAATGTTATTACTGAGCCCACATGAATAGGAAACACGTCACGAACCCTGGTTGACCCTGTAATTATTAGCGACACAGTTACAGTCGCTCACTCGGGCACTCTATAGCTTGGTCTATCTGATCACCTTGCAGTATACGCCCATATAACCGGCGCCCACCCTAACCAGTGTACCATAACTCGGGAGGTCTGGAATTACAGAAAAGCAGATTTTATAAAATGAATGCCCTTATTGATGAAACAGATTGGGAGAAGCTAATATGCAGTGAGGCAGACATCAATGATGCCTTGTCAAATTTCGTTTCCACTTTCTTGGAAATTGCGGAAAAATGTATTCCACACACAAAAGTTATAATCAGGAAGTCTGATAAACCTTGGTTTGATAGCGCTATCAGAAGCACTATTCGTCTTCGCAATCGACTACGTAAATTAGCAATAACAAGTAACAACCCAACACATGGACGAAGTATAAAACAGCCAGAAACAAAGTCAACAATATGAAAAAAATTGCCAAGGCACAGTACTTGGAAAAGATCGACGACTCTATATTCGAAAAAAATGACCAGCGACAATTTTGGCATATTGTTAAGTTGTTTCAAACAAACTTTGCTTCAGATCCAGGAATACCAACGCTTATACGTAATTCTGATACAAGTCCGATTTTTTCGAAACTGACAATGAAAAGGGCGACCTGTTGAATGAGACATTTATTCAAAATAGCATGTTGAACTCAAAAAGCAAACAACTTCCCCCCTTTAAACGTAGGTGTACGCTATCAATTAGCGAAGTTTCATTTACTCAGGAAGACATCATTCACATTCTCAAATCTCTCAAAAGTAACAAAAGTAACGGCCATGACGGTATCGGACATACAATGTTGAAAGAAACTAAATCCAGTGTCAGTAAACCGCTATTTTTGCTTTATTCTAAATCACTGGAATTGTCTGAATTTCCCAGGGAATGGAAATGTGCTGATGTGATCCCTTTATTTAAAAAAAGGGGATCATCAGGATCCCCCACATTACCGACCCATCTCTTTACTGTGTTGTGTAGGTAAAATTATGGAGCGGGTTGTTTTTAAGGAAGTTTACAAATATTTTAAAGATAACAATCTATTTTATGTTTTACAGTCTGGCTTCCTTCCAAACAACAGAACCGTCTTTCAGTTGTTAGAGGTTTATCATAACCTCTGTGACGCAGTAGACAAACACAAACACACGTGTGGTGTTTTCTGTGATATTTCAAAGGCATTGGATAGAGTATGGCACCGAGGCCTCATATTTAAATTAAAACAGTATGGTATCTCCGGTCCTTTGCTCCGCTGGTTTTACAGCTACTTAACAGATAGAAAACAGAGAGTGAAAATAAACAGTTGTAACTCCAGCTATAGGGAAATCAAGGCCGGGGTCCCACAGGGGTCAGTTCTTGGGCCTTTTCTGTTTCTTATTTATATCAATGACATCGCCGACAAAATTGATTCAATTTCTCGCCTATTTGCTGACGATACTTGTCTGACTGAATCGTCTGACGACCCTGGCAATATCCAATCAAAGATGAATTTGGAACTCAAGAAGGTAAACGGATGGGCTACACATGGCTAGTCTCATTTAATGCTAAAAAGACAAAAGCAGTCCTTTTCACACTCAGCAACAATATGTCGCAATTAAACATTTTGTTTAATAGTGAAATAATCGATTTTTCTAATACGCATTTAGGTTTAACCTTGCAATCAAACTTGACTTGGGCAGATCACATTGTTAAGAAAATTGAAGTATATTTTTAATAGGAAAATTCTTGAAAAAATATATCACGCATTCATACTACCGATCTTAGAATATGGTAGTTCGGTGTGGAGTGGTGCTCCCCAGTATCAACTAAAGCGTTTGGAAGATGTTCACTGCGACGCAGCCCGAATAATTAGCGGGTTGACACGATCTGTTCAACGAGATCGACTTCTGTTGGAAGTTGGTTGGAACAACTTGGAAAGCAGGCGCTATATCCAGAAACTGTGTAACTTTTACAAAATTGTCACTGGCTCTGCTCCGAGTTTTCTCCATGACCTGATACCACCACGTGTTTCTGATGTATCCCAATATAATCTACGAAATTCGTCTAATTTTGTTCCCTATTCCTGTCGAACAGAGCTGTTCAAACGTTCTTTTTTCCCTTCGTGCGTCCAAATTTGGAATACCCTACCAGAGACGTTACAAAATAGTACGTCGCTTGCGGAATTCAAGAAATCCATTTTGCCACCTTTGTATAAGCCTCCGTCATACTTCTCAACCGGAACAAGAAAATACATCATCCACGCAAAACTATGAACTGGTTGTAGTGACCTCAATTGTGACAAATTTAATAATTACATATCCGATACTCCATTTTGTTCATGTAACGATGGTGTTGAGGACACAGAACACTATTTCTTCGTGTGTATCTTGAATTTTGATATTCGCAATACCCCCATCGGTGATTTGTCAAAATTCACAGCCCACTGGAATTCAACTGATTTAGTATTATATGGAAGCCTGTTATTACCCGAAAGTAGTAATATATCTATTTTTTTATCTGTTCAAAAATTCATTCGTGAGTCTACAGCCTCACAATTAGGTATGTTCTCTACACAATTGTGTCCTCTAGGATATAATAGAAATAATCTGACTTCCGCCGTGGGTATGCTATCGCTGCAGGACCTGAAACTCTCACTGTGAGAGTGTACCCACGGCGAAAGTTAGATTATCAAGGGTTTGGCCACGAGATGAATTTCGAAATAGTTGTGTGAACATCCCCAGAAGTGAAAACCTATGCTTAGTGGCAGTAATCAAGATGTTAATTTAGACTCACATTACGGCCAAGATACTATATAATGCAAATGGGTGGGTTGCGGTCATCATCATTGGATCTAATGTTATATTTCATTTTTTTTTTCTTTATATTCTATTTATTTTTTTTTTATATCTTTCTCTCTCTCTCTCTCTCTCTCTCTCTCTCTCTCTCTCTCTCTCTCTCTCTCTCTGTTTAATTTGTGTTTGTCTATAATGTTTATAATATTTAGATTTTGTTAGATTCTGTTATTTATGGAATACGTTCTGCCATATTGTAAATTGTTAGTCTTTGTACAGGAACGGAGGGGCTTCTAAGTGGTAAGCACTTGTCCTCCAATCCTGATTTGCATTGTCAAATGGCAAATAAAATGTGTTTAATCTAATCACAAATGAATCAGAAAATGTATAGTGCGGCGCACGGTGGCAAGTACAAATTGTAAATGAACCAGGAAGTAATATAATGAATAATTGTAAGGCGCATCGCAATAAATGGTATTTTGATATAAATGTAATAATCATATGCTCTAATTGTTTTATTAGCATGCTGTAAAAAAATATTTTCTGGTACACTACCTGGACAACCTGCCTAATACATTGGTCTATTTTGGAATCTCATGTTTGTTTAACATTGATACAAGCAGAGACAACGCTATATTCAATTTTGGAAGTTAGGATTCGTGAAGATTAAATCGTTTTTCAACATCTGATAAACTGTCATTTGATTGCCTTGCCAAACTGAAAATCCGCAATAATGTGAGGATATGAGTATATATGGACCGTGGCGGAAGACTCACCATAGTTTTCAGGTTTCTTCAATACAACATAGTGGAAACATTCATATATACTATTCAAAAACAAGTAGGGGATAAAAGTGAGATATATGAAGAAATGTATTTATATTTTCATCAAAAAGACAGTTGATGAATTACACTGTGAATGATTTCAGCGATAGTTGGGTGACTAACAATCACACATTCCACGCACTGAGCTGCAGAAGACCTGGACGCCCAGTCAGATAATTTACCACATTCAGTCCAAGACCTCAATAGCTTGAAAATCCTCCTCGGTTCGCGAGACAAGCGCGGATTCGACGTGGCATCCTCCTCACCAAACGTCCAATATCAGCTTGACAAATGTCACCCCATTCTTCTTGCAGTGCAGCGGTGAGTTCCTGGACACTGGTAGGGGGATGTTGGCGTTATTGTAGGTGCCTTTCAAGCATATCCCAGACGTGCTCGATTGGTGAAAGGTCTGGACTTAGTGCTGGCCAAGGCAGCATAGTGATGTTCTGCTCCTGGAGGAACTTTGTAGCACGCAGGCCCTGTTTGCTCTTGCATTGACATCTTGGAAAATGAATTGAGGGCCGTGACATCACCACATGAGCTACTAACATGTTGTCACGGTAGTCCTGCCCTGTGACACGCCCTTGGATGACATGTAATGCTGTTTTGCTTGTCATAGTTATGCCTCCACACACCATAACCGACCCACCACCAAAATGATCGTGCTGCCTAACGGTTAAGTCATGGTATCGTTCGTTCCGCCGCCGCACTCTGTTTTGCCCGTCGTGGAAGTTGAAAATGAACCTAGATTCATCGAAAAACATGACGTTGCTCCACCGACGATTGTCCCAGCGCTGTCGTGCTCCACACCAATTACGCCTTGCTGATTTGTGACATTCAGTCAAACGTGAAATTATTCGAGGTCGCCGAGCGTACGAATTCCAGCTGTATAGGCTTTTGGGGATTTGTCACTGACTCGCACATCTGTCGCTCGGTGCAGCTTCTGTCCAATTTCTGAGGCACTTTGATGGCGATTCCGTAATTCTGTGGTTCGGATGAAACGATCCTGGTTAGCAGTTGTCGCTCTTGGACGACCAGGCCGACGTCTGTCATCAACATTGCCTTGTCTGACGGTAGCGTGACCACAACCTGCTAATCACCGATTGAGTAGCGTTGAGAATTTGAGCCACTGCAGTCTGTCTGTTGCCAGCTTCCAACATGCCAACGGCACGTAAACGTTTGTCGCGTGTCAGTCTTCACATACCTCAAAAGTTACGTTTCGACCAGAAACTATTGTTGAACGGGTTTGTACCAAGAAAAGAACGATGAGACCTCCTAAAAAGCCCGTCCAGTACAAATAAAAATTCAAAACGTACCCCACAGACATTAACGCGGCGCTCGTGCGAAAAACCTTCATGAAGTTTTCGCGGGCCGGTGGCATTCATAATTCACACTAAACTTGGTAACAAACTGATGTGTCCAATCACGCGTATCCAATACCATTTTCCGAAAAGATTAACATCCGTTTGGATATCCCCTACTTTTTTGAATAGTATATCATTAATGACCACCCCCCTCCCCCCCCCCCCCCCCCCCCACACACACACACACATTTTTAAACTGTAGTGAATGCCGAGTAGGACTGTAAATATCAAAAATTGGTTGGAAAAAACTGTCGAAAATGGAAAAAATGGGGAAAGGGTGGGTGGGAGGTCTAACATGTCGAACGTCAGAAATCATCGTATGTTCTAGGAGATTTTTCCGACTCTCCCTGAGAAATATGGAAATAACCTGCCCAGTATGATTGCTTACGATTGGGTTGAAGGCATTTCTTCAGACAACCAGGACGACATATTACCCAGAAGCGAACGTTTCAAGCAATAATCGGGAACTAAAGAAGCGAATTGTTTTGATTAATGTTTACCGGATATGTATACGTTGTATTAGACAAAAAGTAAAAATGGCGCTTCTTTTCATGCATTTGTTGATTTTTAGATACTTACTACCTATGTATTCTAGAGTTTGAAAAAAGTTTAAACTGTGAGTTTTATGTCAGGTAGTAATTCAAAAAGATATACATGCTACAAATGCCTTAGTGCACTTCTCTTCCTCTTACAGACTATGTGTTTCAGAAAGTCCAATAATTAAGAAGCATTTTTAGACATCTGACGACTTAGGCGTTTAGAAGCTACAGGCGTTTGATGGATCAGCTTATAAAAGCTCTCGTACCTCAGCCCACCCCACCCACCCCACCCATCAACATTAACGAATTTTCAAAAATTATGTTTTTTGGAAGTCCAACATTCAAGAAATGTTTTAAAGCACGTTTTCCAGCTGGTGACTGCAGCTTTTTATAATTTACAAGCATTCCGTTGGCCGTTGATTATAAAACCTCGTGTATAGTTTTTCTTTTTTTATTGTGTACAAGGTTTCATAAGCAAGGTGACAATTTGAATTAGTTAAAGCTGACCATACCATTAAGTATATGGACCACTATATTTTTAGGGTCCAATTCCCACCTTCTGAAGCCTCATCCACTGCAAAACAGTAAACAACCCACAAGCACACACACCCACCCAAACATGCCCTACCCCACACAACACAGAATCCTTTTTTCGTCGTATTTGCTGTATGTGTTATTCGAACATTGTGCATTAGCACATATTTCCACATCCAGCATGTGAAGTGTAGTCATTGGGACACATTGTGCATAAGCAAATATTGGCACATACAGCATGTGAAGTGTACACATTGGGACACATTGTGCATTAGCATATATTGGCACATCGAGCATGTGAAGTGTACATATTGGGATACATTGTGCATTAACACATACTGGCACATCCAGCATGTGAAGTGTACACATTGGGACACATTGTGCATTAGTACCTATTCGTACATCCAGCATGTGAAGTGTACATATTGGGACACATTGTGCATTAGCACATATTGGCACATCCAGCATGTGAAGTGTACACATTGAGACACATTGTGTATTAGCACATATTGGCACACTCAGCATGTGAAGTGTACACATTGGGACACACTGTGAACTAGCACGCAAGCACATTCCATCAACTACCCACGTTCCATGGAATCTCTTTCTAGTATCCGGCCATACTTCTGGAATCCCTTTTTAATCGTGCCTATGTGCTGCACTTTTGCGCACATCGTGCATAAGCATCCAAGCACATATTGGCACATTCAGTGAGTACCAAGGTGCTGCGTGCAATATGTACAGATTGTGACACAATGTCTATTTACACATAAGCACATCTCGGTACGATCAACATACAGTTTATTCTATGTAAGGCACCCTAGCTTGCACGAGGTCTAGGCATTGTATAGACTCCCCCCCCCCCCCCACACACACATTAATACCAATTCATTTACCCAGAACAACAGTCAACATTTTCCATTTTCGGTCGGGCGCAAACCATATTTGGTTTATATAAGTTTGCATAATGCTTGGCAAAGTTTCGATCTACTCATTCACTAGTTATGCACCCCCCACCCCGCACATTTTTAACCAATCATTTACCCAGAACAAAAGTCAACATTTTCCATGTTTATGTTTCATATTCGGTCGGACGCAAACCATATTTGGTTTATATAAGTTTGCTGTATTGCAAATTATTGGAGAATGTCCATGGGCATTTCCAATGGCTTGTAATGGATCGAGTTTTATGTGACAAATTAGACCACGAAAAATCATCTAGCTCTCAATCAGTTACATTGGACTATTTTTCTCTTTTGACTCCGATAGGACCACAGTTTTTCCTTTACTACATTCACCTCCACATCTACCACGGATTCATATATGAACTTATCGAGGTTGATGTAATGCTCGGGGGTTGATTAGCACCCCCCCCCCCCCCTGCCCACCATGCTTGTGTATTTTTGTATCCTTTTTCCTTTGCCTCCCTTTGCGAACTGCTCTGCATATGTGCATGTAAGTGCATGCATGTATAAGCATGTTCTCGCAATTAATGAGTGTGCAATAGATACCTAATCATTAACAACTTTTCCATATGTTCATATCATCAGCTTAAAACAGATAAACATTTTATTACATATGTAACCTGTACCAGGACGGACAACATTTTCCTTGCTCATGTTTCATGTTCAGTCAAACGCAAAAAATACTTTGTTTACATAAGCCTGTTCTGTGGCAAATTATTGGAGAGTTCCAATCGGCAGTCTCCATTGGTTTGAGATAGAACAAGTTTTGAATAACAAATTAGGTCATGATCGTTCTTTCCTCGATACATCAAATGTGCACGTGTGCATGCTCAGTGGAACGCAGCAAGTATTTTGTATATATAAGTCCGTTCAATGGCGTATTATTGGGGGTGCCTATGGGCAGTCTCCAATTGTTTGAGATGCAATAATCTTTGAACAACAAATTAGGTAATTCTCATTCTTTCCCGGATAAAGCAAATGTGCACGTATACGTTTGTTTATGCAAGTTTATTTTATTGCGACATGTTATATAGTGTCTATTCGAGATGGAACAATTCTTAAATGACAAATTAGGTAATGTTTATGCTTTCCCCAGTACATAAACTGCGCATGTATACGCGTTCTGTTAAACGCAAAAAATATTTTGTTTACATAAGTTTGCTCTGTTACAAATTGTTGGAGGGTGCCAGTGGGCGGTCTCCAATAGTCTGAGATAGAAAAGTCTTTGGAAAACAAATTAGGTAATGTTCAATCTTTCACCAATATATCAAATGCGAACGTGCACGTGTTCAGTTAAACGCAAAACAAAATATTTTGTTTATATAAACTTGTTGTATTGCAGATTGTTGGAGGGTGAATGTGGGCGCTCTCCGGTGGTTTGTGGCAGAGCGGGTTTGGAAGAACAAATTTAGACCACCAAAAATCTCGCCCTCAAGCAGTTAAAAAAGGACCTCTGTTTTTTTCATTCGATTTAAATAGGATCACTGTTTCTCCTTCATTCCACTTCACCCACCCAACTATCTTAGATAGTACTTCGTATACACACAGCGTGCCCTAAATTTCCACCCTTTATCACTGTACCCTCCAAAAATTATTTAGCCATCCGAATGCACTCTTACAGGCATGCACGGGAAAGCATCTGTACGAGTATGTGGGTAAAAGGATCAATGTGTATACCCCCCCCCCCCCCCTTTGCAATCCTGTATATGCGAGTTGTCTTTGTGTGACACTGAAAGCGTGCCCAACACGCAAATTGGATAACTATTTTGATAGTGAGCTAACATATCGTCGCGTGGGAACCATAGGGTTCTATCTTCCAGTGGAAACTGGAGTCTTGTGGTCCTCACGCGACGATGTGCATCCAACCCCTAACCCCCTCCACCCCTTCATCCCCCTCACCTCTCCGACGACCATCGTCGACACATGTATTTGAAATTCTACGCATTTATGTATGCAAATGAATGCACCTCAGCGAACACACGTGCATCTGCACGAGTATGTAGGTGAATGGATCTATGTGTATACCGCCTTATGTGTGACTTATTACGTTGGAAATCTTCCCATATACGTGCCCAAATGAAACAATTGGTATCCCAATCCCATATCCTTAAATATCACCTCCCTTGAATATGCAAACGATCGCTGTACACATCGTGTTACAGTTTAAGGTATGCTGCCTGTATTCAACATTCCACACATTCATGTAAGCAAATGAGCACATCCCTGTAAACATGCGTGCATCTGCACGAATGTGTGGGTAAAAGGATCTATGTGTATACACCCTTATGCAGCCAAGTAAAGGCGAGTTTTTTTTTTGTGTTGCATTGAAAACTTGCGCAACACGCAAATTGGATAACTAATTTGAAAGTGGACCAACATATCGTCGCGTGGGAACGTTAGGGTTCTTCTATCTTCCAGCGGAAGGTGGAGTCATTTGGTTCCCACGCGACAATCTGTTCCTACCCTTCGCCTCCCCGACTACCATAGTCAACAGATACACTGCAAGTCTTCCATCATCCTGCCCATCACAGGATTGATATTGCGTGACATCCCATTAGATGAATCCACCTGGATTGAGGCCGGTGTGAGCGCAACACGCACATTAGATAACTAATTTGAAAGTGGGCCAACATATCGTCGCGTGGGAACCATGGGGTTCTGTCTTCCAGTGGAAAATAGAGTCTTGTGGTTCGCACGCGACAATGTGTACCTACCCTTCACCTCCCCGACAACCTTAGTCAGCAGATACACAGAAAGTCTTCTGTCACCTTGTTCATCACAGGAGTGATATTGTGTGACTACCCATTAGATGAATCCCCCGGACTGACGTCGATCCGCGGCGACTGTTTTGTATGTATGAAAACGCGCACAACACGCAAATTTGGCAAGCAAATTTGGTATCTAATTTGAAACCGAAAAGACATGTGTACCATCACCCCATCTCTTTCACCCATCCGACGACCATAGTCAAAATGTAAGATACATGCAATCTGACTACCTCGTCACAGATTCAATATTGCAGAGCTACCCACTAAATGAATCCACATCATGGGTATGCGACTGCATGCCCATTGATATTCAGGCATATATATGCTCTCGGGTATATGCTTCCAACCACCCTGTATTTGCTGGCAGGATGTACACTAAGTGCGTAGGTGTTTGATTGCGTGCGTGTGTGATTACCCGCATTTGTGTGGGCACAAGTGAGCGTGTCTACACGAAAGAATTAGAGTACGGTGTCTTTTAACATCTGGTTTCTCTACTTGTCTTAAACGTTGGACCATATCTTTTAAAGGGTATTCCCGACATTCTATGACTTCTTGTCCCCTGACATACTTCTTTGGCATCAGTGCGTTCTCGCAAGTGCTCGACTTCTTTTGTAAATTTTACTTGATCGTGGACTATGGCTAATAATATTCCATTTGATGAGATTCAGAATTCTGACGCTTATGACTTCATATCCAAGTTCAACACTTCACTGGGTATAGATGGTAGTGACACTGACCCGCCCTACACTATTGACAATTCGAGCTGTAAGTATTATATACCAGAAAATTTTAGCAAGCAAATACCAGAAAAAACTAAGTCATTCTCACTTTTTAATTTGAACTGCCGAAGTTTGAATGCTAACTTTGAGAACATTCAAAATCTTTTATGTGACATGTACCCTAAGAAAAATATATTTGATGTTGTGGGGCTTACTGAAATATTTGAAGTAAAAAAAGATATATGTTTTGAACTCGAAGGCTATCACCCTTTAATTCATCAAACACGACCAACAGATGATGATGGCAGAGGGGGTGTTGGATTATTTATTAATGACAACATTAGCTTCAAACAACGAAGTGATTTGTCAATTTTCATACCTCACGTATTTGAATCTCTTTTCATCGAAACAACCTCTAAAAAGAAATGCATTATTGGAATCATTTATAGACCCAACACCGCACCAAAAGCCGACCTTGACCTTTTCTTGTCCACAATGTCCGAACTATTGAATAAAATCAACCTGGAGAATAAAAAAGCCTACCTTATGGGCGATTTCAATATTGACCTACTCAACTTCACTAGTCACAACAAAACTGAACTTTTTATTGACTCTATATTTAGCTCAGGCTTCTTGCCCCTCATCACTAAGCCGACGAGAGTTACCGAAACTTCTGCAACTCTTATTGATCACATCTTTAGTAATGACTCCACTACACACATATCAGGGATTGTCATTTCGGATATCAGTGATCACTTTGCAACGTTCTGCATTGGCAACTTGGAAAAACAAAATGCACGCCCAACACAAAGTCATAACCGCTCCTTTAAGAAAGAAAATATTGACCACTTCAAGAGGCTCCTATTAGGCAGTGATTTTTCCGACGTTTTCGACACATCCGATGTCATCCTAGCATACGACTTGTTCATCGATACATTTTACAAAGCATTTAATGAAGCCTTCCCATTAGAAATACCATCAGTACATTCTAAATATATTAGACGCGAGCCCTGGATGACGGCCGGATTATTAGAGTCTTCCCTACACAAACAAAAGCTATACAGGAAAAAATTGAAATCCCCAACAACCCAAAATATCGCGAACTACAAACAGTTCTGTCACATCTTCAATCGTGCCAAACGCGCAAGCAAGTCAGACTACTATCATAATATCTTGTTAGATAATAAACACGACCTCAAAAAAACATGGCAAATATTACGTAAAGCCATTAATAAATTGGATCGGAAAACTGAGCCCCCAAATACCTTTGTCGATAACAATATCACTTTAAACAAATTGCTGACAAGTTCAATGCATTCTTTGCGAATATTGGGAAATCAGTAGGTGACCAAGTGCCCGACACAAATATTCACTTTTCACATTATATGAAGCACAATAATGAAAACTCACTATTTGTAACGCCAACGAATACACAGGAGTTTATCTATAGTATCTCCAAATTGTCTTCAAAGCCAACAAGAGATCGAGATGAAATGTCTACAAAACTTTTGAAAGCCGTCGCTTGTGAGGTCGCCAGCCCATTAACACACATCATCAACACTTCATTTTCATCAGGTCATGTGCCAACCAAAATGAAAATAGCCAAAGTCATACCAGTCTTCAAGTCTGGTAACTCTCAAATGTTTAATAACTATCGCCCCATTAGTATTCTCCCGACGTTCTCAAAAATACTTGAAAAGTTAATGTATAAAAGGCTAGTGGATTTCATAGACAAACATAAAATCTTATATAAGTACCAGTTTGGGTTCAGAACAAAACACTCAACTGTCCACCCTATATTGCACCTACTGAATAGCGTGGTAACGGAAAATGACAAACCAACAAAGAATTGCACCCTTTCCATATTTCTAGACTTCTCCAAGGCATTCGACACCATTGACCACTCGATCCTACTCCAGAAACTGGGATACTATGGTATTAGAGGTATTGCCCATCAGTGGTTTCAAAGTTATCTATCTGAACGAAGCCAATTTGTTTCATTCTTGAATACCATTTCAGAAACGTTACCAATAAATACAGGAGTGCCACAGGGGTCCATTCTTGGCCCACTTTTATTTCTACTGTACATCAACGATATTAACGAATCTACAGAACTCAGTTTACTTTCCTTTGCTGACGACACAACGGCCTATAGGTCAAGTAACAATCTTAACACCCTTACAGAAAGTATAAATTCCGAACTTGACAAAATAAACCACTGGTGTTCTGCCAACAAACTAGCCCTCAACCCTACTAAAACCAAATATATGCTACTTCATCCACAAAACGATTCGTATAAGGTAAACGATATTAAACTATTTCTAAACAATACAAATATTGAGCCAGTTGGTAACGAGCAAGAACAAACAACTATAAAATTTCTTGGCGTACATATGGATGAAAATATGAAATTTAAAGAGCATATATCTGTGGTGTGCTCAAGAATAGCACGTGCAATTTTTGTACTAAATAGGGCAAAGAACTTCTTGCCCACGAAGGTAATGAAAACTTTATACTTCTCACTGATTCAGTGTCACCTAATATATGGTATCCAGGTCTGGGGCCATTCGACCTACACCAGTAGAATTCTAAAACTACAAAAAAGAGCTGTCCGGGTCATAACAAAAAAATCATATCTCTCTCATACAGATCACCTTTTCAGAGATTGTGGCATTCTGAAATTCAATGATCTCTACAACCTTCACGTCTCACTTTTTATGCACGACTGGACGAACAAAAAACTCCCTATGTCATTCGATGATACCTTTCAAGTATATAGAAACCCCTCAGGAATGAATACAAGGCAAACCGGTAAATTAGATACCCGCAAACCAAGAACACAGTTCTCTGCTGTGCTGCCATTACACTCCTTCCCAAGAACCTGGAATAGTATAGACCCACAAATCCAGCAATTAAATAGACCCCGATTTAAAAAGTCCTTAATTGATAAAGCCTTGAATAATTATTCGCGTCCTAACTCCAAATGTGACAACCCAACGTGCCCCGACTGTGTCATCCGCCAGCTGTAAGCTTCTGACATCTCATCCTCCTACCCCCATCCCTTAATTCTCAAATACATTCTAGCCCCCCTGAATTATAAATAAAAGATCAGACAACCCCGTCTTTGGGAAAGCACTTTGATACACTGATGCCAAAGAAACTTGATATCTTTCTTTTTACGGGAATGGCAGGAAGACAGCCTTATAGGCTATGCCATTTCCATGCCGTATACTAGCTTATGTTCATGTTTGTTGTAATGTTATTTTGTAATCAATGTACTAGTATACTGCAAAATAAAGATCTATCTAAGGCTTAGATGAATGGAACAATCTGGTTGCGCCTGTTAAAGACCTGGCCTAGGGCAGAGTCGTGACCGGGTCGGACATAGCTAGGAAGTATGATGTAGTGCTACAAGTCAAGTCAATAGCAATGCTACAATGCAGTCAGGGTTGTAGAAGATTATAGTATTGTGTGACTATAATAAAGGCAAATCATAGGGCAGATAGTTGAAGACAAGATGGGCGCCGGTGGTAAGATTATCTGTAGCTGTATAGGAGCTTGGAATCCCACTTACGGGATCCCACTTACGGGATCCCACTTGTGGAACACTTTTTACAAAATCCCTGTAGAATCCCTTTTTTCAAAATGAGTTTTTTCAAAATGAGTTGAAGAGCAGTATGTGGAGTAACTAGTTCAAGCAAGTGCTTGATAACTCATTTGCTCGATAAGATTCAAGTCGTTCCAGTAAGCAGTAGTGGAATACAACTTTGATAGTAATGTGAATTGGGATCCGTAGCGGCAGTATTATACTAAGAGCCGTAGTAGTACTACAATTTGCTAATGGGTGAGACACTCTAGTGTAGCGCAGGTTAGAATAGCAGTAGCCAATAGTAATGATGCAAGGCAACGATAGTACGAGACTGATAGGCTGGTAGAATACCATATTTATGTGAATGTAATGCAAATTGATCGTGCGACAGATGGTGAGGACTATGGACAAGTCAGCAGCGGCAGTCTTGAAGCTATAAAGGGAATGGGGTGGTTTAGAAGCCAGGAGTTGAATAGGGTTAGGAGCCATAACTATCTTCAGATAAATATCTTTAAAAAGGTATTCTTCAAAAGGTATCCTCAACAGGTATCCTCAAACGGTATCTTCAAAAGATATCCTTAAAAGGTATCCTCAAATAGTACATCACCATGTCATGTGTCCTGAAATACCGGTAAGTGCCTATGTGCTGCATTAATGTGTACACATTGTGTACTAGCACACAAATACATCTAGGAAAGTTAGAATATTTTATAGGGAGATCGAGGACGTCATAACATAGACAGGACCGACCAACGAATGGAGAGAATAACAAACTATGAAATAGACTAGGATATGCAGAAGCAGGGGATTCTGCAGGAATCCGAATTAGTAAAGCAATTGTCGGGTTGTTTGTGGTAATTCTGGGTAATTAAATTGAATATTATACAAAGGTACACATCTTATACCACTACGTGCTAGTTTTATATGCCTCTAGGTGATATTAGATGCCCTTTATGGTCCTATAGCACTATGTGCTCCTATTAAAATGAGGATTCTCGAGGAATCCGAACTAGTATAATTTGAGGGGTTGTTTGTGGTAATTCTAACCGAGGATCCGGGTAATTAGATTCACTCCTATACAAAGAAACGTGCCTATTAATGGAAAAAGGAGGATTATATGGGAATCGGTACCAGATAATGTGATTTGGGGTTGGTTTTAGTGATTTGGAGGAATTATCGGAATTATAAGGGTATTTAGATTTATTCCTAGTCAATCGAACATAACCTCCAAAAATACCCCTTTGCTATTAGAGAATTTGGGGTCATATAGCAACAAGGTGCTTCAATAGAAACTAAGATGGCGACCTCTATATACAAAATGGACGGCGGAAACACGTACCACCCTAACACGCATTTTGCATGCGCACTTAGACCACGTATCACTGCCGTAATTATGTCACAACATAGCCGATCACGGGGCTACCACGACAACCCAATATGGCACCACTGGGTCAAGTGACTATGACGTCACATGACATCCACCACGTGAGATTCATAAAATGGGAGTCGAAACAAAATATTAATAGAGAAGCGCCTATCATAGGGGAAAAAATAGTATATCATGTATCCGCACGACCCCTCTCCCAGCTCCCACCCCCATCTTATGGATCTAATCTGGTATATCTCATGTAATGCCATATCACATGACCCAGTGGATCCATTGTTGTGTTGTCATGGTAAAAACGTCCATAATTCATACACAAACCAAGGACAATTTTAACACTGTAACGGTTAAATTTGTTCTGTCGAGGTCGTAGTATTTACATGCTCATTATTTAGTAATGCCCCAACCCCTAATGACAAACATCATTGCAAATTGTAGCATTTTGAATAAGCTTTCAGAGAATCATAACCTTCAAAATTCCGTAATGGGGGAACAGGGTTTATAAGCAGCTCAAGCACTAAAGCAACATCCTGTGATTCCTGTTGGCCCTTGGAACACGTGTGCCCTTGTGTAACGCATTCGATCGTGTGCTGACTATTTCTGTGAACATCACATTTCATTCAAAGATTTAAAAGGGCTCTTTCACTTTCGTTGAACAGCGGAAGGCATCGATAACGAACCACATATCAAAAGACAATGAGAAAAGACAGTAACAACAATGGAACTTCAGTAAGGAAGAAGCAAGTGAGTATGATCCGTTCAGACCACTGATCCCTGTACAAATGGATCGCTGGAACACTCACAGGTTTACGGCAGCGTATTAGCCCCATGTCGTTTTTTGCGTAACTTATGTTAAAATGTAATTACAATTTAGCTAAATTGTAATTACAACTTAATAAATTGTAATTACAGCTTAATAAATTGTAATTATAACTTAGTTTGAATTGTAATTACAATATAGCTTAAACTGTAATTACAATATAGCTTAAACTGTAATTACAATATAGCTTAAATTGTAATTACAACTTAGCTAATTTGTAATTACAACTTAGCTTGAATTGTAATTACAACTTAGCTTAAATTGTAATTACAATATAGCTTAAATTGTAATTAAAACTTGGCTAAATTGTAATTACAACTTGGCTAAATTGTAATTACAACTTAATAAATTGTAATTGCAACTTAATAAATTGTAATTACAACTTAGCTTAAATTGTAATTACAATATAGCTTAAATTGTAATTACAACTTAGCTTAAATTGTAATTACAACTTAGCTAAATTGTAATTACAACTTAACAAATTTTAATTACAACTTAGTAAATTGTAATTACAACTTAGCTTAAATTGTAATTACAGTATAGCTTAAATTGTAATTACAACTTAGCCTAAATTATAATTACAATATATCTTAAATTTAAGCTATCTTGTAATTACAAGTTAAGTTAAGATGTAATTACAATTTATTAAGTTGTAATTACAATTTACTAAGTTATAATTACAATTTAAGCTATATTGTAATTACAATTTAAGCTAAGTTGTAATTACAATTTATTAAGTTGTAATTAAGCTAAGTTGTAATTACAATTTATTCAGTTGTAATTGCAATTTATTAAGTTGTAATTACAATTCAGCTAAATTGTAATTACAATTGAACAATTTAACATAAGTTACGCAAAAAAACGAAATGGCGCTAATACGCTGCCGTTGTTTTTCAACAGCCGTCTGATATTCGTATTGGATGTTGAAATCCCACTCACAATGCTACAACGTTGAGTTGACTTCAGACGTCACACCTGCATTAGACATGTTGTGAACGATAATTCTGTAATGAGCTATTTAGGGCCGATTATGCGATAAATTGATATAATGTTTTAACCCTTTACCTAACACGAAAGGCAGATGACACTTGCAAACAAAATTCTTGAATAACTATTTTTTTTATCCTTTGCGTCAAAAACATTGCTTATGACCCCTCAATGGAACGAGCACAATGAGCTCGTTCCAATGAGGGGTATAAGCTATGTTTTTGAGGCAAAACATTAAAATTTAATGGAAACTGAATGGTTATTTTTATGAATGACGCTGGTTTCAGCTGTTACGTCAGTAAAGGATTAAAACTAAGTAAATGAAGTCAAAGGATTATTTTTATGCATTATTTTAATTCTTCATCTTTGACCAGAGTTCGTGTTTCAAGTTTCTTACAAGAATAAAATTACCTACAACTGTTGTTTTTTGCGAGATGCTACAACAATTCTGATTTGCTGCTTCCAAAGTTCGAATTTAATGATCGGGAATAGTTAAATCACTGAAAAATTCAATGATAGAATGTATCGTTCACCTTAAATATTGGACTCTCTGTAGAAAATTAATACCGTTGTTCGACGGGGATGACTAAAGTGGAAGCATCACACTAAAGTGAAACTACGCGACGAGAACGGGAGTCTTCTATAACGCTCACAGCCCACACATTGGAGACTGCTTCTAAAATGAGAATGAGAGTACATCCGATCTCCCATCAATAAGTTTCTTTTAGAAAGCTGAACCAGTTGTGTATATCTTTCTGTGTTTATCAAAAACACATTCTTCAATTCACAAGGTCATCCAAAATGTTTAAATGATTTCTAAACAATATGTAATGGACGCTTTGTTATATCGTCACATACAAGCTTCTTTACTTCAACACTTGCATCAGTTTTAAAGTAAGTGACAACAAGATCACCAAGATAGTCTTTTTTTATTTGTTTTTTTTTTAAATCCGTCACGAGTTGTATGTTTCATTCCTCTTTTTATCGAATAGCGCTGAGAAAAATGCAAATCAATAAATTTGAGAGTAATATTTCGAATCCATTGCAATAAATATGGGTTATATACACATGGTGTTTGTAAAAAATATTTTATCGCGACGAGAGCGTTTTCGGGGGCATATATAGCTACGAGTCGCGCAGCGACGAGCAGCTATGTAACCCCGAAAACGCTCGAGTCGCGATAAAAGATTTTTTACAAACACCATGTGTATATAACCCTTTTATCTACATCCCCACCTCCCCCACTCCCGTAATAAAACAAGTTTTGATTAACAAATGCAGACCACTAAAAATAATCTAGCCTTCAACCAGATAATCACTAATGTGAAAAATATCTGGTTATTTGTACTTTCCGACGTTTGACGTCACATTTTGAAAAATGTTGAAGAAACTGAATTCCCAGTGACGTTTGAACGTCAGGATAATTAAAGTCTCGAAGGGTGAAATAATCTCATTTGAAAAAGTGTAAGTTACTAATTTTTACTCTTTTCCGTCAAATTTTATTTTTACAATTCAGTAAGTTTAATTAATGGCCTTCTTTTTTATTCAATACATTTCGATAAATACGCCCCGTTTTATTTGTTTCGATCCGCGGCAGCGATAATTAGTTATTCAAAGTGTTGAATGAAATAGTACGTCATGCAAATGAGATGGGCGTGAACGTTGTATTCTTGCGATATCACGTGACTTTTATTCTTACTGCAGTAACGATAAAAGATTTTTTATTGACGGCGAGTTTTCGATAACGATAAAAAATAAAACGTTACTGTTTTTACGTATAAAGTAGATAAAACATAAACCAAACCATGAAATTAATATGTACTTACAATATTATGGGTTAATATTGACCTTCTGAAAAAAATTTTTTATTTGAAAAAACAACATTTTATTGACCTAATTATACTCAGTCGAGAAGGCTCAGTAAGGATACGAGTGTCACCACCACCCATCACTATAAAACTTGATTTCCAGAACGCTCGTTGGTCACATACAGACAAGTGTCTCCACTGTCACCATCTTGAGGTGTGGCGGAACTTACTACAAATAAGCAATCCTCAACAGCAACAAAATAATTCTCGAAGGTGTTCAGTTTTCTCGGATCGCTTTTTAAAGAATATATTTTCTTGTCTGTGAAAAATAAATATGCTGATGATGTGCGCATTTTTTGTAGCAATGTCAATTGAATCTTTTCAACACATTTTTTGTTATTATTGACCAAGAACAAGTGCTGACATTGTAAAATTGATACATATACATTATTATAACCATGTGCATGTCTTGTAATTTGTATCAGATTCTCGGTCGTGTTTGCTCTTGGCCCATAACGTCAATTTCGATTGCTATTCTGTACTATTCAAAAAAGCAGGGGATATTTGATAAAACTGAGCTATATGAAGAAACAGATTTACATTTCATTTTCATCAAAAAGTCAGTTGAGGCATTGCACTGTGACATCTCGTCCCTTGAGTTCCAATGTGTTCTATGTGCCAGTAGGCTGCCAGTAGGCTGCCAGTAGGCTGCCAGTAGGCTGCCAGGAGGCACATAGAACACATTGGAACTCAAGAGACGATCTGATCAATGATTTCAGCGATAGTTGGGTGTCTAAGCGCGTATCCGACGTGGCATACTCCTCATCAAACGTCCGATATCAGCTTGCCTGATCTTATTCCATTCTTCCTGCAATGCAGCAGCGAGTTCCTGGACATTGGTAGGGGGCTATTGGCGTTGTCGTAGGCGCCTGCCATGAATATCCCAGACGTGCTCGATTGGTGAAAGATCTGGACTTAGTGCTGGACAAGGCACTGCAGTGATGTTCTGCTCCTGGATGATCTCTGTAGCGACACGGGCCCTATGCGCTCTTGCATTGTCATCTTAGAAAATGGATCGACAACCGTGACGTCGCGCAAATGGCACCATGTGAGCTTCTAACATGTTGTCACGGTAGTACTGCCCTGTGACACGTCCTTGGATGACATGTAATGCTGTTCTGCTTGTCATGGTTATGCCTCTCCACACCATAACCGATCCACCACCAAAACGATTGTGCAGCCTAACGGTTACGTCATGGTACCGCTCGTTCCGCTGCCGCAACACTCTGTTTCACCTGTCGTGGAAGTTTGAGAGCGAATCTCGATTCATCGGAAAACATGACGTTGCTCGATTGTCCCAGCGCTGTCATGCTCCACACCAATTACGCCTTGCTGCGATGTGACGTTCAATCAAACGTGGAATTATTCGAGGTCGTAGAGCGTACAAATTCCAGATGTGTTGGCGATTTCGGATAGTTCGACCACTGACTCGCACATCTCTCGCTCGATGCAGCTGATGTCCAATTCAGAGGCACTTTAATGGCGGTTAAGTAATACTGTGGTTCGGATGAAAAGATCCTGGTTTGCAGTTGTCGCCCTTGGACGACCTGACCGACATCTGTCATCAACATTGCCTGCCTGACGGTAGTGACCACAAACTGATAATCACCGTTTGAGTAACGTTGAGAATTTGAGCCGCTACAATCTGTTTCTTGCCAGCTTCCAACATGCCAATGGCACGTAGATGTTCGTCACCTGTCGCATACCTCAAAAGCTACGTTTCGACCAGAAGCTATTGATGAACGAGTTTATACCAAGAAAAGAACGATGAGACCTCCGAAAAAGCCGAGTCAGTACAAATGAAAATTTCAAAACGTATCCCAGACATTAACGCGGCGCTCGTGCGAAAAACCTGCACGAAGTTTTCGTGGGCCGGTGACATTCATGATCCACACTAAACTTGGTAACTTATTGATGTGTCCAATCACGCGTATCTAATACCATTTTCCGAAAATATCAACATCAGTTTGGATATCCCCTACTTTTTTTAATGGTATATTAATAATCTACACATTCGATCATTTTGAGATGTTTTATATAGATACCTGTCATCAAAAAGAGTACCGACACACATTGTACATCCACGGGTTATTCACTATAAAAATTATGCCAAAGTTCGAGGTGGGCATTGTGGATTCACCCCCACTCCGCCCCCACCGAGGAACCCATCATCCCCAAGGGGAGACTATCCACACTGTCCACTGTCCAACTCAGTCTGTTCATTCTTATTTTTAGTATACCGAAACAGTTCTGTTCAGGATAGCAACAGAAATTTCCAACACGATATAACAACAGATACAATAATGATTTTTTTTTGCAAAACAAAATTAATCAACACCCCATCACCTGGCTTTGACATTGGCAGGTTCTCACAGATTACATTCAAAATGTTTTCACAGTTGAGGAACTATTTCTGGTTTGGACTTAACCATTCAGTGTAATTCACTTCACCTGGGGGTAGTTATGTGACGCGTATTCGGAACGTCTGAGTCCTAGCCGTAAACACTGCAAAAAATGTAATTTCCCCTATCTCGGTTGTTTCCGTGGTGTATTTTTGGACCGTCTCGCTCTGGGTGGTATACAATGCAAAAAGGTGCAGACAGGTAATGTTCCACAGGCGTGAAACATTGTGGAATAACTAACAACACCCTGTGGGAAATTAACATAGTGTCTTAGAATAAGGCAAAATAAATTTCAAAACACTCCTACCAGAAAAATAATCTCCTTTGGTTAAGGAAGTGCAATTCCCTAACACGGCTTATAATGCATTCATCAATTTATTCTTCATCACAGATGGTGATGCATTTACCATGATATAGACACACGTAAGAAAAACGCTTGCAGTAGGTGGGCCTGGATGACAAAGGGACTGAGAAATTCATACAACAAACATAGAGCCGTGGCAAAACATTAAATATTACAAGAAATAGTTGCTGAACATTAATATGGTGACACAACGGCAGAGTAAGGTATTTTAATACACTGACAGAAAACATAAACAGCCTTGTAAACGACAAAAAAAATTCGAAATGAAAGTATCAATAGGCAAAAGCTGGAGCTTAACTGTTTTCCTTTTTTAACTCGCACAATCAAAACCTAATACACTCATAAAATAGCCATGGAGTTTAATATTTTTGCAGTTACACTGGAACACCTGTTAAAGAGTGGGTTTATTATCATTGGGACTCCCACCCCATCATCACCACCAGTTCCATTTACCACAGTTGTTTTTCATTCCAAAATCATCAATAAAAACCGCAAACGTTCCGAGCTTTGCGATAAAGTAACATATATCAAATTATCATTTCATTCTGCAATTTTTATATTTTGTGATAATTTTAGATGGTTACCCAGCACACGAGATATCAACATTTATTAATTAAGCCCATTACCCAACGCAGACGATATCAAAATTTATTATTTTAATTATTGATTTTTAAAATGTTAAAAAAAATTCAATAAAAACGACACCGTGTGACCCCCTCATTAGAACGAGCTCGTTGAGCTCGTTTCAGTGAGGGGGGTCACATGATGTGGTTTTGTTGAAATATTTTGAAAAATGTATTCTTTTCCACTGCTTAATTTGTAAATTACGCGGGCGGATGCGTTCGATTCGTTAGGTAAAGGGTTAATTACTTTTTACAGATTTTGTCAAAGCATTTCAACAAAATCACGTATCGTGTGACCATCGTTGGAACGAAACTCGGCGAGCACGTTCTAATGATGAGTTACATAATATGATTTTGTTGAGATTTTTTTAGAAATCAACTGTTCAAGTTGTACATCAAGTCGACAAATGCGGTCGATGGTTTGGTAAGAGGTAATGTAAACCATATAATAAAAATCAATATAAACTACAATATTACCACTGTGTATGCTGGTCTAAAACCTCATTGAATATAATATTGAACAATGAATCGTCGCGTCAAAATTAAATTCAGTGACTATATATTCCATATCTGAATATAAAAAATTAAATTCAGTGACTATATTTTCCATATCTGAAAGTGTTAATTTAAATTCAGAGATTATAAATAAAATAAATAGGTACTAGGGTCGATAATCAGATTTAAACCACGAGTAGGATAAGGGTTTTAACCACTCGGCTTGCCGAGTGGTTAAAACCCTTATTCTACGAGAGGTTTAAATCTGATAACCAGCCTCCATTCATATATGGAATTTGTTTTATTTATACCATACTCTTAATAGGTATCACGGAACTAAATATTTTCCCATAGGCGCCCATTATATCGTTCAGGCGAAAAAAAAAATATGTTCGCATCACTTTAATTTTGGCATTCAAATATCTTTGTCAAGTAGAGCTATTCAGACAACTTTTTCTCACCCGAGAATAGATGGGCAAGCAACAAATGAGAGAGAAAAACTGACACGAAGTGTCACGTGAACATATTTTTCAGGGAATTCCCTGCAAAAACACACAAAACGTAAATTGTATTTTTTAGGGCCAAAAGTCATCAAATCACCCACTTTTTATCAGGAATATTCAACAATGATGCAAGATGTCAATAGAATGTTTCAAACGTTTATTGAAACAATATATTTGCCTAGCATTTCCGACTTTGTCACTTAAAGTGGAGAAAAAACGACACTTTCTATCGCAAACACATACGTTTGTTTTGTTTACATCTATGCCGGTGGGCTGTTCTGCCATCTGCACGTGAATGATTGATAGACAACTAGAGACATCGTCAAAGTTGATTGAATTTACCTTGCTTTTTCAGTCAAATTATTATTAACAATTTTTAAATTTTATTTTAAATATCTAATTGTAAGTATTTTAAACTTAATAAGTCATTGCACGTAGTTGACAGTACCTCAAAACGTCGTAATTTTGAAGGAAACATCGCAAAGTGTGAATGTATCGAAGTTGGTAAATTGCGTCATGTGAGAGGTCAAGTTGGATGAATTTCCTAATAAAGGTGAAAATCTTTTATAACCGCAGTAAACGCTTTACAACGGTCGTGAGGTTCAAAGCTAAAATTTAACATACAGGATTTTCACAGGTTTTAACGTAGGTGAGCATGGTATAAATATTG
The DNA here is from genome assembly GCA_031216915.1 of Pictodentalium vernedei. Classification (NCBI taxonomy): domain Eukaryota; kingdom Metazoa; phylum Mollusca; class Scaphopoda; order Dentaliida; family Dentaliidae; genus Pictodentalium; species Pictodentalium vernedei. The sequence continues at coordinate 359,868,822 of CM062289.1, forward strand.
TGTATTTGTAAGTGTGCTAAATAAGCTCTGGTGATTAACCTCTTGTGTGCTGCTGGCAGATATACCTGATAGGACAAAAACGTGGTTGGCGGGTGTCGTTTTTGAAAAATAATGATAAAAATAATACAATTTGTTATACCATAAAGATGCACTCTGTAAACAATTGGAATTAAATATCTTCCGCGCCTATGGTAATGAACAAATCACAAGGAAGCTCTTCAATATTTCCGTATCATTTCATACTACCCAGATCAGCGCCTAAACCATTGAAAATTGTAAATAAAACATTCACCTTTGCATTTATGATAAAATCAAAAACAAGAAAAAAGAAACCACAAACTTTATTATTTTAGGTAATAATGCGAATTGATTATATCAGTTCATTCGTTGGTATGTTAAGTATTAATTTGATCGTTCATACCCATGTTGCCCATTTTAGAGGACTTCCGCTGCTGGTATTGGTTATCGAACCTATTTTTCCAGTAAAATAAAACTGGTTAATCACAGTAAACAAGCAGTGCTTCGGTTCCCAGGTCACACGGGGATAAGCTCCGTGTAGGGATGTTGCATTAAATTATTATTGATACTACTTTTCGATGCATTATTCATTGTATTGGCTACTAGTTGAAGTATACTGTGTTCAGAAGACCCGAGGTTTGGGATGAGCTGGGTTGGAGAGGGATGGGTGGCAACAGCTCCCTCCCCTTTTTATCAAACATGTTTAAAATATTTGAAAATTATAAGCCAATGAGTTTCGACAACGCTTATATTATTGTCTTATCTGAAGTGTTTAGGCATGTACAGTACGTGGAGAATGGATTGTAACTAAATCACCCGCGGAGTGGAGTTATCACCCAAACTATAACTTTCGTATTTTGTATATATCGACTAAAACACAAGCAATGTTTCAGCCAATGGACCTCCGGGTTTAACCCGGAGGTCCATTAGCTGAAACTTTGCTTGTGCTTGTTATGCTTTGCAACAAATTTGCAATTATTGCTTGGGTGGAATCTCCACTCTGCGGGTGATTTAGTGATAATACACTCTCCACGTACTGTACACCGATGCCCTACAATTGCATTGACCTCCTCTAGGGTCATCAACTCTTTACATGATTTTCTGTGAGAAAGTCCGGAACCTCCGCTTACATTTCAGAACCCCAAACTCAAGGTTGTCCCAAGGCCCTATTGTTGAATCGATGAATCCAGTAGGGCTCTGAAAATTCTGTTCGATGTGTGTAAATGTATTTTACTATCAGTGGATAAAAAGGAGAGTGTACATTCTGTGATCTATCGTCAGACATAAACAATCATCCTTCTAACTTTCTGTTGTTTATTTTTCTAGGAAATATTCCTTAAACCTTAGGGGCCTAGAGATTTTTGTATATTTTTCTACACTTTCACAATCTACATCCTGTGACTTTGCTGCTGTTTTTGGCAAGTCTTGGCTGCCTATATAGGCAGCCACGACTTGCCTAAAAACAACTACCATGGTGCTTAGAATGTAACTTGTGAGTTAACCCAAAGACTGCAGGTAGGGGCACCTGTTCTGTTGTAAATAAGTGTTAAAGGGTGATTTGACGACTGTCTTTGTTACCGATTGCCTTTTCAAAGCCGCTGTATTGTCGTTATATTGTTCCGTTTTCAGTGCATGTTTTCTATGGCTCTATGGACGATATACATATAAACAATAGTTGAATTATATAAACTCAAATATCGCGATAGAGTCGTAAGTTTCCTGCCAGACACTGTCCAACATTGTTCGAACCGTATTATGTATAAACAGTTCCCCAAGCCGTGACTGCAGTCAACACGATTTGTTCTTTAGAGTCAGCACAGCAACATCATAACCTGCAAAAAAGCAAATGACGCATTTCATATGCTGCGGAAAAGCGTACACACGGACGTCTGATTGGAAAGCGAGGTGAAAACACTGCCGCTCAAATTTACTTTGATGCTACCAATGCGTGTCTGAAATAGGCTAAGTTAGTAAACTAAAATTGATGAAAGGTAATTAAAACTTATAGCAGGAAGTAATTTGCTTTCACTCTTGTCCGTTTGGCTTCTGTCTTTTCAAATCAGTATCGACCTAAAGACTCCATGGCTGAATATCACACTGTACGCCTACATTTTATATTCCTTTACCAACTCAAAGGCCATATTCGGTAAGCGATATTTGCAGACCTCGCCATTCAGATTTCATTATATTGAATTTCAATTTTCTCTTCCAAGACACAGTGTCTGAAGCTATTGTTTTTGAACAAAAATAGATCTCACAATGAGATGAGTTACAATCTGACAGAAAATTTCTAAATCGATTTCAGTAAAATCAACGTCCGCCGAGGAACATCAAGGGTCAGGTCGATTTTAGTGAACGAGGTTCAGAAATGTCATGTCAAACCGTGGCGAATTTAACCATTTACCCAACGAATCGGCCGCATCCGCCAGCGTAATATTCAAATTCAGCAGTTGAAAAAATCTTATTTTTCCAAAAATTTCAACAAAACCATATCATGTGACCCCTCGTTGGAACGAGCTCGACGAGCTCGTTACAACGGGGGGTAACATGATATGGTTTTGTTGAAATTTTTGGAAAAATTTCAAAAAATGATATTTAAAATAATATTTTTTTTTATATCGTCTGCGTTGGATAAAGGGTTAAGAGTCGTTTTATCACATAATGTGTAATTTACCCACTTCACCGGTGCGCAATTCAGTAATATTCTGTGCTGAACCATATTTGGAGGAAATGGATTGAAACGCAAAAATTAAAAACACCTGGAAACTACCCTTACATGTAACTTTAAAATTGTTAATACGTATTTCAACATTTCTCATAAAGGGCACAGTGTTGAAGGGATTAAGTAAATACGTTACTTGTTTATATAAATAACCCCAATCCCACCCAGCACCCACACTGCAAACATATCATTAGAAACGACGTTTGTATGACTCGAAAATAGTCAGTCCAATGAGAGCTAACTTCGGGTGGTAAGAGACTTGAACTAAGTTTACTCCTATAGAATGGGAGCGCGGTGGCTCAGTAGGTAGAGGTGCAGGCTGCAAGCCGAGAGGTGCTCGTTTCGAATCCCACCTGCGGCAACCGCGTTGTGTCCTTGGGCAAGACGCTTCATCTCCATTGCCCGCGTGGGGGAACGATGACGCCGTGTACTAAGGCGTACTGCACGTCGATGGTACGCATGTCTTCAACCAATCTAACCCTGCCTGTGCTGCAGTGCGGTGTTACGATGTTGGGGAGCTGGCAGCTGCTCGGTGGTTGTCTCCGGGTACTCCGGCTTTCTCCACCCGTAAAACTGTCACGGTCATGATTAGCCATTGTGCATAAATATGTGACCTTAAACATCAATAAATAACAATAAATACTCCTATGAAACTGATCTTTTCGAGTCAAACAAACATTTGGTGAACATCACGAAAGGTAACTCTAATTGTTTTAGACGTATTTGCGTTTCCAAAAACATCAAAAAGCTTACTCTGATTGGTACCTCAGCATGTAGTCCAAATATGACCCAACATGACGTTATGTATATTTTTTTTGTTTTACAGTCATGTGGCATTGAGGATGTAGTTGCCTTATTTCGGGCTCTCTAATAATAATGGATCAAATAGATAAAGTCATATCGTCTGTCGCTCACATTTATTACAACATGTGCCTTAAATCGAGAAAACCAATGTGCTATGCTATACTTTCCTTGGGTGTACTCTGTACGGACTTATAGCACGGGACATTAAAATTTGTATATGTACTTAACAAGGAAACGTAAAATTGCCAACCCCATTACGTCATTTTTTTCAATTTGCATTGTTACGGGGACATTTTGCTTTGTTGTAGGGACATGAGCTAAGTTTTCAAGACAGAAGATGTAAACTCCTAATTATTCGGGAAATATTTTTCAAATGTCTGCTATTCGTATTAGGTAAACAGTTAATAAAACATATGAGAAGATTAATTCAGTTCTACTTCCGAACCAACTTGCTCACAATGTCACGACGTCGGCATTGATTTCTGACGTCACTCATTTATTGGACGTGTTTTGAACGATATTTCTGTAATTGAGCTGGTTGGTGGTGACTATGTGATAAAACAAAAAAATCAATTTTTCAAATATTTTTTTCCTAAGTGTCCCTTTGTACTTGTATGTTTTTAGAGGTATAATCCCTTTGGGTTACTTATTTTCAATGGCGTTAGTGCTTCCATTTCTTTATTAGGTTGAAGACGATTAGTGCTGTCTTGCGTTGTGACTTCCGTGTTGGATGTGGGGTTAATTCTGGCTACTACTACTTTTTAAGCGCAAGTCTGCTGATTAAATACAGAGAAATGATTTAATTAAGGGGAGGCCGACGTTTGTTTTCTATGGCTTTAATCTCTAACTCTTGACGTGATGCCACCAATGCGTACGATGAATTATAATTAAAGAATTTTTGTTCTCAGAGTGCGATGCTTTTAGATGGAATCTTGATGTCGAGCAAAGAAAACAAGAAAATTAAAGAAGCCCGATGTGAAACCATTAAATATAAGTTTAATCAATGAATAGAATATTATTACTTTCCAAAGTGTGATTGACTGGGATTTCCGGATTTGATTATAAACGATAACTTCACAAGTGAATTATGCAATCAACAATTGTGTCATGTATCCACGCGCGCAAAAGAAGACGCTTTGACGTGGGTGTAATGGGGACTTCATTGTTTTTTGGGGTTTTTTTTAACTCTTCACCTAACATGAAAAGCAGACGACACTTGCAAAAAAAAAAATTTGAATAACTATTATTTTCATTTTTTGTCTCTAAAACATAGGTTATGATAAGTGTTTTTTTTTCTCTTGTACAAGACTCAAAGTAGAACCATCACACTGTGTCAAAATTACAAAGTTAGAAACAAAATTCATCAGTTCTATTTCAAGCCTTAAAGCCCCAGATACCCCTTATTGGAACGATGTCGATGAGCTCGTTCCAATGAGGGGTCATAACCTATGTTTTAGAGACAAAAAATGAAAAAATAATGAAAATTAATTGACGATTTTTGAGAATAGCGCTGGCCGGTTTTGGCCATTACGTTAGTTAAAGGGTTAAATGTGGTAATTATCGTTAATAATGAAAAGTAAAAAATAGAGTAATCGCTTGACTGGACTGGTTACGTGAAATAATTCATTCGAGGCGAGGGACTATACTGTAAAACGCTCGTGCGCATTTGCACGCTCGTGTTTGTACAACGTCCCTCACCTCTTATGAATTATTTACGTAACCAGTCTAGTCAAGCGATTACTCTCTATTTAATAGTAGTATAGAATTTCGATATCATATAAGTTTGCTTTCATGCATCAGTAGACACACTGGTGTCTGTGTAACCAATAAGTGTTTTTTTTTCTCTTGTACAAGACTCAAAGTAGAACCATCACACTGTGTCAAAATTACAAAGTTAGAAACAAAATTCATCAGTTCTATTTCAAGCCTTAAAGCCCCAGATTAATTTTACGATAATTACTGCTTTATATTAGCACAGAACTACAGATGACTTAGCAGTGTTTCTACATCATCGCTGGCTGTCTGTGCTAGCAGCCAATAATGCTGTAAAACATGGCCAAGAAAAATTCAGGCTACCAGTTGAGTTCTCGGGGAAGAATACCTCTCGAGGCAACCTTTTCAAAGCAATATGAAAGTGGCAGTTTGTGGCTGACTAGGGGCACAAGGGTTAACGAAACAAACGCATGTGGTTATTCTGTATCCGTTAGTTTCCTATTCTTTCTTGTTTAACCCTTTACCTAACGTAACGGCCAAAACCGGAAAGCGCTATTCTCAAAAATCGCCAATTAAGTTTCATTATTTTTTTCATTTTTTGTCTCAAAAACATAGGTTATGACCCCTCGTTGGAACGAGCTCGTCGAGCTCGTTCCAACGAGGGGTCATAACCTATGTTTTTGAGACAAAAAATGAAAAAAATTAGTTATTCAAGAATTATTTTTGCAAGTGTCGTCTGCTTTTCATGTTAGGTAAAGGGTTAACATAAAACGGTTATTGTCTGCCGTCATCTCGAAAAAGGATGGCAGAATCTGAGTGTTTGACAAAATATGTCAAAATATGACTGTCAACGTTTTGTTTACACACCGCTTTCATACGCCAGTTAATAAAACAATGAACTTTTCATAAACTTATAGGAGGTGGGATATAAGCCTCTGTACTTAGGTGGAGATAGACATTTACCAGGGGAGTCTCCTATTTCCGACTCTGCACTGCGATGAAGATGGGCGTTAAGCAGATGGATCTCCTATCCCCGATTCTGTACAGGTGGGTCAAATTTGAAGAGGCAAAAATCCCAGGGATTGAACGAAAACTAGAGTAAAGTAATACCCGTGAGCCTCAGGGAAGATGAGTCATGATGTTGAAGGGTAATTTTTCTATTGGTGAAGGTAAAAACAATGATATAACAGTAAGGGAAACAAGAGAATATGAATTTATGTGTAAAAGGCAGAGGCACATACAGAAACCACACCAACAAAGTTAACTCAAGAGAAAAAGAATATACAATCAGTAATAACTTATTGAAAGTAATAGCTTTTACAAGGTCTTCGTGAGAAAGGCTATTTGTTCGAAACACGTGTGTCCAAAAATCCTGAAATGAATTAATGGGATGTGTAAGAAGTGTTTTGGATTGTAATATTTTGTAAGAATATTGGAAAGCAAATGTATATTCTAAACTTTTACATCCAATGGACAACAAGTTATAAAGTGTATTGCTACATTGTTAAGTAAGGTCAATTTGACAAACAGACGATTCAGTGTAATAACAATGAAGATCTCTCAAAAGATAGTCGTCCACATCCTTTCCTGCTATACAATCCTCCCCTTCCCTGTGATTGGGGTTCCCGGTGGACCATGATAACCAAGGCAAAAGTCTACCATCCCACGTGCGAAAGATATCATTGTTTCCGACGTCATATCCATCGAAGTACACGAAACCTGAAAAAGAATACATATATAATAAAATATCCGGGTGTTCATTCCTGACTTATCTCGTCATAAAATCGTTTTTCGATACAGTTATCTCACCTGAAATTAGTAGAGGGACGAGAAAAGTCCAATTACGAACCATGTAATTGTTGGGGAAAACACTAACGACATCAGTAGAAAATAAAGGGAAGTTTTCTTTTGTTACTTTTAATAAACGAAAAGAGCTGTCTATTCTTTTCGTTTATTAAATGTTACAAATGAAAACTTGTCTTTTTATGGCAAGCTAATTAGTAGCAATTAAGTAAACGTCCATCTTGTCTGGTTTGGATAATATATCGTCAGTTGAGTGGAACAAGGCGCCACCTGCAACGCTAAAGCATTTACGATTGAATCTTGTTCCACTCAAGCAGTGTTTCCGCTAGGGAGGCAGGGGATCCCTTTTTGGGTCCCATTCCCCTGGCCCTGTTTCCCCCACAACCAAATATTAGCCCATAGCATGTTCCTGTGTAAGTTTGAAAAGTAACATAAGCAGTGTTAAAAGACAGAATATGTTTACCTGCATTCTGCAGGTAAACATATTCTGTTTTTTAACACTGCTTATGTTTACCTGCATTCAGCTGAGCAGGTAGACATTTTCAGTCTTATAACACTTCCTGGTAGCATATGTCTAACTCACACAGGTGCATGGTGCTATGGTGCTAAATAGTTGATTTCATCTTGTGAACAACTTCATTGTTATGTATAATGCTACTTGAATCTTCAAACTGGTATGGTTTGTCAACGGTCATCATTGATAATATGTTTTCCCCTAGGTACAAAAGGGCCCCAATATTTTACCCCTACAGGAAACACTGACTCAAGGGACAATATATGCTTCCTTTCTTGGTGATACCTGCTGCCGTTTGCATCTAGTCCCGCCGCCATGATGACTTCGGGGTGGGTTCCACTACTAGAAAGTGAAGTCCAGAAAATGTTAAACTTGTTTTGGTAGTGATGCATTCAAAGCGATGACATCGAGTAATTTGAATATCAATGTATCAGAACCCTATACTGTTCTAATGTTAATGAAGTACGTTGCACATCGTGCCCACCACTAATCCACGCCAAAACTTCTACACAAACTACCTTTAGTTGTCTCATGAATAAACTGGCAACATTTCAGGAACATTTTTATAGATAGGTCCATCTAACTTTTACTTGCGGTCCTATGGTACGAAATAGTGGAACATGTATGCATATAGAAAGCGGGTTCACATGGGAGATTGACAGCGATATGGCTAGTAAAACAGTAGTAGTATGGTAACAATTTGAATGTAGATTCGATTCGAAATTCGATATGGTTTCGAACATTTCGATTGATTCGATTCGAAATTTGATTCGAGCGAAACAAATCATGATTCGTTGGGACCAACAATTGAGAGAGAGAGACACACTACGTAACCAGATGCAATTGTCGTTCGTACCCATCAGTTTCGATTTATTTTCCAAGCCAAGTGAGTTTCAGTTTAGTTCTACAGTTTATCATCTCACATAATCACCAAATAGCTCAATACGGAAATAACGTACTCAACGCATCTAATACGGGAAGACGTCAAAAACCAACGTCGACGTGGTAACGTTGTGAGTGAGTTAGTTTTGGAGGTAGAATCGATTTTTTTTTTTATTTACAGAAAACTAAATATTCGTTCCAGTGGGGGGGTTAATAAGTTATGTTTTTGAGGCCAAAACTGAAAAAAAATAATAAAATTTGCATGGCGATATTGTGAACAGGGCTGGCATTCTGTAATCACTAGTTTAGCTAAAATGTTAAATTACACGTTATGTGATAAAAAGAATCTCAAATTTGTCACGATTTGACATGACATTTCTGAATCTCGTTCACTAAAATCTATCTGAGCCTCGGTAAATCTCGGCTCAGATTGATTTTACTGGACGCTCAGACTACAGTTAAAACTAGAAGTCCTATCATGAAATGCGCACAAATAGCACGTCGATCTGCGCGTTATGACCATAGTAAGGCTATCAAATTCTGTACATATGGTCTGTGCACAAGCAATGTTTCAGCCAATTGACCCGGAGGTCCATTGGCAGAAACATTGCCTGTGTTTGCTATGAGTATCCAGGAGAAACTGCCGTGCTTCGGATGCCATTCGATATGGCAATTGCGCGCAATTCCTCCTCGCAATTAAGCCTAGATAAGCGCACAGTTCATGACAGGACTTCTAATTTTAACTGTAGCGTTGTAATGTGACATTCCTTCACTTAGAAATATAGACATTCTTTGATGTCCCAGTTACAGATATTCTAAGCAATAAGTATTTAATTCACATTGAAACTACTCAGATATTAACATAATTAGTGGAATACGTGGCGTAATCATAAAAATATGGCTGTCGTGAGTCTTCATTCCTAAAGATAATATCGTGAAAGATTCGGTGAAATCAATCTCGATTGAGCACCATTTCCTGCGTTCATTCGAAGAAAATGAATGTTCGTGGTACTTTTAGATTCAATCGTCTGGAATGTTTAAGTTGATGGGTAAACGACCCGTAGGTTCGCGTTTTTGACCAACGGAACTTTCCAGACGAGTGAAGTTAAACATAGGCGATGGACTATTTAAGGGTTAGACTGGTTCCATGCCATAGCAGCGTCAAATTCCTCACAGAATTTGATAGGTGTCTTGAAGCCTGGTTCTGGTGGCAAATGAATTATTTTAATGTTTGTTTACATAAGAGGTGACATGAAATATCTGCCGTTAAGTTGTATTAAGTGCACATTAATACTCAGATGAAATGACAGATGGTTCATTACAATTCCTAATGTTTTAAAAAAAAAGTTACAGCATTTGATTGTACTTTAATGTACTCCGAATCAGTCGTGCAAATTGTTAATGAACATATAGATAAAGTGTTTCAGATTTAACCCTTTGAACACTAGTGGTATCTTCCACGCCAGTTCAATGGCAGCAATTAGAAGAGTCCATATTCATTATTTGGGGTAGACCAATTAATATTGTCAACGTGCAGCCTCGGGGCTGCACGTTGAAAATATTGATTGGTCTACCCCACACATTTACTGAACAGCAATCATATATAATGACGTTATCACGTATCATGTTCGGCTGCTCGGGTTCAAAAGGTTATGAATGCCAAGAGTCACCACAAGGTGCATTAGTGAAGTATCATTTTTTTTAAAACTTCAGTTCAAGTCAGAATTGGAGAAGCTGATAAAACTAGCTTAAGAAGAATATCGACAATCTTTATTCTCACAAATATTTATGTCGAATGTCTTCATATTTGGCTTACAGTATCCACACGCTAGTTAAAGTCAGTCCGACAAGTCTTATTCTACGGCATTGGACTTCAAACCGAAAGGTTCACTGTTCGATTCTCGCAAGGGGTAACTGCGTTGTGCCCACGGACAAGGCACTTAATCTTTATTGCCCACATGGGGAGGTGGCCACGGTGGCGCTGTGTACGGAGGTGTACTGGACATCGATGGTGCACTTGTCTTCAGCCAATACTAACCCTACTTGGAGTTAGTACGGTGGGGGTACATCGGCTTCCTCCACCCGTAATACTGTCCGACACGAGAAGGCCTTGGCTGTGAAAAGTGTCGTAAAGCCCCAATAAATAAATGAATAACAAGTCTTATTTAGGAGTTACGTAGTGCACATGCCGGGTAATAAAACAAAAAACAAGGGTCTATAATCTTTTCTTCGGTCTTATCAATGGCCGAATTTATACTCGAGTCAGTTTTCCTTATACGCCGTGTACTACTAGTATAGTATATTTCCAGCATTAATATTACTGAAGGGGAAGCACGAAGAGAGGCAGACTGGCTTTGTTGTCTCCCGACAAAATATAAGTTGTATAAACTACATACAGTATTGTCATTAACAAAACCCGCGACCAATTTTGTCCGGTTCGCGACAAAGTCGTGATCTGGTTGGTTATCTCTGTCCACATTTCTGGCGACTATATTGGAGAATGTCGCTTCTCGAAAAAATAGAAGCAGAAACTGTGTATCTCAGAAGCTACATTTGTGCGTTTCTTCTCTTAATGAGCCCTTTGAATCTGAGAGACCGCTTTTTCGGTCCAGGAACGTGATATGTAATAATTTCATTTAGTAAGATGACTGCTAAGTGAAGGCGTGGGGTAGACCAGTCAATATTTTCAACGTGCAGCCCGAAGGTTACACGTTGAAAATATTAATTGGTCTACCCCCCCCCCCTCCCCCGAATAGGGGGCGCGGTGGCTCAGTTGGTAGAGGTGCAGGCTGCAAGTCGAGAGGTCCTCGGTTCGAATCCCACCTGCGGCAAACGCGTTGTGTCCTTGAGCAAGACACACCACCCCCACTGCCCTCGTGGGGGCACGGTGTCGCTGTATAATGAGGCGTACTGCACGTCGATGGTGCACCTGTCTTCAATAAATGCTAACCCTGCTTGTGTGGAGTTGGTATGTTGGGGAGCTGACAGTTGCTCGCCGTTGCTCGGTGGTTCTCTCCGGGTACTCCGGCTTCCCCCACCCGTAAAACTGTCACTGTCATTGTTAGCCATTATGAAGAAGTATGTGACCTTAAACACCAATAAATAAATAATAAATAAATACCCCCGAATAATAATAATATGGACTCTTCCAACTGCTGCCATTGAACTGTCATGGAAGATTTATAGAAACGTATAAGGTCTCTTGCAGCAATCGCCTTTCGAAAGCGTGTAATGTCTAAAAATAATAATGTAAACAAATCGTAACTGAGCACGTGCCTGTATACTGCACTTGCAAGATACAGATTGTGTATCACCTTCACCTGACACACGATGTATTCAGGTATTCAGGACTCAATGCATACGAATTGTAAGATAAATGCCTTTTTATCGTACCGTAGTACTGCGTGTTAATTCATAGTTATAGCAACACTGCTTGTTAATTAAAAAAAAATATTGTTTTATTTTGTATATTGTTTAATTAAAAATTATTAGATCACTTAGTATATATTTCTGTATTCTTTTTCTTCTTAAACTTTATTTTGTGATTTTTTCTTTTGGTTTTACTCTTTCACTTACCGCTACTGACGTTGACTTGCTTCAACATGTATGTGATGAGCTGGTTAGTAATGCTGCTGTTGACCAATACAAGATGACCACAATCGGCGGCACACTTGGCTACCGCCATACTATGATTAAGCTTTTGGCGGACATATTTCAGGCAAAGCGTCACACCACTGTAATTCCAAAGACCATACCCAAGTCCATACGGACATTCGGGGTAGCCAGCTGTAACTGAATAATGTAAAGTATAATTTATATGAGTAAAGGTGCGACAAGGGAAAGCGAATGAATGTAAATCAGGGAACTTGTACACGGCAACAAATATCGGAGTAATAAAAATAGTTTCAAACTACTTCGGTCGACACAAAAAAACGTTGCTTCTTAACACTTTACCTAACAAAACGCCCGCATCCGCCCGAGTAATTTGAGCAGTTGAAAAAAATTAATTTTTCAAAATATTTTAACAAAACTATATCATGTGACCCCTCATTGGAACGAGCTCAACGAGCTCGTTCCAATGAGGGGTCACATGATATGGTTTTGTTGATTTTTTTTTTTTGATTTTTTTTAAAAATAGTAATTAAAATAATAAATTTTGATATTCTCTACGTTGGGTAAAGGGTTAACTGGCCGAGTGCTGGAAGCCACTATCAGGTCTTTCAAAAAAAATTAGGGCACCAGAGGATAAGCCAAGGTACCAGAGGAAAAGTCAACATATTCCTTGCTTATTTTTCAAATTCAGTCAAAAGTACATAATATTTTATAATATTTTGTTTATATAAATTTATGGAGGGGGTGTGGCACGGTGGCGCTGTGTACGAGGTGTACTGGACATCGATGGGCACTCTTCAATAATTTGTAATAAAACAAATTTGAATGAACAAATTGAGCCCACTAAAAATGTAGCCCTCGATCAGTTAATGTATAATGTAATATGGTGAATGATATATTGAAAAAAACCCTTAAATTTTGGCATTCAAGTATCACACAAATAGTCAGTTGTATTATTGGGTCCAAAAGTCATCAAATCACCCTCTTTATTTATCTGGAATATTCCACAATAACACATGATATCAGTAGAAGAATGATTCAAACGTTTATTGAAACAATATGTTTTTACTGTTGAAAATCGTTGCTTTATTGTTAATAATCGTTCGTTTGTGTTCACTAATGCATCATCTGCAATGAGTTAACATTGCTGATGGCGCCTTGGTGCACTGAAAGGATGGATTGAGCTAATGTAACAATAATGTTTAGTAATAAACAATCATCTATGTGCATACATGTAATTGGAATGAAAAAAAAGTGGGACGGACAGAAATGGAGTTGAAACAGTATTTTCTGTTTTAAAAGGGACAATAAGCCACTATTTTCAGAAAAAATAAGTTGGCCATTTGACCAAATCACAATTTTCTTTATACAGATTATCCTTATTTTTTATATCATTCGTATGGAAGTTCCTATTCATTTAAATAAATTAACTTGAAGGCGAGAGTTTATCGGATATTTGAAAAAGGCTGCCAGCCTTTTTCAAATATCTGATAAAGTCTCGACTTCAAGTAAATTTATTTTATTAAATGGACGCGTTCACACGAAAGATATTATAAAACACAAGGATACTTTTGCCTAAAGGAAACTGAAGTTTTGTCGAATGGTCAAATTATTTTTTTTTTAAATCACGGCTGATTGTTCCTTTACTTACCTCATGTTTTGTTTCTGATTCGTATGAAAGCGTCCGATTCGAAGAATTTATCGGATACTTAAAAAAAGCTGGCAGATTCTTGTTTTCAAGTTGGGGGAACTTATTTAATCAAATGAATGATACATAAAACACGAGGATATTTTTGAATGATGAAGATTGTGGTTTTGTTAAATAGCCAACTTATCATTTTCAAAATCCGGCTTATTGTCTCTTTAAAGGTATAGACTAAACTATCGTATTTTCGATTTAGTGGAGAAAACAAATTTAAATCATGTTGAATTCCACAAGTTCTATCGTATATCATAGGATGTTGAAGGATGTTGAATGAAGTTGAATGCAAGACCCAATTAACAGCGGTATAATAAATACTCCAATGATATATTTGTCACGCATTTCAAAGTGAACAGTACCTTGTGATCTGAAAACAACGATTGGCACAAGATGGAGTTACAACGAAACTGAACATCGCATTAATCTCTGTAACATCATTTTTGCCTTTTCAACAGGGAATATAAGGATAAAGTGAAAAGAGGTGGGCCCTAACGGAGATTGGGGTTGTATTCTTCTGCTCAAGTAAACTTTATTTTTGATAATTAGAAAGTGATTGACAATGTCCTCGAAAGTGAAACAATCTCATCGCTACACAATATGATTATTTATCTGTGTATTCCCCTTCACCCAACGCAGACGATATCAAAATTTATTCTTGTAAATATTGTTTTTCAGATTTTTCGAAAACATTCAACAAAATCATATCGTGTGACCCTCACTGGAACGAGCTCAAAGAGCTTGTTCCAATGAGGGCGTCACATGATATGGTTTTGTTCAAAGTTTTGAAAAAAAAATGTTTTCCAACGGCTCATTTTGTAAATTACGCGGCGGTTGTGGTTGATTCGTTGGGTAAAGGGTTAAGATTTATCTTATTTTATTGGTGTTTTAACGACACTTTCGACAAGGTTACCTCGTGTCGGACAGTTTTTCGGGTGAGGGAAGCCGAAGTACCAGGGGAGAGCCACCGAACAACGGCGAACAACTGCCAGGCTCCCCAACATGTTAACTCCACACAAGCAGGGTTAGCATTGGTTGAAAACAAGTGCACCATCGACGTGCAGTACGCCTTAGTATACAACGCCACCGTGCCCACACATAGGCAATGGGGATGAAGAGTCTTGCCCACTGACACAACGCGGTTGTCGCAGGTGGGATTTGAACCGAGGACCCTTCGGCTTACAGCCTGCACCTCTACCTACTGAACCAAAGCTATCCCAAAGGGTTAAGATAACTTTTAACTCATTGTTATATTATGACCGTAACACAAGTATAAAGCCATGTTTAGCCAGTTTTATTAACCCTCTGCACACTAAAGTCAAAATACCAGAATTTAAAGCCAATAACTCTTACAATAATGCAACTCATAATTCGTTTTCACATTCCGCTATTTTTGTCATCAATGTACAAATGGTTAACCCTTTACCCATCATAACGACCAAAACCGGCCAGCGCTTTTCTCAAAACCCGCCAATTAATATTCATTATTTTTTCATTTTTTGTCTCAAAAACATAGGTTATGACCCCTCGTTGGAACGAGCTCGTTATTCAAGATTTTTGTTTGCAAGTGTCGTCTTCTTTTCATGTTAGGTAAAGGGTTAACCACATTAGAGAATTCCATTTTCAGCGTCAAACTATGGTACTGATTTATAGTTAGTTTTCCTTTTTACATATAGGTATTGAAAAATAAAGATTGTTTTCCTGTATTAGGTACAGTGACGTGGAGGAGGCTTGACCTTCTAGCCTTTTGCTGGCCCCCAAAGCATGGACGAAATGAAGGTTTCACGTAACAGAGCCCAAAATGGACTGCAGTATGAGCCTACACGCCACGCATAAGCCCCAGATTCCCTCTTAGATCATAGAATTTTGGAAACTTTTCTCGGGGAAGCGCCCCAACCTCCTCAACGGTCTTTCGAAATCACGTTTTCCACCCCTTTTATTTATTTATTTATTTATTTATTTATTTATTTATTTATTTATTTATTTATTTATTTATTTATTGAGGTTTAACGACACTTTCGACAGCAATAGTCACTTTGTGTTGGACAATTTTACGGGTGGAGGAAGCCGAAGTACCCGAGAGAACCACCAAGAAACTGCGAGTAACTGTCAGACTCCCAAACGTACTAACTCCAAACAAGCATTGGTTGAAGACAGCCGCACCATCGACGTGCAGTATGCCTCAGTAAACAGCGCCACCGTGCCCCCACGTGGGCAATCGGGATTGAGTGCCTTGCAAAAGATCACAGCGCAGTTACCCCTGGCGGGGATCGAATCGTGAACCTATCATTTTGAAGTTTAAGGCCGTAAGCACGGAGCCACCGCGCTTCCGACGTTCCCCATTAACACGGGACATTTGTTGAACGATGCTGAGTTCAACATGCTGAACAGTGCGACATGTTCATTCAATAAGTTCAAAGTTGTTTAAAACAAATGAAATTCAGTTTGTTTGTACCGCGTTGTTTTGGCTTAAGGCGCGAATGTGATCGACGAATGCACATTGAAAAAAGACAGAACAGAAATAAAATTGAGATCACCCCAACAGAAATACACAGAACGACACGCGTGTGCGAATGTGTAAATCGATATGGCACGTATAGAACGAAAGGCCGCACAAGTGCCATGTCGATTAACCCATTTACAAACATATGCCGTTCTGTGTTTATTACACGCCTTCATGTCTATAAAAACAATTAAAAGAAGGACAGTCAGCAATTTATTTGAGAGCTATCAACAAAAAGAATACATTTTATCGCCAGCCAAATTTGCAAGTGGAACCCGTGTTACTACTTCGTCCCCCGAGTTCCAATGTGTTCTATGAGCCCACCGGCACATAGAACACATTGGAACTCAGGGGACGATATTCACCTATCGCAAGCGATTCAAATTGTAATTGCGGTGCACAATTTGTAGAATATTCCAGTGAAATTTCGCTTCTATTTCAAAATAGTCCGTCAACGATTTCCTTTCCGCACATATGTGAGGAACAGATTTTCATTTTCAGCATGGTTTTGTGTTGCTGAAGATGGGGATTGCATAGAACAGGTGTGTAATAATTATTCTTCTTGTATTTATACACTCTAAAATCAGTTGGGTTAAAAATCAACTCAAATCAACAGGGTTGAGTGAATATGAACTCATTTGAATTAGAGTGTATTTTTTCGAACAAGCTTTCCAGTTGATACTATTATTATTTGTCTTCAAAATATCAGATTTGGGAAATCAAATGGCCTTTAAGGAGACTCCACAAATAATGTAATGCCCATTTTACGGGCATAGCGCTAAACGATGTTTTAGACTCGTTAACTGGTGGATCATTGGGAACACAAATTTGAACTTTGAATACCGCATCTTAAAGGATTCATTTTCGTCCATGTGGTTTATATTATATTATCTTTGAAGTGAAAATATGTAGTCTTTCTTGATATGCCTTTTTGGGAGAGCTGCACGGCTTTGTCACATTTGACTTTAAGGTCGCACGTGGCTCCCTCGAAGCTAATGAACCATAAGCAGCCGTTCAATTTATTTGTCAAATTGTGGTAAAAATTCTGAGCTGCAGAAATGTAGAGCCGTTCACTTCATTCAATCATCTATGACAGAATATTTGTAACAATGTTATGACAAAGGCGCATATAGACATTAACTCATACGTTATAAACGGAGCAATCATTTGTGGACATTTTTGCTGACCTAGTATAAGAAAGTATTCTAGAAGTTAATCCTTTGAACCCCGGTGCTATGTTCTATATCAGTTCAAGTTCAGCAATTGGACGAGTCCATATTCATTATTTTGGGGTAGACCAATCGATATTTTCAGCGTGCAGCCTTAAGGCTGCACGTTGAAAATATTGATTGGTCTACCCACACATTCTCTCAGCAGCCATCCTACTTAATGCAATTTTGACGTATTATGTTCCTAGGCCGGAAAAGCGACCCATCGAGTTCAAGGGATTAAGTAAAGAAATAAAAAATAGACTGTTATCTTTCTATCAAAGAATCACTTTTTGTTGAAGACACCTATACTACTGTGTTAAAAAACTCACTACTATACACCCTGTCGGAGATGTTCTCTGTGATTCCACTTGACATGCTACAAGATCCTGACTTCTTATCAAATGAAAATGATGTGCAGCCATTTTCCTCCCTACAGGCAGTTGCGCACTCGATTTTGGATCTGGTTTCGACAATTGCCTGATATTTGGCATCTGGTGTTGATGTAACACTTTCAGAACTCTTGTAATAGCGTTCCACTAAAGTAGAATGTATTCCCGTAACAAAGCTGAGAATAATAATGAACACCGGGCATGGTCTCAAACTCATTTTAACAGCTCGCATCAACTTCATATCACTCAAGTTCCATTAGGAACATGTTGTATAGCATCGTGATGTTGGGGAAAAAAACATCGGTTATTCTTAGTAATAAAACTCTTATATCGTTGAAGGAAGGAAGCGATGTTTCTACAAAAACAAGACCTATTGACATGTAACTAACGTCTACTAGTCTAATGAGCATTGTACTTGAAATAGGATACATGAGTATCAATAGTTCTGGCACTTGCCTGTATCAATTGATGTGGACCAATAACAAGTCGGAAGAAACGGTATTGGATCGTTGTTGTCAGAGCAACTATTGACTTCAAAGAGATTGGTTTTTAATGGGATTGAAATGTTAACCCTTTACCCAACGCAGACGATATCGGAATTTATTATTTTAAATATCATTTTTAAAAATTTTTCCAAAAATTTCAACAAAACCATATCATGTGCCTCCTCGTTGGAACGAGCTCGACGAGCTCGTTCCATCGAGGGGTCACATGATATGGTTTTGTTGAAATTTTTTTAAAAATATTTTTTCAACTGCAGAATTTGCATATTACGCGGTCGGATGCGGGCGATTCGTTGGGTAAAGGGTTAAAGAATTTGTATCATCGATGTGCGGATTATTTCACGAAAATCCGGAATTTTCATGCAGAGTAGTATAAAAATACAGAAGATGTCTTTTTACAACGTTTTGCTCGATCCGTTTGAATTTTTTACGAAACACCTGGAACGTAATTAAACACCCTTGTTTTTTCGCAGTGGTGTTAATAGAAACTGTCATTACTTTCATGCTATCTTTCAGATGACCAAATGTGATTGTTTGCGGAAAGAATGGTCTATTGACAAATGAAAGACAACACAATGATGAAAAATACGCAGTATTTTAATGGAGCTAATTACCCATATCTGTCACGAACGTTTTTGATGATTTTTTTTTCTCTCGACAAGTATGGTGCTGGAACCGTCCATGATGAAACAATGCCGGTAATTACTGACAAAAAATGTAACTTGTGATCTCCTGAACACAAAAGCAGTGTTTGACGCCAAAAGCTAGTATATCCACCACGTGCCTGGATCACAGCCTGAATCCTCTTCCTAATGCTACCCATGAGTCCTCTGATACGGTAGAGGGGCGACTGCTGCCACTCCTCATTAAATGCAGCATCCGAATCGGCCAAATTCTGTGCATGCGGATCCCGTGCTTGTACACGACGTCTAAGAAAGTCTCAGATGTGTTATGGGATTTAAATCGGGGCTCATCGCAGGACAAGGTGGTGTTGTAACAGAGTTGTTCCGAAGGAACGTCTCACAGCATGGAAACGATGTGGCCTTGCATTGTCGTCCAATACAAGCCGAATAGCCAACGGGTGGTTGTCAAAATGGGGCACGACAACTGGAATGAGATTGTCCCGAATGTACTGATGACCATTGAGACTCCCACGTGCAGTAACCATATCAAGGTTACAATCATAAGCGAGGCATCCCTAGGTCATTATTGATCCTCCACCATAAGAAACAGCATGTCTGATGTTCCTGGAGACGTAGCCAGTATTTCTATGCCTCCACACTCTCATGCGATCATCTGTGACGTGAAGCAGGAACCTACTCTCGTCAGACCAATGGACTCTCCTCCATGTCCTGAGATCCCAATATTGTCGTGCCAAACACCACTCCAAACGTCGTCTTTGATGCTGATCGAACAGAGTTAGACGCTTGATGACACTTCTGGACTTCATACCCAGTGCTTTGAGACGGTTGTGGCCAGCTCTGTTGCCCAAACGCTTGTTGGGGAGCCGAAGGCGTTTCAAAACCCCACATGAAGCAAAGGGTTCACGCCTAACGAGGCGAGCCAGACTGCGAACTTCCCGATGAGAGTTCTTTTGAGGTTATCCAGCCTTCGTGGGTCCTTAACACCGTTGGTTTGTTAATGTTTTCGGACACGTCTGCTGATGACAGAATGACTATAGTCAAGTTGCCTTCCAACAGCTTCGAATGACATGCCTGGGGCATGCCTGTCAACGATTTGACAACTTAGTTACTTAGTTACTTAGTTTCCTCCTTGCAATGTCAAAATATTTTGATAAAAGAAGTGACAACTGTACTTGTTTTATATTTAGGTTTTGCATGAGGATGATAGTGTTTTTGTGACATTCATGGGAAGCATGCTTCACGTCGACGAGGGGGTGTATATGGGGTACGCTATCAACCAAAACATCATGTTTCTCTGGATGAAATGTGCTGAAAGACATAGCAATCACTAAAACATTATAATCAGTAACAGCAACTTCACTGTAATTAAACATTTCATGGGTGCTTAATTAAGTTCCCGGTGTAAACTATTCTGTGATGAAACCAGTTCAAAAAGGAAAACGGCGTTTTCACCATCTTTTGATGTTCTTTGTCTTGGTTATTATATCAACAGTGTACGAATCGAAACCTATAAAACATACAATGTCCTTTTCATCAATAATAAAAGCTAAGCAGTGAAATTTTCCTAGAAAAGATTAAAACTGTAAATTACTGTAAAAACACATTCGCTGAACGAAGAGGCAATATAGAATATACCCATAGTAGCTTGGTGTACCAAATATTCACCACTCGCGGTAAAGTGGTGTTAACCGCGAGCCTTCGGTGCGCGGTTAACACCACTTCACCATAAGTGGTGAACATTTGGTACACCAAGCTACTTTGGATATATTTTATTTATACCATGATCGTCAGATTATTAAGAGTCGCTATTACTTTTTCTCGATTTTACTGAGCACCAGACGTACATACGCGCGAATCTGTTTTTGTTTACACAAGCATCGGTGGGCGGTACTTCCGCTGTCAATTTTATCGCCGAAACGAAATAAAAAAGGAAACGGGGCCTTTTTCATTTTGATAGCATAATAACATACAATTTCGAGTTATGGGTGCTTTATTAACATAAGAAAACGCATGTTTCTTAAGTTTTGGTGTCTTATGGGGTAAACTCATTTAAAAACGTAAAAAATAATTACCGGTTTCACTTCACTCTTCGTGAGGCGACGTGCGATAAATTTAGACAAGTTTGCATTCAGGTCTACGTCACCAAAGGTCAGCTTGGGTGTGGTTCTACTGTAGGTGTAAATTTTAACTACTGAAATCCCATTGCTGGCGCGTTCACCACGGTTGGTGTGTAAAGCTAAAATTTATGTGACAGGCTTTTCAGAAATTGTAGAATAGCTAATCATGGTATAAAAGGGGATACATAGTGTTGGTGAGATTAATACTGATAGATATTCCTAATGGCGGATTATCTGTGAACTAGTTTCTTATAATTGGCTTGCAATGGAAAGCCATGTTTCCTTTTGTTACTTTTAATAAACGAAAACGATAGACAGCTCTGAGAAATAACAAAAAGAACCAAGTTCATCTAATAATTTCAAGGGAAATAACTTAATCGAAAGTCTATTTTCATGAGGGGAAAATTTCGGGATGAAGACGTTTACTCTTTCGAAACTAATTTGGAATAGTCCGCTTGTTTTTATTTTATTTGTCCAATATTAAAATCCATAGTTGCATTCAATAGTTGAGCGAGACTGACAATAATTACGGATGTGGAAAGTGTAGTCTCTGAGTGATAAGATTAATTCGTTACTTTTTGGAAGACCAATCAAAGTTTTCAACCTGCAGCTTTGTAGCGCACGTGGAATCAGTCTGCCATACACATTTACCGAGTAACTATCTAAGTTGTGAGTTCAGGTTGTATCGTGATCTTGGTCTGGAAAGTTGTTCTTTCGGCTTCAAGATGTTAAACTGGACATCAGATAAAACATTGACTATTAAAGCAAAGACAAAGAAAATACACTTGTGAAAAGATTGGTCTGGTCAAAAAGTAAAAGTAAACTTTATCGAAGAATAGTACTCTGGTCTGTTTAAGGGCTAGGGATGCTTGTCTGGTGAATATAAAATCAGGGACGTGGCGATAGGGGATGGATTGGGCGTGTCACCCTCTCCGCCCAATCCTTTCCAAAATTTCTTATAGTTGGAAATTCGGAGGGCAAGTCATGAGTAGTTGGAAATTCGATCTATCTGGATTTTAAAGTTTTTTGGTGATGCTGATGTCTCCTTTACTTTCCGAAATTCCAACTCCGTTTCAAATCGGCAAAATTTCCAACTGTTACTCTTTAAAACTACGGTGTACGCAATATCTAGCTTCAAAGGTGTGCATGATGTTAATCGGTACGAAATTTCTATAGTCCGTTTATTTATCGCAATAAAAAAAATCCTCGAAATGCACTTCAAGAAAATCACATCACGTAAAATCGTTATCCTGAGTTAATTCCATCATTCACAGTTACAAAATGATGAAACATCGAAAAATGGTCATTCCTGCATAAGATCTGATATACTGTTAGGACAGTGTGAATTGCTCAAAGTTCTAAGCTTCAGCATTTGTTTAGCACATATTCAATTCCCAGAATAATACTAAATAATAATAACCTGATAATTCTATCATAAATGTGTTGGCATTTCAATTACTAGATTCAATTTTATGCCCCCTTTCATGGCTTCATTTTCAAAATCTTTCTCGGAAGTGAATTTCCAACTAGGGGGAAGGACCGGGGGGTTCCCCCGGTCTCTCACCCTAGTTGGAAATTCACTACCCTACAGCCCCCCCCCCCCTCCCAATCAGAAACATCTAGCCACGTCCCTGTATAAAATAAACATGGCACTCACGACGAAGAGTAATTTGATTCCACAGCCATATAGAGCGAGAGGAATAAATTACTAATGAATCTCCCAACAATTCGAATTTATAGTCCTGTGAATGGAATAAAAGAACGATTTGCAGTAAGAAATTTTGAGAATTTCTAAGGTTTTAATTTTTGGCCATCAATTTTCCATCTTGGGTAAAGTTGACAGATCACAGTGGGATACGACCACGGACACGTCACTACATACTGTTTGAGAAATCGACAGGGAAAATCATAAACACGATAACCGTTAATTTTTATATTAAGGTCAGTATGTTTGTCTGTTTACTGCGACCCATTGTGTGTGAGTTTAACTCGAATATTTTGACCCCATAACAGGTGTGTGTGTGGGGGGGGGGGGGGGGGGGAGGCACCACTAAAAATTTGCAAGACGTGACGTCCTATTTTTTATACGGCTCCTTTTTACACGCACCCACTACGTGCAAATTTTCTACTACCGTTCTCAGACACCCACCCCCACTCTCCCTTTAAAATCCAAAATAAACTTATAAACTTAGTAGGCACAGCTGTCTTTAGGGGGTTTTCATAATGTTCTTAAACTGGTACCACCAATTTAAACCTCTGTGGGCTGATGTGGGCATCAATCTACAAATGATAAGCTGTTCATTATCAGGCTTGGCCAGAGCAGGTGTACATATACGGAAACAAGTTTTCATTTGAATTGTTCCCAAAATATTGTCTGCACATTTTCTACACTTCGAACAAGACACCCACCCCCTACTAACGTGTGAAATTTTTCCAGATTAAACCCAATATTCTCACATATAAAGCCTCCTGATGTTGTATTTATGTTAAGAGTGCGATGTACAACATCATCTTTATAGTTTGAAACACAAATGATGGTATATATTAGCTGATATACTGATATATTTTTAAAAAATTAAAAAAATTGCACAAGTTGGATATGCACATTTTTGGCGCACTCAAGAGACCCACCCACCCCCACGTCACGTCTTGCAAATTTTGGTGCCCCCCCCCCCACCCCCCACTGGCCATAAGCTAGTTTTTTAGTCAAAAACTGAAGAAAAAATGTATAATTTGAAAGACAGTTTTTGCCAATAGGCCGATAGATAACGTCTATTTTCTTTTGCTCATTGATTGATATTTTTTATTCGCCATTATACATGAACACAATATTTACATGAAATGCACATAGTAACAATATACGTGCGAAAGACATAAAATGTGAGATCCAAAGATCAACATGCGTATACCGACAGGGGAAGGATAGCCGGATTATCTGTTTTCCTGCCTCCCCTAAGTTAGGAAGAAGAAAAGGAATAGAGATACAGATAGAAAGATAGATGAAAGGAGGAAGAAAAAGGGGGTGGTGGAAGGGGAAAATATACTAATTCACCATATTTATTATTTATTGATGTTTAAGGTCACATATTTATGCACAATGGCTAATCATGACCGTGACAGTTTTACGGGTGGAGGAAGCCGGAGTACCCGGAGAGAACCACCTTTCAACGACGAGCAGCTGCCAGCTCCCCAACATCGTAACTCCGCACTGCAGCACAGGCAGGGTTAGATTGGTTGAAGACAAGCGTACCATCGACGTGCAGTACACCTTAGTACACGGCGTCATCGTGCCCCCACATGGGCAATGGGGGTGAAGTGTCTTGCCCAAGGACACAACGCGGTTGCCGCAGGTGGGATTCGAACCGAGGACCTCTCGGCTTGCAGCCTGCACCTCTACCTACTGGGCCACCGCACCCCCCACTAATTCAACATCGTGAATTCGCTAATCGTCCTGTCGGTAGACCATCTATTGGCATTGCGGGGGTGGCGTGTGTTGTGGTCGGTGTCTAATTCAACTGGACCCCCCCCCCCCCCGATTCGGGCTTTACCATTGTATTAATTACTACTTCCAAGCGCCAAAAGCTAGACAAGAATTACCCATTTGCCATACATTTACAGAATACAAGGGTGAAGACCTAACCTGGACGCCGGAAGGGACGAGAATAAATTACGGTAAAATTAGCAACCTACACATAGAAAACTTATCAGAACACTGGCCTATGAACAAATCTGGATTATCACTCGTAACAGGCTTTCCATTTTCAAAATTGCAGGATCACCAAGGGGGTCGCTTCAGCTGACAAAGGTACGCCGTTTTGGTGAGCTTCAATTCACCCAAGGGAAGGCATTGGGATTCATTTTAAATATTATTGTTTTATTTTTCGTGATATCTTTGTATCGGAATGTTTAGAAGTAGTGCAAATGAAGGTTTCAAATCCACACACAAGAGATCCTAATATTCACGCTCTATAATTAAAATTATGAAGAATTTTGGCAAACATTAGGTCACAATTTCGAAGTCTTGGGAAAGTCTGGACTATCACAACGAGTAATTAAAAATACACCAGGTAAGTCACCTGTACAGTGCTGTCAAAGCTGAAAAGAAAAGTTCGAAATTCTTACCTCAGGTAAGAATTTTGAACTTAACATTTTAGCTCCGACAGTACAATGTGTATCATAACAAAGATGGGGTGCTCAAATTACAACTGCTGTTTTCATGGTCTTAATGTCACAAAATGCTTTACTGCGAAATGAAGTCACTAGAGATGCCAACAAGTGCGACGAAAGCCGGCTGACAAAATCGAAAAGCGTTGGTTATCTCTCGGATAATTGTTTTTGGTCCCTAACAAATAAGTGGACGGCCATTGCGTGCGTCTTTGAACGGTGAAAGCTAGTCACGTTATATCCTGTCTGTAAAGGGCATTGAAGAGGGCGATGCCATTACTGTTAGACGTCATGCATGGAACTGACTTTCATCACCCTCGGAATACGATGATGAGGGCGTTTACCACTTATGAAAACAGAGTTTATGAAGCATACTGAGTTTATGCGGCATACTAATGGCGAGAGCGATCACTCAACTGAAAATAACAGGAATGTTATACGGAGTTATGGTAGAGTTTATTTTCAGTTCTCTTGGAGATGGATCCTTTCCTCAATTCGTTACCTTGTAAGTTTTAGCCTATAGGACAAATGGTTCCACTTAATCTGTATCGGCTGACACTTACAGGTTGGGTTTTCTATGCCAAATATATTAAATACACCAGAAGAGGCCGCTTTCAGCAGTTGGATTGATAAATAGATATATATTATCACCTAAAACATTAATATTTATATAGTGCCAAGGTCTACCACTTTCTGTTATTAAACATGTGTGGGTGCTATTTTAAGTACTTAAGTCAAGACATTTATAAAACACGCATACTGCTTTCAGCAACTTGGGCCGAATAATGAAGCAACAAAAACCTACAGGTTAGGCCTTACCATCAACTTGAAACTGTTACCACTACCTCAAAGAAACGTTTATTTTACATTCTTGGTAGCAGTTTATGGTGAGACATAAGCAATCAGGAACTGTGATCTGTAGTCCGTAGCCCAACTTGTCTGTCCAGATGCCACAGAATTCTATCTTTTTTCTGTAGACCAACCGGTGTACACAAAAGAAAAGTGTTCTTTTGCTCATTAGTTCACAACAATGATTTAAATTTTGTCCTTTCTTCCTTCTAACATTGCAAAAATATTTACTCTTGAACATGTTCCACCACCACAACTAACAGCGAACAACAAAAGCGACATGACACGTTCATTACATATAGGAGGTGTAAGAGAAATAGTTTTTACATGATCTGATCCACCTTCCAGATATTAAAAACGCCAATGCAAGCATTAGCAGAAATAGGCCCGGGAGTACTTTAAAGTTTTTAAGTTTCTTTGTGGGGATTTTGGATCATACAGTAAATTGACAGATCGGCATATACGTTTGAACTGTCATTTTTTTACCTCACAAGTTCGATTTTGGCAGAGGAATAATATTGAACGAGAAAACGAAGGCTTCTCGTTCAATATTATCCCTCCGCCAAAACTGGTCGAGTGCGGTATAAAATGACAGTTCGAACGCGTATAAGGTTCTGTATTTATTGCACGCCTACAGTTTACCAAAAAAATATGAAAAACACAAATTATTGCTAAAATAATCAAAACGTAAAAAAGAAATATTATCCTGTGGCAGTTAGAGAGTCAATCGGCCGTCTCGCTGGAAACCAGTGTAATTTCCGGCGAGCAACCTTCACCTTGTTCTTTTTTCTATTGCCGCCCCAATGGCCAAATTGTCCATTCTTTAACACTTTTCGGATATCAATACCTTATAATAGTGTGTTTTCTATTAACTTTCAATGTCTGATTCGAAATAGTTCGGATATCAAAAAGTGCTTTATATTCATCTGTTCAGTGAATTTATGGAGGATTTCGAGATCAATATAAGGTTTTTGCTGTTGAAAAATGTTTGGAATTTTCAGTCAGTTGCGTTAGTCAACTCATCAATGTTCGAAAAAGTGCATCTCCATTACAAATCCTGTACGACACGGTAACATATTCTACCTAAGCATACTGGACATTCATATTTATGGCGACATCATGTGTGACACCATTAGGTAAGTGTATTTACATATGCTGCATGTACAACTATTGTGTGTTTTTGTATTAGGCCATCAACCAGCTTAGAGAATAGGCGTGTTAAATAGTTCGCACACGTGATCCGTATTGTTCAATGACAATACAAAACAATACGGTTTTTGTAGACAAATCGTGTATTTTATGAAAATAAAAGCACAGGCGTGCAATAAATTAGAATTTTCAACTCAGTTTTCGTCCCTAAAGTTCAGGTCTTCGCCTAATTTACTGAACTCGTTAAATAAATTTTGATATAAATTTGGGACGATTTGGAGATCCCTTATGTTTGTTTAGTCCCAAGACTGATCTTTTCGGCCTGCAACGTTAAACATTTTCCATCGGGTTGAGTAAACAAATGGCGTGGGTGTGTATGTGGCACACCAATGGAAAGGGTGACACCATTTCGAAAAAGGAGTGTCCAAATAAAAATAAATCATCATACTATAAACTGAATTTTTCTTGCCTTCCTGTTTTCAGTTCCGTGAGACACATATACCATTAGTTACCCCGTGTCTGATCACGTGGTACGGGTTTTTACCTACCCGAAGCCAGCCGTATGCCATGAGGCCGAAGGCCTCATGGGATACGGCTGGCTTCGGGTAGATTTCGGCCTCATGGGATTCGGCTGGCTTCGGGTTGGTAAAAACCCGTACCACGTGATCAGACACGGGGTAACGAATTTATCTATTGACTTTCCGTTTTAGAAGTACAATCTATTTCATGTGTGAACACACACAGCACGAGATCTTTTATCTTCCATTGTTGAACCATACAGGTTTCTGTGGAATTTTTGTGCAAAAGAGTTTTTGTGAAAATATGCCGATATGACTAGTATAAAAAAATTATTGAATTTCTTTTTTTCTTTTTTGTCTCAAAAACAAGGCTTATGAACCCCACACTGGAGGGTACTCGACAAGTTCATCCCAATAAGGGGTCATGAGCTATATTTTGGAGATAAAAAATTAAAATATAATACATGTACACTGTAAAACTGGAATGGCGCGTCTTCTACGGGGTATGGGCAATTTGTAGATTTCGGAACGAGGCTTCCACTGGGTATGGGAAATTTGTCAGTGGCTGGGCGGACGTATCGCGGGTTTCAATCAATATGGTCTCATACCACGTATCTATCAACCAATCAAATAAAAAAATTCACTTTAGTCAATAGATAATATTAGTTACCCCGTGTCTGATCACGTAGTACGGGTTTTTACCTACCCGAAGCCAGCCGGATCCCATGAAGATACTCGCTTCGCCGAAGGCCTCATGGGATACGGCTGGCTTCGGGTAGGTTTCGGCCTCATGGGATACGGCTGGATTCGGGTTGGTAAAAACTCGTACCACGTGATCAGACACGGGGTAACGAATTTATCTATTTACTTTCCGTTTTAGAAGTACAATCTATTTCATGTGTGAACACACACGGCATGAGATCTTTTATCTTCCATTGTTGAGCCATACAGGTTTCTGTGGAATTTTTGTGCAAAAGAGTTTTTGTGAAAATATGCCGATATGACCAGTATAAAAAAATTATTGAATTTCTTTTTTTTCTTTTTTTTCTTTTCTGTCTCAAAAACATAGCTTATGGACCCCAAATTGGAGGCTACTCGACAAGCTCATTCCAATAAGGGGTCATGAGCTATATTTTGGAGATAAAAAATTAAAATATAATACATGTACACCGTAAAACTAGAATGACGCGTCTTCTACGGGGTATGGACAATTTGTAGATTTTGGAACGAGGCTTCCACTGGGTATGGGAAATTTGTCAGTGGCTGGGGGGGGGGGGGGGGGGACGTATCGTGGGTTTCAATGAATATGGTCTCATGCCACGTATCTATCAACCAATCAAATCAAAAAATCACTTTAATCAATAGATAATACCTGTGGACTGTTCCTAATCCATGCGTGGGCAGTGATGTCCACGCATGCGTCTATCATTTAATAAAAATCACCATTATTAAAATTTTAATTAATGAAGCACCGGGTTACATTTTTGATGATTATTCCTATAATTAGTGTTTGGGAGATGGGTCACATAAGCTCCAAACTCCTGTCAAATATCTCCTTCAATCTGCAATTTGTTTAGTGTCAAATATATGTTATATTGTGAGCTACGGTGCCTTGTGCTGTTACTTTTTTGTTGTTCTTCAGTTTGGTAACATATCGCATTTTCTTTGAATAAATATTGTTTAAACTAATTAGTGTTTGGAATCTAATATTATTCCTCCGTGGAAAGTGACCAGAACACGGCGGCCATACTGTAATCACAGTATTTCAACAGTAAGAAAACGTCAACTGATACACCGGGCCTTATAATATTAAAATAAGACAAAAACTAATTTGAGACATTTCTTGAATTTTTTTTAAAACATCTGTGGCGATGTAAAGTTATTAGTTACCCGGAACTCTGAAAACCCCAAAAATGGACCACGATTTTATGCTGCGCAGAACACACAGTCCAATATTGATGTACATCTTGTATATATTTCTTGTTTTTTTATAGTTCCTGTTGTATGAACTCTCTGTTTTGAATTCTGAATGCTTGCTTAACCCTTTTCCCAACGCAGACGATATCAAAATTTATTATTTTAAATATCATTTTTTTTAATTGTTCAAAAAATTTCAACAAAACCATATCATGTGACCCCTCGTTGGAACGAGCTCGTCGAGCTCGTTCCAACGAGGGGTCACATGATATGGTTTTGTTGAAATTTTTTGAAAAATAATATTTTTTCAACTGCTGAATTTGCATATTACGCGGGCGGATGCGGGCGATTCGTTGGGTAAAGGGTTAAACGTTTATTAATAAAAAGCGAATGGACAATGAGTTCAGTTGTGTTAGTTTTTACTTGAAATGAATTTTAGCATATTGGGTATATTTCTAGTTAAATCAATGTCACAACAACAATTGTATAAATGCTTCAACAAGCGAACAAAGATCATTTCACATTTTAACTTTCAACTCGTTTAACCAGTGCTTCATTTCTTCCCAAACAAGGTGATTAAAAATAGTGTACCTAGATGCATTAAGATGTGCTGTTAGGGGAGCTAAAATTGTCAACGAAACATTACGGAAACATGCATTCTGAGATCAAGTGGTCACAGCCACGAAACTGAAATTAATGAACAGGAACAAAACACTGCATCCGATTCAGGTCAGAAACATCGTTGTGTCCATTGACAAGTTGCTGTAACACAACGCCCCACCCCAAGAAATTTTGTTTTTCGCTCTCCAAAAATAGCAGCAATAGGGTATATCTCATAATTTCAGCAGTACAGACTGGTCGTAATCCATGCGTGGGCAATGATATCCACGCATGCGTTTACCAGGCAATAACAATCGCCATCAGCAAAATTTTAATTAATGAAACACCGAGTTGTACCCGGCTCTGCATTAATTAATTTTTTCATGATTATTCCTATAATTGGTATTTGGAATCTAATATTAATATGTCCCTGAATATATTGCCCACCCGTGACCAATCCATGGCGGCCGTACTATACTCAACACCTCAGACCATCCTGGGCTATAGGTCTAGAGTGTGCATTTGAAATCGATAGATGTATCCTACTTTTGATTTTTGATATTTTAGCACAAAAAGTGTACCCCTGTTCTTAATAAGGGTAGTCATGCTCTTTAAAATCAGTTGGGTTAACAATCAACCGAACCGAAATCAACTGGGTTAACTGAATACGAACCCAACTGGTTTTAGAGTGTAGGTGCACAATCGCTATAGCGAACCTCATAAATAAAACACTTCTAAATTTACGTGTTCTCTTCCTTGTTAAGAAATTGTTCAATAAGATTTTGGACCTGTTTTGGAAATTTCTATTAATGCCCTCAAAACGATTTAAAGAGGTGAATAGCGTCATATTATATATTAAAATCACAACTAAAACACACAGAATATCTGATTGTCAACTTTCCCATGAAAACAAACAATTTGTCAGTGCCTTTGACAAGAAAGAATATGCAACCGAGATAAGTATCCAATATCAATAATAAGGAAGAGATCGGTAGTTCTAATGTTTTGTGTTGCAACTAAGAGACTCAGAACTCCAGACTCGGGGAAAGTATATTCAGCATTTCGTTCCCGATTTATTAAAAACTTCCATTAGAAAATACAGGAAAATGAAATATAACTGGGTTTTTTTTTGGCCATGTGATTGTCTTGGGGGAACATTTCGTTTTCAACGATTTGAAACCTGCAAACACTTGTTTGTTCTTTTCAAATATAGTGATGAAATTGAAAACACACGATACATTCACATGATGGAAATATTTCACTTAAAGTATAACACTTGCATCAGAAAGTCTTCTGTTCCAATGCAAACTCCGAAAACTGGATTCCCCTTTGACTACGTTACGCAAATTTCAGCATTGGTTAATACGCCACCGATTCGAACTAATATTCGATTTTTGCCAATACGCAAAACATAAAACTGGAAAATTACGATTGGGTACAAAAACGCATTCACATCAACACACATTGCAGTCTTCAGAATTTTATTTTACGAGCATATCATTTGAGTGAAGTTGAACTATATTTGTTGACGATGCACACGTAAAGGCGAACATGTACATTGGAAATCGGATATCGATAAGAATACCAACTTCTTAAGAATGTTATTTTTCTGTTTTCCAAATATATTGAAATTTAGTACACTCGAACATTATAAGTTATTGTGATGAATTGATGATAACATGGTCTGAGGTTTGCGGCTAGGAGTTTATGTTTATCCGAGACGCGAAAACGTATATGTTCCAATAGACACTACCCATAGCCCAAAACCTGCATCGTGAAACACGAGGGACTTATTTACTAAACTTGTGATCGTTAAAAGTTGCCTTGTTCAAGGCAACTTTTAACGATCACAGGTTTAGTAAAAAAACATCTCGTGTATCCACGGCGGCACTGGATAAATAATCAGTAAACTAGATAAACTCATTCCATCTTAGTTCAAATCGTAAATCGGGTTGTAATTTAAACACCGGAACAACGTCTGCTGCACACGTGAAACATCCAGAAAAATGAAGCGGCTTGCCTGTCACTCTGTTGATGAAGCAGATACGAAACGGACGACGTCATTACAAATATTTCGCGTTGTGACGTCAGACGGTAACATTTGCCTCTTGAGCCGTAAACATAGAATATACTAAGCGAGCTCTCGTCCAATCAGAGGAGGAGGGTGTTAGTCTTATTGGAACATTTAAGAATGTTAGAAGGATATATGTGGACTTTTATCGATGTTGGCACAAAAATCCTATTTTATTGTGATAACCGTGTTACCAGAAATAGCATCAAAATACATCGTTGACTCAAACGTCTCTGCTATTTTCAGATACATTAATTTAATAACCGAAATATTCACGATCTTATGCAGATCTGTAATAGAGATGTGCGGAATACCATATATTCCGTTTCGTATCGGTATCGAGGCAATACTGATTTATCGTACCAAGGGAGTGTCAAACTACCGAAATTTCGGTATTGAACTAGAGAATTGTAATTTGTTGGAAAATTACGGGCTTTCCCAACTTTTTAATGTGAAAAGGCAAACTGTATTGTACACAAAACTATCGATCAGTTTTGAAAACAGAAAATTTAGTGGAAATCAAAGTTTTTGTGATGCTACTAGTTTTTATGCAGCCAAAACAGATATTTGAGATACAGCAGGACACCAAAACATTTAACACAAAATTTGCTCTTCAATAATTACAGAATAGTTTCATAGAAAGCAAAACAAGCGATGTCCTTTGTGCTTTGGAAAAAATTAGTACATATGAATTATGGGAGTACGGGCCGGGGTTTCATGAAGGACTGTGCCCCAACTCACCCCTGAGTCAGGAAGGAGCCGATTTTTCGGCCAATATGCCAGAAAATGTCGGACAATTTAGTTGCCAGAAATTACAAAACATTTTGGTTTTCCACACAAAATGTTGTTTTCCTATCTCATCACTTAGAAGTTGCAACTAAACTGACCATTATACTGTACAAGTTGATTCAGTGGAACCGTATCCACGTTAATATTATTCATTTATAATCACACAAGTACACATAAAGAGCTCTATTACTGCATATTACGGGAGCACGGTGGCTCAGAAGGTAGAGATGATTGTTGCAATCCAAGAAGTCCTCGGTTCGAATCCCGCCTGTGGCAACCACATTGTGTCCTTGAGCAAGACACTTCATCCCAATTTAAGTTTCCACGTGGGGGGGGGGGGGGGGGGGCATGATGGCGATGTGTACTAAGGGTACTTTGAGGGTGCACTTGTCTTCAACCAATGCTAACCCTGCTTTTGTGGAGTTAGTATGTTGGGGAGTCTGAGTCGCTTGCCATTGCTCGGTGGTTCTTTCCAGGTACTCAATGGGAGGGAGACCCACCCCTCCCATCCCCCCCATACCCAAATTTGGCATTTCCTCCTGAAACTTAACTTTTTCGGGCTAAAAGGATTCACCCCCCCCCCCCCCCATGAAAAATAGCCCTGTACACCTATGCAATGAATACCTGGACTTGAATAAATACTGTTCTTATGGTCATGATATAGCTGTAGATGCTGAAAGTGACCTTAAATATCAATAATTAATTTATTCTCTATCATTTTGTCTGTTTGTGAATGTGTGGGATTTGTCAACAAACGAGGGTAAGCTTCCAACTCCATGATTTCACAATTTTTCCAACATATCTGTTTCAGATACAATGAAGTACATGTAATATGAGTTACTATCACACACAAATTAGTTGTTTATTTGATATGGTTTAAACCTTCTAGAGAGCTAGTATACACAGTGATGGGTACAGTTCAAGTCAAAATGAGTTGATTAAAGGGATGTTGAACAGCTTGTTAATATTTCTTGCATTACATTACTACTTTGCTATTTATTGACAGAAGGATTTCACAGAGGGTTTCCCTGACAGTATTTATTTATTGGTGTTTACGGTCACATACTTATCCACAATGGCTAATCGTGACCGTGACAGTTTTATGGGTGGGAGAAGTCGGAGGACCCAGAGTGAACCACCGAGCATCGACGAGCAACTGTCAGCTCAACATTCTAATTATGTTCAAGCTCCGCTGAAGCAGGGTACCAGCGGTTGAAGACATGTGCACCATCGACATGCAGTACGCCTTAGTACATGGCATCATGTTGGCAACCGGGATAAAGTGCCTTGCCCAAGGACATTACGTGGGTCGTCCCAGATAGGGATCAAACTCGGAACCTCTATCAAAAAAGTCAAACAGTCTACCACTGAGAAAATGTGCTTTCCTTCCTGGCGGTATTCATATTTGCACGGCCAAACTGGTGTTGGATAACACGGAACACCAAAACATATAACACAAAATTTGTTCCCCATTGATTTTTGAAAGCAGTTATGAAAAGCTCAAAGAGCTATTTCCTTTTTGTTTTTGGACAAGTGAGTATTCACTCAAAGTCATTTTTTGCAGACAGTGCTATTTTTAAGTGACCAAAGCACATCTTTCATTAAGTCCCAGAACATAACTAAAGCCGGATTTATTGATTAAACATCTCTGCATATAGCAAAGCAAAGTGTCTCAAATTAACCCATTCCAAAATGATACTAGAGAGTAACCAAAGTTGGATAATTTGGCTATTTCCAAATGGTACACTTATTCTCACTCTCATTGTGTTTAAGGGTTAAATCTGAGATTGAAAAGGTATATCAATCTTACTCAGGGAAGGTGAGTACAGAAAAGTAGGAAATTAATCAGAAAATGAATTTTGTCTGACGGTACTAATATTTGTACGAGCAAAACTGGTACTAGATTTATTTATTTATTTATTAGGTTTTAACGACACATTAACAGCCAAGGACATATTATGTCGGTGACAGTTGCATGCGCGGAGGAAGCCGGAGTACCCAGAGAGAACCACCAAGCAATGACGAGCAGCTGCCACCTCCCCAACATAGTGCCTCCGCACTGTAGGACAGGCAGGGTTGCATTGGTTGAAGACATACGCACCATCGACATGCAGTATGCCTTAGTACACGGCGTCATGGTGCCTCCATGCGGACAGTCGGGGTGAAGTGATACAATGTCGGATATATTCCAACTATGCACCGATCATGCAAGGCAGCAACTTGAAATTCTCAGAATGTTTCCTACTGTCCCTGCCCGACAGTTTAGTATCTTTGTCAAGTGCCGAGACCGCGTGGAAATACCGTGGATCAGGTGGAAACCGAGGGTACGATTCGTCCCTACTTTATTCTCAACTCAACGACTTTTCCATTCATTATTTACCTGTCATCGGCTGAGTTGGGTATTATATCTGTCTATTTGATGAACTTTTCAACCTTAACTATTTGCGGCTTCATGTAGCACCACTGAAAGGCCACTGCACGGTTACCAATATATTCAGGGATTGATTTTACGAAAATAACAATTATTCCGACTATACCCACATGGAAACTCCTAAATATGCCAAGGGTTAAACATTTTATAATGACGTATAAAACAGATGTTGTCATGCTATGCATGCTGCATGCAGGCATAGAAAACATTCAGCGCTCAATGAATTAGGAATGGAGTAAATTGTCACTTAAACCTACAAAATTCTGAAAAAATGAGTTTTTTTCGACGGCATCTACCATTATGCATCTGAGACAGGGATTGCGTTAAACTTTACAGCAACCTTATAACAGAAAATATTCTTGGAATTGAACTGTGAATC
This sequence comes from Pictodentalium vernedei, assembly GCA_031216915.1. Lineage (NCBI taxonomy): Eukaryota > Metazoa > Mollusca > Scaphopoda > Dentaliida > Dentaliidae > Pictodentalium > Pictodentalium vernedei. Next base: position 359,904,823 of record CM062289.1, read on the forward strand.
CGAATTTCAAAAGCATTTTCGGATATTCTATTCCAAACTACCACTGCACGCTTATCAATATTCAGTGATTTTATGAAAATTAAAATTATTCCGACCATACCCATATGGGCAGTCTCGAATCTGCCAACGCTTAAACTTTTAATAATGACATATAAAACAAAAGTTGTCATACTATGACTGCTGCATACAGCCATAGAAAACATTCAGCGCTCAATCAATTAGGAATGGAGTAAATCGTCACTTAAACTTACCAAATTCTGAAAACGAGAGTTTTTTTGGACTGCACCTATCTTTATGCAAACAGAACGAGCATAGGGTTAAACTTTACAACCAAACTTACAACAGCAAATATGCTCGGTAGGCAATTGTAAATACGAACATGTAAATCATTTTTCGATATTCCTTTCGAAAATGGAAGAAAAGTGAGCTCCAAATTAGCCAATTTTATGAAAAAATTTTAGGGCACTCAAATTCAAGGCCCGAAAACTGGGTGAAGGTTAAAACTTTGAATAAAATATATAACATCAAAATCGTTCTTGGATGAAGGCCCAATCCTCTCATGGAAAAGGTTTTGATACAATATGGCTCCAGTGCTGAGGAAGTGCATGCAAACGTTGGCGAAAATAACAATTATTCTGACAGTACCCTTATGGGAAGTCTCAAATCTGCCAAGAGTTAAACTTTTAATAATAACATATAGAACAAAATTTGTCATACTTTGACTGCTACAAGCAGCTATAGAAAAGATTCAGAGCTCAAGCAATTAAAAATGGAGTAAATCGCCACCTAAATTTACCAAATTCTGAAAAAACTGGAATTTTTTTGGACGGTACCTACTTTTATGCAACCAGAATGGGATAGGATTAAACTTTACAAACAAACTAACAACAGCAAATATGCCCGATAGTCAGTTGTGAATACGTACATGAAAAGTGTTTGAAATTAACCCCTTCCAAAATGATAGAAAAGGCAACGAAAAATGGCTAACTTTGGCATTTTCAAACGGTACCCTTATTCTCGGCCTCATTGTACTAGAGGGTTAAATCTGAGATTTAGAAGTAAACCGTAACTTTCTTTCACAATCATTGTTGCATCTACCCATACCAAAATAATTATTACAACTACCTTGTAATTAGAAAAAATTGCTCTTGAAGTTGGCGAAAATAACAAATATTCCGTCAGTACCCTTATGGGAAGTCTCAAATCTGCCAAGGGTTTAACTTTTAATAATAACATATAGAACAAAATTTGTCATACTTTGACTGCTGCAAGCATCTATAGAAAACATTCAGAGCTCAAGCAATTAAAAATGGAGTAAATCGTCACCTAAACTTACCAAATTCTGAAAAAATTTGAGTTTTTTTGGACGGTACCTACTTTTATGCAACCAGAATGGGATAGGGTTAAACTTTACAACCAAACTTACAACAGCAAATATGCTCGATAGTCAATTGTAAATACGTACACGAAAAGAGTTTGAAATTAACCCCTTTCCAAAATGATGGAAAAAGCAAACAAAGTTGGCTAATTTTGGAATTTTCAAACGGTACTCTTATTCTCACCCGACGAGCTCGTTCCAATGAGGGGTCATAACCTATGTTTTAGAGACAATAAATGAAAAAATAATGAAAATTAATTGGCGATGTTTGATAATAGCGCTGTCCGGATTTGGCCGTTACGTTAAGTAAAGGGTTAAATAATATAATTATCATTAATAATGAAAAGTAGTAAACACAGTAATCGCTTCACTGGACTGGTTACGTGAAATAATTCATTCGAGGCGAGGGACTATATTTTAAAACACTCGTGCGCACTCGTCGTGTTTGTACAACGTCCCTCACCTCTCATGAATTATTTCACGTAACCAGTTCACTCAAGCGATTACTCTCTATATATTGGTATTGGTGTGATTACGTGTATGTTGTTGATACCAAATGCCGATACCGAGGTAAATCATTATAGAAAAACTGATACCGACAACGAACTTGAAATTTCAATACCGACCTGCCTTTCAAATTGGTAAACAGGTCAGTTATTATTGTTGTTAAATTATTTGATGAAAGCAACAGCCAAGCTTCATCAGACAGTTACCGCCGAAGGTCGATACTTTCAAAACAAACAAAACCTATAAATCCAATATAAAACAGAATTCATGTTCATAATTAGAATTCATGCTGACTTAAAATGGTGATTGGTATAAATCGTCTGCATGTGTCGAAGGTCATTTTGTTGAGGGGATGACCATAGACTCTAAAATCAGTTGGGTTGAAAAATCACTCCAAATCAAGTGGGTTGAATGAATATGCACCTAACTGTGTTCATATTCACTCAACCTAGATAATCTACGTTTGTGGTTGAAAACCAACTGAAATCAACTGGGTTGAGTGAATATGAACCCAATGGCGCCACAAAATCGAATTCCTCCGGAATCCCTTGCTTCTGCCTATCCTAGTCTATTCCATGGCTTATTCTCTCCATTCCTTGTCCTGTCCTGCCTATGTTATGACTTCCCCGATCTCCCATACAGCACAGAGGCACATACGGGTATTTGAGGATACTTATGACATTGTGGTCTACTATTTGAGGATACCTTTTGAGTATACCTATTGAGGATACCTTTTGGGGAATACCTTTTGCATGATACTTGTCTCAGGACATCTATATGAAGATAGTTATGGCTCCTGGTACCTGTTTTGCCCGGCCTTCTAGACCGCCCTAAGACCTTCTTGGGTCTTAAACCACCACTGTAGACTTATCCATAGTCACCACCATCTGTTGTGTAATCCAACACTATTGTATTCACTCAACACTATAGCCTTCAATCACCCTTGCAGTCTTGTGCCATTACTGCCTTGTACTATTACTATTCGCTACCACTATTCTGTCCTGTGCTAGATTTTCTGACCATTACTGGCATTCAGCACTACTAAAAGCTTAGGAGCTACCCCCGATTCTTTTAGGAAATCAAGGCTATCAGTCTATACAATGCCTAGATGTAGTAGTGCAAGATAGGGTTCCTTACATATAAGAAACTGCATGTTGATCGTACCGAGATGTGCAGATGTGTTAGTACACATTTTGTCACAATGTATACACATTGTATGCAGCACATGGGCACATCTTGGATGTGCTGATATATGATTGTGTGCTAGTGGACAATGTGATACATAGTGCACTAACACATAGCACATACGGGTATTTGAGGATACTTATGATATGGTAATGTATCATTTGAGATACCTTTTGAGGGTATCTTTTGCATGATACTTATCTGAGGATATCTATTTGAAGATAGTTATGGCTTCTAGTACCTATTTGGCCCAGCCTTACGCCAAGACCTTCATAAGTCTTAAACCACCACTTCTGACTTGTCCATAGGCACCACCATCAAATGCATTCTCCAAAAGGCATCCTCAGCAGGTATCTTCAAAACGTATCCTCAAAAGGTATCCTCAAATAGTACATCTTCATGTGCTAAGTATCCTCAAATACCCGTATGTGCCTATGTGCTGCATGTGATGTGGGCACAGTGTGCATAAGCACACATGCACATATCGCTACATGTGCTACATGTAATGTGTACACATTGTGCACTAGCACACAAGCGCATCTAGGAAAGTCAGAATATACTATAGGGAGATGGCGAGGTCATAACATAGACCGAACAAGGGGAATAAGGTAGAATAGACTAGGATAGGCAGAAGCAGAGGATTCCGAAGGAATCAGGACTAGTGAAACAATTGTCAGGCTGTTTGTGGTAAGTCTAGCCGATAATTTTGGGTAATTATATTGACTCTTAAACAAGGAAACGCTCTTGTTATTGGATAAAAGGAGGATTCTTGGAAACTCCGTACCGAATAAAGTGATTTCAGACACATTTTTGGTAAATTGAGGAAATTGTCGGGTCTTTTGGGGTAATTGGATTGACTCTTATACAATCTAATGCGCCTTATAGCACATGTTACTCTTATAAGATCAAAATGGGGTTTTGACAAGTTCCTTTCAGTGGTTTTAGAGAGTTTTTGGTAATTTGGGGAAATCTGTTTGAGTAATAAGTTTTACTCTTATACAACGAAATGCACCTGTTACTGAAAAAAGGAGTCTGTGGGAATCCGTACCAAACAGAGTCCGCTACGTTAGTTTTGCATGGTTTCTGATGATTTGGGGAAATTGTCGGGTCTATTTGGGTATTTACTCTTATACAAAAGAACACACAATCCGAACATACCCCTGTCCTACTGGAGGGTTTTGGGTTATATAACGACCACGTGCTACAATAGAAACCAAGATGGCGGCCTCCAGTATACCAAATGGACGACGAAAACATTATCACCCTAACAACACGGACTGTGCATGCGCACTAACACCATTTATCTCTATGGTAATTACGTCACGACAAGGCCGCTTACCCGGCCTACTTCGGAAACCCAACATGGCGCCACTGGGTTATGTGACTATGCCGTCACTTCCGAGGTCATCCAACCTAGGGGTTCAATTTTCCTTATTTTTATCATTTTTTTGTCTCAAAACATAGTTCACTTTACTCGGAGGCAGATATTCAAAGTAGGAATTATTGACATCAATGAACATTTCAGTTAACGACTCAATGTACAGAGCATCTCTTAGTAACCCAGCATGACAGAGGCAGTGTCAATACATTCTACACTGTTGTTGGTTATGAGCTTACCAACACAGTCCAAAGAACGTATCGACACCTCCCACATCACAATTGGTGCCCAACAAACTACAATTAAAGCCAAGGCCCACATGATGAACATCCAGGGTTGTTGCAGTGTACAGAAGAGGAGTATGAATTAAGAAATGATTGCGTTAGCATTCTTTTAAATACTGTACGTGAGCTCATATTTTTTCAAATTATGATCGAATTGATTCCACAGTTTCGGAAAGGTGTATATTGGAAGTTGGGACAGAGAGTCCACTTTATATCAGTTACAAGTTGCAATATTTGCCAGGTTTTGATTCCTGTTGTTCTGATTGAGTAAAAATTGTCAAAACTCTTAGGTAGGATTTTATTATTCCTATCGCACATTAATAGCAGAACAAGTACACTTATGGGTTGTCAGAATTTAATATGTTATCTTTTCGAAATAGGGGCGGAGTGTGAGAATTGTATTTTTAATTTTAATCATATGAGTGGCACGTTTCGGCAGAATAAATAGAGTTTTTTTGTGGTAGTCGCATTGTCCCATACTTGGATGCACTACAATAAATGACCATATATAAACGCAAAATATAGTGACTTTAGGGCACTATGGAGGAGTGTCATTTTTACCTCGCTGATCAAGTAGATAGTTTTCAATATCTTGGAACAAACATGCAATATATGATGGTCGAACTTTGAATTTTTATCAAAGAAAACACCTAAGAATTTAATAGTTTTTTCTTGAAACAAATTTTGAATGCAGACTAAATTTATTTTATGCGTGGATAAGGAGTTACAGCCAAGTAATTTTCATTATGGGGAGGGTTAATTAGCAAGCGCTTTGTGTTTTAAGAATTAAGACATATGACATTTGCCTCACAACACACTCTTAATTTCTCAGTCTCATCCTTAACATTACTGTATAGGGAATTATATGCAGACAGAGACGTACAAGCTGTTTTGTCATCAGCCAAACATAGCATATATGGGGTGGCAGATTAATTTTTTGCACAAGCATAATAAAAAACAGAAGTTATCCAAGTACCGAACCTTGAGGTACACAATTTAGGATTTATTCAACGTCTGAAGATGACCTGGTGTATGTGACGAGCTGAGCTCGTCCAGGGACATTACTTGTAAACCACCCATTTGTGGGGACTCAAAACCACAAAATCTGAGTTTTTAGAGAAGTCTTTTGTGATTAACAGTGCCAAAAATTTTGAAAAATCCAAGAATAGACATCAAGTACTATTTTTACTTGTTTTGTTGTTATAGTCAAAGACATCATGCAGGACTTGCAAAATAGGGTAGTGTGTTGAATATCCTTTTTGAAAAGAACAGTGGTGTCTATACAAAATTTTGTTTTACTTTGAGAAACTGTACAGCCTAATTTATACACAAGTTTTTTCTAATAACTTTGAAAAGCAGATAAAATACTAATTGTCATCTAATTATCTAATGATCTTGAATAATTGTCTCACTAACTTTCAGGATCATGTACATGTTTGTAAGTTTAGGGCCGAGTAAGATCGAGAGAGGCAGGTTGTAACAACTGGACTCTAGGATTTGGGGCGGGACTAATAACACAAGTTGTCAATTGAACTGGACGAAAACTGTCAGTATTTTCAGGCCTGGAAACAAAAAGCAAGTTACACAATATTACAAGGTGGCAACTAATAGTAAAGGGTGTTGTAGTGTTTCCGACTGATCTGGTTTTACACTGCCGGTCATAATGTTTACGTCCGGAGCCCGGCGGCCCAATTGTTAAAGCTTTGGAATTCAAACCGTAATGTCCAAGGCTCGATCTTGACCAGCGGTAACAGGGACGTGTTCGTGGACAAGCCATTTAATCCAGATTGCCCACGCTGGAGCATGTTGGCGCTGTGTACTAAGGCATACTGCACAATGAGGGTGCACTTGCCTCCAGCTGCTGCTAACAGTAATTGTTCATAGTTAGTATGTTTGTGTTCCTCGTCAGGAGGCATTGACAGTGGGGTACATTCTTTTGCACTGTACAGATTTTGATCTTGTCAGACGGCAGTATTTTAATGTTGAGTCTCTTCGGGACCTATCTTACAAAACAAAATTCTGTCGTTCCTGAAGGAAATCAACATTTTTAATAAATTTTAAATTGTTTTTATTCTTTTGAATAACCATCAATTCATATCTATTTCACATCTTGGTTTACACTGAATTCTTTAAACAACAAGTCTCATTTCTCATTACTATGTTCACTCCTTAATTTTAATCTTCAAATTACATCAGCTTGGCTTTATTTATTTCATAGAAGATAATCACATATTTTAGAAAGTATATTTTCCATCGCCACGACACAGCCTTGGCTACTGATGTGGCGTAAAGCACCAATAAACAAATAGTTAGTTCGTTGAGGAATTTAACAGTTGCTCGCACTGCTCGGTGGTTCTCTGAAGGTATAGACAAAAAAGCAAAATACAAAACCGTTTATGCCTTAAAAGAATTTTCGCCCAAATAATTAGTAACAACTAACGCGCGATCTCGCTAAAGCGAGATCGCGAGTTAGTTGATGCTATTCATTTTTGCGGAAGCTCTGTTAAGACAAGCGTGGATCCGACTTGGCATTCTCCTCACCAAACGTCCAATCAGCTTGACTGATTCCATTACATTACGTTGCTCCACCGACGATTGTCCCAGCGCTGTCGTGCTCCACACCAATTACGCCTTGCTGCGATGCGACGTTAAGTCAAACGTGGAATTATTCGAGGTCGTCGAGCGTACAAATTCCAGCTGTGTAGGCGATTTCGGATTGTCTGACCACTGAATCGCACATCTGTCGCTCGGTGCAGCTGCCGTCCAATTTCTGAGGCACTTTGATGGCGGTTACGTTATGCTGTGGTTCGGATGAAACGATCCTGGTTAGCAGTTGTCGCCCTTGGTCGACCTGACCGACGTCTGTCATCAACGTTGCCTGTCTGACGGTAGCGTGACCACAACCTGCTAATCATCGATTGAGTAACGTTGAGAATTTGAGCCATTGCAGTCTGTCTTTTGCCAGCTTCCAACATGTCAACGGCACGTAAACATTCGTCACGTGTCAGTCTTCGCATACCTCAAAAGTTACGTTTCGATCAGAAACTATTGATGAACGAGTTCATACCAAGAAAAGAACGATGAGACCTCCGAAAAAGTCCGTCCAGTACAAATTAAATTTTCAAAACGTACCCCACAGACATTAACGCGGCGCTCGTGCGAATAACCTGCACGAAGTTTTCGTGGGCCGGTGACATTCATGATCCACACTAAACTTGGTAACATATTGATGTGTCCAATCACGCGTATCCAATACCATTTTCCGAAAATATCAACATCAGTTTGAATATCCCCTACTTTTTTTGAATAGTGTTTGTCAAACAAAATATAATTGGTCATGTGCCTGACAACAATACGACGAAACGCGCTCGAGATTAATGAGGAGGTTTGAATTCAATGGGAATTATCTAATTACTACTTATTTTGGGGGTGTTTACATTATTTTTATGCGCGTGGGTGGTGGGGAGTGGGTTTTGTAGGTGTTGTAGTCTTTTTTGTTTTTCATTATTATTTTATTTATATTTTATTTTATTTTTTGGAGGGTGTAGTTTTTTTCTATTTTTCAGGTTCTTTTACTTCTTTTTTGTTCACTTTCCTGTTTCTCTGATGAACCTATACAGCCCGCTGGTGAATATTTGTTCATTATTCCTGACCTACTCCAACTAATCACTGTTTGTTTACTATGCTTCGTAGGCCTTCCTTCAAATATACTCACATACTCAATTTCTAAAGATCAAATTGAGATTGTTAAAAGAAAGACGAATATATTGTATCAGGCAATTTTACAACTTGCGCAAGTCATAATGTCAAAACCACCAAGCTGTGTAAAAATACTGTCAAATAATCTACAGCTCAAATATAGGCAAGTCTTCAACCATTGGTTAAAGGGAGTTTATCAATCAGTACTTTATAAAACTGATTAATCTATATACAACTGGATTGCTGGAACGCTCATTGGTCCATCATGAAATATGTCTCAATCTCTGCCATTTTAGGCCGGAGAGGGTGGATCTTGCCATAATTAAACAATGTTGAATAGCAAAAATTTGCTCGAATGTTTTCAATTTTCTGACGCTTCGCAATCGCAGATCGCTTTTCAAGGAATATACCTTGATGTCTATGAAAAATGAATAGGTTGATGACGTTTACAGTTTTCGCGGAAATACAAATTCAGCATTACAATGTATATAGAATAAATAGGTACTAGGGCCGGTAATCGGATTTAGACCACAAGTAAGATAAGGGTTTTAACCACAAGGCTCTGCCGAGTGGTTAAAGTCCCTATGCTACATGTGGTTGAAATCTGATTACCGGCTCAAGTACCTATTTGTTTTATTTATACAATGCTTTTAATAAATGCTCAACTTTGTCACTTAAAATGGAGAAAAAGATATACTTTCTATCGCAAACTCACGGGTTTGTTTTGTTTACATCTGCGACGGTGGGCAGTACTTCCGGCTGCATGTGAATGCTTGATTGACAAATAGACACATCGTAAACGTTGGTTGAATTTACCTTTCGTTTTCAGTAAAATTATTATCAACATTTCCTAAATTTTATTTTAAATATTTAATTGTAGGTATTTTAAATTTAATAAGACATTGCACGTAGTACATAGTATCTCAAAACGTTGTATGTTTGATTGAAACATCGCGAAGTGTACTATTTTGGTGTAAATTTTTCTAATGGAATTTACATTGAAAACGTTCTAACCGCAGCAGAAATTTTACACCGAGGTGATGTTAAAAGCTAACATTTAACATTCGGGCTTTTCGCAAACAGTATCATTGGTGAACATGGTATAAATTTCAATTATTATTGATAAAAAGCAAGTGCCAAAATGGAAACTGGATGATACCGTTGTACTTGTTTTGTCCTTAGCTTTCGTTTGCTGTTTGGTGGTGTGAAAGCTGTTACGCTGCAACTACAGTCGCAGTGTAACACCTTTCACGTCATCAAATGTCGACTATGGGTGGAGTTGCTGCTTTGATTGACCCGACGTCACCTGGCGGGAGGAGGGGGGATTGAGTTGCGCACTTTTAGCTGTCGTTTCCGCAATCCATTCTGTATAGCGATCAATGATAAAACCTAGTCGTCATGTATACTCTCCCAAAAAAGAAAGTGTGCATGCTAAAAAATAACACTAAAAATAGATATATATCATTTTCATTCATGGAAATTTTATTCAATCACAGATGAATCAATTTGTGATCAACACGAGAAATTTCATTACGCTACGACGAATACTCTTGGTACCATGGAGAGTCAAACACAAAAGTCACACACTCAATATCTGGTATGACCTCCGTCTGTATCGACTACTGCTGTGCATCTACGCCTCATGGAAGCGAACAAGTTATCATGGAAGTGTTGTGGGATGTTGTTCCATATTCTGATAAGCTGTCTTTGGAGTTCCACAAGCGTTGACGGTGCATGGGGAAGCCGGCGTAGCTGACGTTTCATTTCGTCCTATACGTGCTCAATGGGTAAGATATCGGGCGAATTTGCGGGCCAGGGAAGAACATCCACTTGTTGTTGCTGCAGATACTGCTGAACAACACGAGCTGCGTGGGGTCGGGCGTTGTCCTGCTGTAGAATGACGCCGGGGCCGTGACGTTGCAGAAATGGGACAACAACAGGTGTAAGCACTTCATCACAATATCTGGCTGCATTGAGATTGCCATCAATAATGACCAGCTCAGTTCTGTTACGGGCAGTGATGCCACCCCACACCATGAGAGACCCTCCCCCATAACGGTTTCGCTCCACGACACATGGATCTGCGTGGCGTTCGTTTCGACGTCTGTACACTCTCTGGTGGCCATCTGATGATGAAAAATGGAAACGACATTCATCTGTGAATAAAACACGTCGCCACCAGTGTAAGGGATGCCTGAGATGTTGTCTACACCACTGCAGTCAAAGCACGACGATGACGTAACGTCAAAATCGGACGAATTGCAGGTCTTCGAGGACGTAAGCCGTATTCTCTCAGCCGGTTGATTACTGTTTGAGGATGTATCCGTCTCAGGTTAGGGATGTTCCTGGCTGTCGTCGTTGCCGTTTGTTGCCGGTTCCGGAGATGGACGACACGGATATACCGATCTTGTGCAGGGGTGGTAACTCGGGGTCTCCCGGAGCGGGGTCGGTCTCAAACGTCATCATGTTGTGCATGTCGATGGACTAGCCTGTCTACAGTGTTACGGTGGCAGTTCAAATGCTTGGCAACCTCTCTGTGTGTTCTGCCAGCTCTAATCATACCCAGGGCAAGGAGACGTTGATTCATTGTCAATCTTGGCATGCTAATGTGGAGTCGTTTTAACAGCAGCGCAAGTTTGAATATGAACGATAGGAAGGCCTTACTTTAGTGTTTAAATACCCAAGGATTCACACTGCTGCATGAATTTTCAGTCTCTCCACGTGCAAAACATGCCTTTTCACAAACATGCAGCACGTCATTTAACGTTAATGCAATTTTAACGGGGAAAGCTGTTTTTGTGTTCAATATCACTTATTCATGAACACTCTTTACACCTACGAAATTATTTTTTTGGAGTTTGATCAATTTCTGCAATGCACACTTTCTTTTTTGGGCGAGTATATTTACTTTTGGTTGAAATGGGCGCGGAGAGTCCTTTCCAATAGAGTTTTACATCGCAGCACTCAACTGTGAAAGTAAGATATTTATACCAAGGTCATTTCGCGATCGAGAAAACATTCAAGTTATTTATTTATTTATTTATTTATTTATTGGTACTTATTGGTGTTTTAAGGTCACATACTTATGCACAATGGCTAATCGTGACCGTGACAGTTTTACGGGTGGAGGAAGCCGGAGTACCCGGAGAGAACCACCGAGCAACGACGAGCAGCTGTCAGCTCTCCAACATCGTAACTCTGAACTCTGCACCACAGCACAGGCAGGGTTAGATTGGTTGAAGACATGCGCACCATCGACGTGCAGTACGCCTCAGTACACAGCGTCATCGTGCCCCCATGTAGGCAATCGGGGTGAAGTGTCTTGCCCAACGACACAACGCGGTTGCCGCAGGTGGGATTCGAACCGAGGACCTCTCGGCTTGCAGCCTGCACCTCTACCAACTGAGCCACCGCGCCCCCTTCAAGTTATTTGTCTAAGGTCTAGAAGTGTAGGCAAATGGAAATTGGCCGCTATATTTTTAAGGCGAATGCTAGACGAACAAAACGGTCGTTCAGCCAATTTGTACGGGCCTGTGGGATGATTTATTATCTGTTCATACATGTAAGTGGGTGATTTGGTCGATCCTTTTGATAATTGGTTAACTGTTCTGCGCAACAACACGTGTTATATCGATGAGATGAAGAGACAATGCACCATGTGTATTTTCATGTCGCCAACTCCAGTAATATATATACAACCCATGACAAAATTAATAGCACAGTTTTTTTCCAAAATATATTGACGCATTTCATTCTGATTAAAAATGAAAAAAGAGAAGTCTGAAAATATTTTATGTCTATATTTTGTTTTCAAAATAGACGCGTAAAACATATATTAAACATCATTTAGTCAATTAATTATTCTTACTGCATTTATTACTTATTATTATTATTTATTGGTGTTTAAGGTCACATATTTCTGCACAATGGCTAACTATGACCGTGACAGTTTTACAGGCGGAGGAAGCCGGAGTACCCGGAGAGAACCACCGAGCAACGGCGAGCAACTGTCAGCTCCCCAACATACCAACTCCACACAAGCAGGGTTAGCATTGGTTGAAGACAGGTGCACCATTGACGTGCAGTACGTCTTAGTACACAGCGTCACCGTGCCCTCACGTGGGCAATGGGGGTGAAGTGTCTTGCCCAACGACACAACGCGGTTGCAGCAGGAGGGATTCGAACCGAGGACCTCTCGGTCTGCAGCCTGCACCTCTACCAACTGAGCCACCGCACCCCCCCCCCCCCCCCCCCCCCCATTTATTTATTACTTAAGTGAGACAATGGTCTTCTAGACATAGTTTGAATAGAGCTCTTCGTCTCGTGAGAGAAGATTTTGGATACGTTTTTTTTTTTCAAATCAAGAAATTTTTCTCCACTCCGAACATATTTTAATTATTTATAACAGTGTGTCTGAAAGTGTTGCATTGTTCTTCATTTATTATGCTATGTCTTTTCCAAATTGTTTCCGACTATAAATGCATGTGGAAACTGGCCATGAAAAGAAATTCTTGACCTTCTGCTTGGAAAAATCTGTTGAAGTTCCGTTATTTTTCAGAACCCCAGAACTATTGATTTGCTGCATCCAAGCATTATAAACACCAATGTATATTTTTTTTAATTCTGTGGATACTGAAAATAATGAAAATGCAACAACACTTTCAGCAAGGCCAACAATACTCTAACCATTTGAACCCTGGTAGTATCTACCATGTCAGTTCAATGACACCAATTGGAAGAGTCCTTATTCAGTATTTGGGGTTTGATCAATTAATATTTTCAACGTGCAGCCTTAGAGCTGCACGTTGAAAATATTTATTGGTCTACCCGTCACATTCACTTAGAAGCCATCCAACTTAATGAAATAATGATGTGCGATACGTTGATGCTCCCAGGCCGGAAAATGGGCCTCTAGGGGTCAAAGGGTTAAATCATCTGGTGAAAGGTAGGGAGTTCAAGTTTGATATAAAACCGTGAATGATTCCTTCATAAAAGTGAGCAATGATTTCCCGCACATCTAGTAGGGTTTATGGTTGCTTCAGTAGTTAAAATATCTCTTATTTTGTTTAACCCTTTACCCAACGTAACGTCTAAAATCGGCAGGCCCTGTTCACATAAATCACCATTCAATTTTCATTATTTTTTTATTTTTGTCTTAGAAACATAGCTTATGACCCCTTATTTGAACAAGCTTATTGAGTGCGTTCCAATGAGGGGTCATAAGCTATGTTTTGGACGTAAAAAAAATAAAAAAATTAGTTATTCAATATTCTGCTTTTCGTGTTAGGTAAAGGGTTAAAAAAACATATTTTCTAAGTGACTATGAAATTTTTAATCGTTCTTATCAGTAAAAATTCATAAAATGACATTTTGGCGTGCTGTTTTACTGTATCATAATTGTTGGGTTTTTTTACTTCTCTAACAGCCATTGTAGACGGTTCTTTATATGATTTTTGTGAAATTATTAATTGGTCTACCTCCAAATAACAAATATGGACTCTTTCAGATCATATGGTATTGTGGGATATGGTTGGTGGTCTTGTATGGTAGTATATTATGGATTGTTATTAACTCGTAATTACGAGTTAATTGTGAAGCAAGTGTAAAGCAAAATAATAAAATTTGAATTTTCTGATCTCTCGGCTTGCACTGAGCACCAGTCATTCCAGAACAATGGTGTGTTCTTGTGAGTTCTTGTGGGTCGAAAATGTTTTCACGCTTGAGATTATAAATCCGATTTTGAAGAATATTATTGAGTCCCGGAATCTTTTCCACTGCGTTCTAACAAAAATTCAATATGTTTTTAAGAGCATTGGGTAAAGAAACACAAAGCATTGAACAAAAGCTAAAAGTCATTTATTAGAGAGAATTATTCTTCATCAGAACAGCGAGTACATTAGAATCATCAATAGACATACAATAAATTTCACATCTCGCCGTAAATCTTTAAAAGTAATATACTTAACATGACGATTCGTATTGTTTGTCGTATAAACAGGACGAACAAACAAGCATTGTTTCAGGTGACTCGACAGATCCGAAAGTGCAACAGTACTAAATTTGTTTAAATATTTTCCAATGAATGACGACCAATATAACGTTTTGTGAACATAATATACTCGTATCGTTTTTGTTTAAACATAGTAAGTATTTTATTCAACAGAATGCATCAAATGGTTTTTACAATAATTGATTATAGAAGCAAAGGTATTCTGTTGGGAGACCGCACGGCCAGATTGACCGCTTTCCTACTAATGCCCAATAATACAAACGCAAACACTAGGCAGCGTGTTTCAGAAGACGTGTTGTGAACAACGTATATTTCTCAGGAGAAATTATGATATGAGAATTCAGTGGATCTTTTTCTTTAGTCTTTTAACTTTGCCCACACTCCAGTCAACAGAGGGATCAGTTTGATCATGAACCTAATCCACGACAAGAGCATGCAGGATTGAATAACATGAAAATGGAATGGAGACGAGACATGGATCATGCCGCGACGGACGAAACATTCGGAGGTATTGGGAGAGATAATGGTGGATAGACCATGCCGCGGCAGGCGAAATGTTTGGACGAGCTGGGAGGGTAATGGGGATACGGTGATACCATGGGTATTCTTGCCTCCTCACCAGCCTCTCTTCAACAAATACATCTCCATACTGTCATCAGCCAGCCCCATGATGTTATGATAATGAGGCTAAGAGAAGTTGAGTTTAGAGGGGAGATAAGGAAGAAACAATGAAAAGGGTGGAGAATGAAAACATTGGATGAGATATGAGATAACAGACCTTAATTTCAAGACTAACTTTTCCTACGTTTCATCGAAATTGTTTTATTTTCTATAGGGAAACCTTTAACTGCAGAGGCCTTGTGAACACTTTAGCACCTACAGAAAGGCGGCAAGCACAGCACAATTATAAAATTTGACTGTTCAAAATTGTGCACATACGCTCTAAAATCATTTGGACTAAAAATCAACCCAAATCAACTGGGTTGACTTTTAAGCAAACTGATTTTTGAGAATAATTGTGGACAAGTACTATTGTTACGGCAAAAGGGACTTGGTATGGCTAAAATGGCTTGTGTACCACACTAAAGGAGCATTATGATATAATCGATAGGTCTTTGGGCATATAGTTGGAATTTTGTTGTCACTGCAATGCGCATTATTGTATGTTACACGGGTGAATATGAATCTATAAATGTCCTAAAAGTGCTTTCAGGAATGCGCCTCTTGTTGGAATTTCGCTTTCATTTTTCGAGGTCATTGTATATTTTTGGAAAAGTGTATTTGGGTAACTGCGCGGAGAAGTTGATCCTAGATTTACTGCCTTGTAATTGACTTAATTGTCTTGTCATCATTTGACAACTATCAACACAAAGAACAGATTTTATCGCCAACCAAATTTGCGAGGGGAACCCTTGTTACTATTTCGTCTCCTGATTTCAAATGTGTTCTATGTGTCTACTGGCAGCCTACCGGCACATAGAGCACATTTGAACTCAGGGAATGAGTTTCAGGTATCGCTAGCGATTCAAATTGTAATTGCATTGCACGATTTGTAAAACATTCTAGTGAAATTTCGCTTCTATTTCAAAATAGTCCGTCAACGATTTCCGTTCTGCACATATGTGCAGTGCTCAAAATAACATTTTTTCTTTGCGTAGCAAAATGCTATAAATTTCCCAAAAATGAATAGCATTTTGTAAAAATTACACAGCTATTTTTGTATTTAGAGTTATGTCATGCGATAGAATAGTTTCCATCCATTTCTGGGCATTTCCAAATGATCTGCAACACATGAAACATTTACTATGTCTTTTTTAACTGAACTGCCTTTAAGGGTTGCATGGACTTGGATATTTTCAAATAGCGTCTTGGTTGTTAAATAGAGTTCTCAAAATGGAAGTTGGGATTTTTAATTTGATGGGCTTGAAGTTATTTTTAATGTACATTTTATGCAAAATGCTGTAAAAACAGAAAGAATTTAAACCAATAGAATTCATCTTACATATGAAGTTGCTAATGATGCTTGATGGAGAGCTAATCTGAGTTATGCCTGGAATGTTCCACAATCAGAAGTAAAGCATCAGTGAATTAGTTTTCAAATTTTCATTTACATTTTGCGACACAAGATAATCAACTGCAGCCTAATAGGCTGCAGTTGATTATCTTGTATCGCAAAATGCTATACATAACTGAACATTGTGTAGCTTTTTGCAAGTTTTGCATAGCAAAAAGCGACGCGACACCGCTTATTTTCAGCCCTGATGTGCGGAACAGATTTTCATTTTCCGCATGTTCTAGTGTTGCTGTAGATGAGGATTACATAGAATAGGCGTGTAATAAAAACCAAACTGGCTTGATTGAGTCTGCAGAAATGTTAATAGGTTTCTGTGCATCATAAAACTGTAATACATGTTCACTAGATTATATATTTTTATTTTATTGGTGTTGAAGGTCACATACTTATGCACATTGGCTAATCATGACCGTGACAGTTTTACGGGTGGAGAAAGCCGGAGTGCCCGGTGAGAACCACCGAGCAATGACGAGCAGCTGCCAGCTCCCCAACATCGCAACTCCGCACTGCAGCACAGGCAGGGTTAGATTGGTTGAAGACATGCGCACCATCGGCGTGCAGTACGCCTTAGAACACAGCGTCGCCGTGCCCGCATGTGGACAATCGGGGTTAAGTGCCTTGCCCAAGGACACAACGCGGGAATCCGAATCGATCGCTCAGACGGTCACCCATCCGAGGACAAACCGGGCTCGACGTTGCTTAACTTCGGTGATCTGATGAGAACCGGTTACCGCAACGCCACCGCGCCCCATGTTCACTAGACAGAAGTAGTTTGATATTCTAAAAATCTTGTTCTACAAATGTCCAATTCCAACTAATTTTCCTGTCAAGTAATTTTCCTTGACGTGCTGTTTGTGATGATAAATCAGGAATGAATCTGCCAAGAAAATTTACCACACCAAGAAATTGTTGTAAAGCTTTTTTATTATTAGGTGTAGGCATTTTAATAATATTTTCAATTTTCTTTGCATCTGGCTTCTGTCCTTCTGTTCATTTATTTATTTTATTTATTTATAGGGTTTAACGACACTTTTGACAGGCAGGGTCACCTCGTGTTCGACAGTTTCACGGGTGGAGGAAGCTGGAGTACCCGGAGAGAACTACCGAGCAACGACGAGCAACTGTCCGACTTCCCAACGTTCTGACTCCACACAAGCAGGTTTAGCATTGGTTGAAAACAAGTGCACCATCGACGTGCAGTACACCTCAGTACACAACGGCACCGTGTCCCCACGTGGGCAATTGAGATGAAGTGCCTTGCCCAAGGGCACAACGCAGTTGCCGCAGGTGGGATCCGAACCGAGGACCTCCCGGCTTGCAGCCGGCATCTCAACTTTCTTAGCAGCCGCGCTCCCCCTTCTGCTAATAAAGTATCACCTACACATGTGAGTTCAGAAACACTTGTCACACATTTATCTTTTTGGAGTTTTAATCCAACTTGTCGGATGGTATTTAAAACTTGCTTTGGACGTGTATCATTCAGATTTATTTGATCCCCAAATGATGATGTCATCAACTGATATGTCAACACCAGTCATATGTTCAAACAATGAATGATTAGTTTTATGGTATATCTCAGGAGCACTGCAGATTCCATATGGTAATCGCAAATACCTATATCTGCCGAATGGTGTATTAATGTTGTCAGATATGAACTTGGCTCATTTAATTTTAACTACCAAAATCCATTGTTGGCATCGAGCTTTGAAAATATTTTTGCTCCAGAAGATTTTGAGGTAATTTCTTCGCGTGTTGGAAGTTTGAAGTGTTCATACTTTATTGAAGCATTTAAGTTTCTTGGGTCCAAACAATGCGTAATGTCCCATTTGGTGTGTGAACTATGACCCATAGAATTTTCCCATTCAGTTGGTTCGTCTAGTTTGGTTATCACATTTGATGCTTGCATGTGGTCCAGTTCGACTTTAAGTTTCCCATGCAATGTGAACGAGACTTTTCAAAGGTTTCAATAACAGAAGAAGTATGTTTATTAAGTACTATATTCACTTCACCTTTCACAATACCTAAACTTTCAAATATGTCACCATACTGATCTGATAATTACTGGTTAAACTCTGTTTATTCTTAGCTTTGTCCACTAATAATACCCGTTGGATAAACCCATTTTATCACAACTCTGTCTTCCCAATATTGATTGAACTTTACTTGTATGATTCCCATGCTGAATATTTAATATGCACTGTCCTTTTACAGACACTTGGACACCTGAGTACGAAATCAATTTGAATTTGGACGGCAGTAGTTTTGGTTTTGACTTTTTATAATTATAAAAGCTAATTATATTCACATCAGACCCAATGTCTAATTTTAAGGTCAACATTATTAACTATCCATGCTTTATTTAATTTTCAGAGTCTGCGATCATGTCAGTTTTATTTTCCTGATAAGAGTTATTGATATTTTTCTGTTCCATTGAATCAATAAAAAAAAATCAAAATGTTAGCATAAGTAACATCAGAAGTGTCAACATCTCGACCCCTGAGTTCCAATGTGTTCTATGTGCCAGGAGGCACATAGAACACATTGGAACTTGGTGGACGGTCTGTTGAATGAGTTTGATTGTTAAATTTCCAGTTACTTCCCTTCCTACACACTTTGGAAAATGATTCCACCCACCATATTTCCGACACATTTGTCCTGTGGTTGGGCAATTTTGTTCTGAGCTATGATTGTAAATGCATTTTGTGCACATTATATCACTTTTTCGGGTGTGCACTTGAATCTCTAGTTTGTGAATAATGTTTTTTATACCACGATTACCTATTCTACTATATATGAAAAGCCTATGACATAAATTTTAGCTTTACACACCAACCATGGTGAACACGCCAGCGGTGAGATTTCAGTAGTTAAAATTTAGACCTACAGTGGAACTACACCCAAGCAGACCTTTGGTGACCTCGACCTGAATGTAAACTTGTCTAAATTTATCGCTCGTCGCCTCGCGAAGAGTGAAATGAAAGCGGCAATTATTTGTTACATTTTTAAATGAGTTTACCTCAGAAGATACCAAAAGTAACAAACATGCGTTGTTTCATGTTAATAAAGCATCCATAACTCGAAATGGTATGTTATTTTGTTATTAAAATGAAAAAAAGCCCTGTGATATGCGCGTTTCTTTCTCCATGTCGTTTCTGCGATAAAATTGGCAGCAGAAGTATCGCCCACGGGTGCTAATGTAAACAAAAACAGATTCACGCGTGTGTACATCTGCTGCTCAGTAAATTCGAGAAAAAATAATAGCGATTCTTAATAATCTGACAATCAAGTGATAAATAAAATATACCCAAAGTAGCTTGGTGTACAAAATGTTCACCACTCGTGTTGAACTGGTGTTAACCGCTCGCCAAAGGGACACGGTTAACACCACTTCACCACTCGTGGTGAATATTTGGTACACCAAGCTACTATGGGTATATTCTGTATTATACCATGCTCGCCAATGTTACTACCTGTGAAAAGCCAGTATGTTAAATTAGCTTTTAACCCCACTACCGGTTTAAAAAAATTTACAGCTATAGTCGGTAGGTCATCCAACTTGACCTTTGGCATGACGCAATTTGCCAACTTCGATACATTCACACTCCGCGATATGTTTCATTCAAACATACGACATTTTTCGGTACTATCTACTACGTGTAAATGACTCATTAAGTTTAAAATACCTACAATTGAATATTTAAAATAAATTTTAAGAATTGTTAATAATAATTTGATTGAAAAAGCCAGGAAAATTCAGTCAACTTTGACGATGTGTCTAGCTGTCAATCAAGCATTCACGTACAGCCGGAAGTACTGCCCACCGGCGCAGATGTAAACAAAACAAACCTGTGTGTTTGCGGTAGAAAGTGTCGTGTTTTCTCCATTTTAAGTGACAAAGTCGATTATTAATTAAGAGCATGGTATAAATAAAATAAATAAGTACTAGGGCCGGTAGTCAGATTTAAACCACTAGTAGAATAAGGGTTTTAACCACTCGGCAAGCCGAGTGGTTAAAACCCTTATTCTACTAGTGGTTTAAATCTGATTACCGGCCCTAGTACCTATTTATTCTATATTTTAACTGATTGGTGAAAATTCCTTGAGATGGAAGCATTTTTCACACTGTGATTTAATTTGTTTGGGTCACTGAATGATTTCATTCTGCTATCAGTTTCTTATGCTGCCTTTCACATATCAAGACATTTACGGAGTGTCAGATCATGTTCCCTTAATAATCTTGATACCAACTGATCATTCTGAATGCCTTCAACAATACGATCACGAATAATGTCATCGGTTTGGTGACCATTTTCTCAAGGTTTGGCTAACAGTTTCAGTTCAGTGTTTCCCCTTCTCTCTAAAAACATGTCGTTCGAAAGTAACGTTATTTCGTGGTATAAAATACCACGGGATGTAGGCAAAAAATCCCGGCGTACCAGAAATGCGATCTCTGAGGTGGAAAAATTTGCCTATTTTCGTGCTTTGGACAATAAAAAGGTGAGTTTGAGTACAAAATCTTTTTTTATTGTGTCTGATAAATATAAAGAGAAAAGAGTAAAGACATATAAACAATCGCCTATAATTGCCCAAATCGCAGTAGTTAATGTATCGTTGTTGTATTCCGACTTGATCACTTGCCCTTAAAATCCCAGCGAAAAACCCTCTGTAAGATTCGTATTTTCTTCATGAGAGGTTCAAGTTCGGCCGAGGGATTAAATTGGCATTGATAATACATGTATACAGAAAACCATCCTGCTCCATCCAATATTAAATCATTTAAATCTACCTGAATTGATGTCGGTGTTTTTCACTTAGTGTACTACACCACGGCGACAGTGAAGTGTACACCTCGGTGAAATTTACCCGCATACGAAAAGACATCGTTGTGATGGACCAACGACTTGCAATATATATGCCTTGCCATCATATTATAAGTTACATGGCGTGTAGCTGGCTGATACATTTCCATACAAGGCGATGAGTGTTCATATCAGGTGAGGCGAAGCCGAACCTGATATGAACACTCAGAGCCTTGTATGGAAATGTATCAGCCAGCTACACGCCATGTAACATATTTATTATGTCGAAAGTCCATGTAAATCAAGCGATTAATAATTTTCTCCATAAACAAACAACGGCCCGGAATTTATTTTTCAGGAACCACTATTGATAGCACCGCGCAGAATCATGAACAGTAACAGGCACCGGCACGTGTAACCATGGTAATTGTAAACAAATCATCACTTTGCGAAGGGCGATTGCCGTACTTGTTTACAAATGAAACGAATCGCTGCTTGCCACTGAGATCAGTGCTGCTTGCCAACTCGGCATAATCTGGAGGCCTCTTGCGTACATTTACTGTTGTTACTACCTAAATCCGATCCAAACAGTGACTGAAGGAGTCGTAAAACAAAGAACTTTTCAGACTACAAATATTATCTTCTACCTATCTTTTTACATATTTAATGTTTTAAATCACAAAATACGGTATCTTGAAAATATTTTCGGAACCTAAATTCTCTTATTTTGTTTTAATTCAGATTTTGAAAATTCGAAGTGAGGGGAATTGCATCAAAATAGTAATGGCGGCTACTCACCTGATATTAATTAATATCAGGTGAGTAACCCGATACGGTGGAATCTTTAGAAGGTATTCCAGCATTTTGATTGGACAAACTAACTTTGAGACATAATAATTATCAATTCAAAGTCATAGATCATTCTAAGTTGAAACATGAAGATGTCATAAACCAGTGGGTACATCGCCATTACAGTATATAATTGACAACCCAGATGCACTCGCACATGAACGAGATTCAGCCAGCGACTTTGGTCGGTTCGATCGATTGGGTCTATTTATCAACGTCTTAACCATCTCGAAAATATACTGTTGTCTAAACTTCGAGTCATTCAACTCTCGATAAGAAAAATACCGAAATCGGTCACCGCTGCGAATAGCTGTGATTTAATAGTCGTTGTAATATCGATATGCAGGTTCACACAGTACGTGGAGAGTGTATATTATCACTAAATCACCCGCGGAGTGGAGATTCCACACAAGCAATAATTGCAAATTTATTGCAACGCATAACAAGCACAGGCAAAGTTTCAACCAATGGACCTCCGGGTTAAACCCGGAGGTCCATTGGCTGAAACATTGCTTGTGTTTTTTGTCCATATGTATAAAATTTGAAAGTTATAGTTTGGGTGATAACTCCACTCAGCGGGTGATTTAGTTACAATCCACTCTCCACGTACTGTAAATACAACGCAAGTTGCAGTTGTTTTCGTTCGATCAAAGGCTTCCAGTAAAGGTAGTCTCTCCAGAGCACTCCGATAAAAAGAACCAATAAACTGGACATTTCGCAATTCTCAAAACACCACACAAATCGAATGATCGAAATCGAATCGTTTAATCGGAGTTCAGCGCAAATCCCCCCTCACGAAAAAAAACTCAGTAAATGAGGCGAATTCTGACGAGGATCGCGATGGCCCTACAGGCGTCTCTGTTGCGTTATCAATCGCCCCATTCAGGATCTTACGACTTCAGTATTATTTATGTGTTCATCTTATAGCGTTGTGCCTTTTCTGGTGAGTCGAGTTAGTTACGGACACCTTCTCGGCGTAGCCCGATGATTCCTCCGCGATACGCCATAATAGACTTGAGTCGTGATATCACCCAATCGCCATGGTGTACAGTATTCGTCTGAACGTTGATCGCCGGGGTGTACACTCGTGATGTCAACATTTTTCAGTTTTCTCGGCTAATGTCCACACGCAGCCGAAAAGAATATCTCGACTCTGTAGCACAATAAAAGAACTACCTGAACGTATTCGCGTTATCCGCGATGATGGAAGAACGATGGTACAATTTACAATATTGTATTGGATTTGTGATCGGCATGTGTGATTTCCAATAACAAACGCCCACCAAAGTGATTGCTTGCATTGCAACCGAACTATATGGACACGAATGAATAGAATGATAATCTATTAATCTGCGAAAAACAATAATGTTCATTTTTCACTATTGATAATTTAATTATCCCGCTTTTTTTAAGCACCTGTCTGAACTCGAGCAAAAACAGGCAATTTCTTCCACCTCAGAAATCGCATTTCCGGTATGTTGCCTACATACCGTGAATACGGTTCAAATGTTTTGATCAGTACATCGACGTCACCTTTTTCGTCGTCGTCAAACTCGAATGTATTGAATATTTAACCCTTTACCCAACGTAACGGACAAAACCGACCAGAGCTATTCTCAAAAATCGTCAATTAATTTTCATTTTTGTCTCAAAAACATAGGTTATGACCCCTCCTGTTTGGAACGAGCTCATCGAGCTCGTTCCAATGAGGGGTCATAACCTATGTTTATGAGACAAAAAATGAAAAACATTAGTTATTCAAGGATTTTGTTTGCAAGTGTCGTCTGTTTTTCATGTTAGATAAAGGGTTAAATAGCATCAGAACTAGCAAAAGTTAATAATTTAGCACACTGAAGCGTTTGTAGTTTTTGAATCTTTTTCGGTAGCTAACACATAAAGACGATTGTCTTGTATCCATCGTAGCCAATGTTCACTGACGTTTCTTTCAAAACACAGTTTGCTGGGTTGGTATCGAGTCAGCACTCATTTTGAAGTTTTCGCTTACAACTGAATTCGTTCAATATTTTACCAGCTTCTTTATTTTACCAATACCAGGTATAAATGTAACAACTTCTGACACCATGTTGTGGTATTTAGTTCATTAATAATTTGATTGAATTGTAAACAAATGAATATTTTTTATCGGGACCTTCGAAGAGTTTTACAGCGCGCTTCCGCCACTTAACTCCTACGGTTACACGAAATTCCCGGAATACAACAAACAAGTAAATGAAATGAATCAATTGATCAGTTATCAAATCTGGAATCCTCTACACATGGAACTTATATTTCAAGTTTTTTACCAGGGGTAAGCCAAGAAATTGGATCAGATTCCCTTCGTTTGAGTTGCTCGTTAACGAAATTTCCCATATATATATATATAAGTAATGGAATTTTCTTTGTTTTGAAATTCTCACCTCTGATATTCCTTAATATCAGATTAAATATACACAAATTATACATCAAAATGAAGGTTGGGGTATATAGAACACGAAACACATATGTAATCAACTCATAGAGCTGACAGCAGGCACCACTGGTTCCTGGAAGTCTGCTATCGTATTCGTAAGAGAACTGATAATAAAATAATATTTCGCAAAAAAACAACTCGTGGGCGATTGTGCTTCAGATATTAAACAAATAAAAAAAAGAAAAGAAAAGAAACAAAATTCCATTACTTAAGTAGCCCCTTAAACACGTAAACGTCGATCGTCTGTGTCGTGTTATTGGCCGAATGACTTATATTTGTTTTGTTTTTATTGTTTTGTTTTTCTTTTGTTCGCTGGTTTTGTTGTTCTTTTTTTTTTGGGGGGGGGGGGTCTTGGAGAGGGGGGAGGGGGCGGGGGGCTATCCAAGACCAGATGGTTGGCATCCTACCGATCTGTTATCTTTGAAAGCTTATGTTTATAAGGTCGAAACCAGCATCGAGAGTATGATTCGAAGCGTGAACTAAAGTGTCGATAGCAAAGGATGCTGAAGTCGTTAACATAAATTAAAAAATGATGGAGCCTAGAATGGATCCTCGCGGAAGACCGCATATCATTTCCGCATATATTAGAACAACACCCATCCTTTGTCAAGTACTGAACATGTCCATCTATGTAGTTCTTAACCCAGTCGTTGGTAATGTCTCTGATACCATAAAACTTTATAGAATTTTTAAGCAAGATAGTGTTTCTAATTGTATCGAAGGCCTTTGATGAATCTAAAAATATTGATAAAGTTTAATCTATTGACGGTTTAACCCTTTACCTGACATGAAGAGCATACGACACTTGCAAAATAAATTCTTCAATAACTATGAGCTCATTCCAACTAGGGGTCATAACCTATGTTTTTGTGACAAAAATGAAAAAATAATGAAAATTAATTGGCGATTTTTGAGACTAGCACTGGCCGTTTTTGACCGTTACGTAAGGTAAAGGATTAACGTTGTTGTTGATAATACTGTAAAATTTTTAACAGTATTCCACCCATGTCTTCCAAGTTCTATTTATGAAATGAATTAATATTTCGTCTTTGAACTTCTTGCTAACAAATTCCAACCAGCGCGTACTTTGTCTACACTGATCAATGGCAGTGGGTCTTGATTTTATTGTGTCTGGCAAATTCCAATCGGCGCGTACTTTGTCTACACTGTTCAATGGCCGTGGGTCTTAATTTTATTGTGTCTGACAAATTCCAATCAGCGCGTACTTTGCCTACACTGATCAATGGCAGTGGGTCTTGATTTTATTGTGTCTGACAAATTCCAATCAGCGCGTACTTTGTCTACACTGATCAATGGCCGTGGGTCTTGATTTTATTGTGTCTGACAAATTCCAATCAGCGCGTACTTTGTCTACACTGATCAATGGCCGTGGGTCTTGATTTTATTGTGTCTGACAAATTTCAATCAGCGCGTACTTTGTCTACACTGATCAATGGCAGGGGGTCTTGATTTTATTGTGTCTGACAAATTCCAATCAGCGCGTACTTTGTCTACACTGATCAATGGCCGTGGGTCTTGATTTTATTGTGTCTGACAAATTCCAATCAGCGCGTACTTTGTCTACACTGATCAGTGGCAGTGGGTCTTGATTTTATTGTGTCTGACAAATTCCAATCAGCGCGTACTTTGTCTACATTGATCAATGGCAGTGGGTCTTGATTATTGTGTCTGACAACTTCCAATCAGAGCGTACTGTGTCTACACTGGTCAATGGCAGTGGGTCTTAATTTTATTGTGTCTTACAAATTCCAATCATCGCGTACTTTATCTACACTAATCAAAAGCAGTGGTATTGCACTCTTGTTGTGTCTGACAAATTAAAATCATCGCGTACTTTGACTACAATGATCAATGGCAGTGGGTCTTGATTTTATTGTATCTTACAAATTCCAATCATCGCGTACTTTATCTACACTGATCTAAGGCAGTGGGTCATGATTTTATTGTGTCTGACAAATTCCAATCAGCGCGTATTTTGTCTACACTGATCAATGGCCTTGGGTCTTGATTTTATTGTCTGATAAATTCCAATCAGCTCGTACTTTGTCTACACTGATCAGTGGCAGTGGGTCTTGATTTTATTGTGTCTGATCAATTCCAATCAGCGCGTACTTTGTCTACACTAATCAAAAGCAGTGGGTCTTAATGTTATTGTGTCTGACAACTTCCAATCAGAGCGTACTTTGTCTACACTGATCAATGGCAGTGGGTCTTAATTTTATTGTGCCTGACAAATTCCAATCACCGCGTACTTTGTCTACACTACTCAAAAGCAGTGGATCTTGCATTTGTGTTGTGTCTGACAAATTAAGAACGCATGTCCGGTGTTGTAGAAGTGAAGCATGGTGAATTCGACCCAAGACCCTCAAACCTCAACTCCAATCGATTTTATTGAACCCTTTGCATAAAATCCGCATACCTTTGCGACACATTTGATATCCTCTCTGCAATATTTTGGTCGGTGAGGTTCAGAAAGATTTTTCGATAATAAAGCTTTGCTAACGGACATTTTATTTATTTATTTATTTATTTATTTATTTATTTATTTATTTATTTATTTATTTATTTATTTATTGGTATTTAAGGTCACATACTTATGCACAATGGCTAATCGTGACCGACAGTTTTACGGGTGGAGGAAGCCTAGAGTACACGGAGTGAACGACCGAGCATCGACGAGCAATGCTAACGGACATAAAGATTTGCACGCAAATGTGTTAGTTATTATTACTTTTAAATCAGAGAAGAGAGCCATGTGAATCTTAAATTTATTACTCGCCTATTCTTTGAAATCCCCATCTACAGCTACACAAAACCATGCAGAAAATGAAAATCCGTTCCGCACCTATGTGCCGGGAGGAAAGTCGTTGAGCAGACGATTGATAATCCGAAACTGAACCGATAGCGAAATAACTAAATAAAATGTTTAAAATTGAAGGATATGGCGAGTTCAATGTGTACAAAAATAGCGAAGAAGAAATAGAGTCGATATATGAAGGGTATAATGGATATCCAGAAGAAGAAGAAGAAGAAGAAGAAGAGTATGAATACACAAATTTGGTTGGAGATAAAATGTGCCCTTTTTGTTGATAGTTGTAAAATGAATTGCTGAGTGTCCTTCTAATAATTGTTTTTACAGACGTGAAGGCGTGTAATAAACATAGAACGACACGCGCGTGTGGATGGGTTAATCGATATGGCACGTGTGCCATCGCGGCCTCTCATTTTATCCTTCCGCGCTGGCACTCGTGTCGTATGGATTAACCCATTCACACGCGCGTGTCGTTCTGTGTATTTCGGATCGAATCGAATCACCAGAGATAGTTAACGTTTGGGGAAAATATATGTATGTTATATGCACATTGTGCGTGTACAGAATCTTTCATCGCGGCAAGACTCGTTTTGGGTGCGTATAGCACCATCTCTGACTTGAAAATCGACTTTCGATAAAGTTATCTCCCTTGAAATTATTGGACGGACGATGAAGGAGCATGTAATTGTTAATAAAACACACATGACATCAACAGAAAATAAAGCGAAGTTTCCTTTACTTTTAATGAACAAAAACAGCAGAACTCTCGGAGTTATCTGATGTTTTTTCGTTTATTAAAGATTACACTATGAAACTTGGCTTTTTATGGCAAGCTATTTGGAAGAAACTAAGTTACCGTTCACATAGGCGCTTTGTGTAGCGAATGTGTTTTCTGTAAGGTTTAACCCTTTACCCAACGCAGACGTTTTTAAAATTTATTATTTTAAATATCATTTTTTAAATTTTTTCAAAAAATTTCAACAAAACCATATCATGTGACCCCTCTTTGGAACGAGCTCGGCGAGCTCGTTCCAAAGAGGGGTCACATGATATGGTTTTGTTGAAATTTTCCGAAAAATAATATATTTTCAGCTGCTGAATTTGCATATTACGCGAGCGGATGCGGGTGATTCGTTGGGTAAAGGTTTAATTCTTTTCGGGAAAAAGATAATAGCAAATCTTACCTCCAAGACTATTATCTTTATGGAAAGGATAGTATCTGTATCTGTATTATATGTCACAATGCGTATACTGTTGATATAATGAACAAAAAAAAGTTACAGAACATCAAAACATGATGAAAGCGCGGTTTCTTATTTCTAAATGGGTTTACCACTGGGTACCACCGGACATGCAAGGAGCTCAAGTGGAAAAAATTCCAATTTTGAATCCCCCACCCCAGTATTTTAACAGTTTTGTCACAGTTGTCTTTGCTGAATGTATCAATAAATTACCTCTATCAACTGCCAAGAAAACACCTCTTGAATCTGAAATAATATGTGCTATATATGTACCACGAAGGGGCACCAATTCTTCTCCTCCCATGTTTCGTGCTAGCCAACTTCATCGTCACATTAGCTTTAAATAGAATGAAATCACCCCCAACTGTGGCTTAACTTGGGGGAAATAGTCATACTAACTTTCACCAAAAATTAAATCAGTATGTGTTTTTGAGTTTTGGGGAAATCTGAGATTTAAGAAAAAAGACGCTGTTCGGGTAACTGCTGTTATCTGTTCTGGGAACTTCTGGCGGCTGCCGAGCACAGATTAGATTGCTTGGTTGCTTCATCATTTCGACATATATTAGGCAGTTAGTGCAAGTAGGTGGATGCATGGTATGATGTATATAATGCATCAAGGTTGTCAAAATTCTCTCTTCTCTACAAATAAACGAAACATAAATGACTGTTTTTGAGAGGACAGTGAGCAAACCGATGGCTGTATATGTACTTTCAAATTCAAAAATACAGCATACTGTATACTGCGTGCTCTATCACAAACATTCGGGACAATCTAATGTTACTACAGAACTGTAAGACAGTTCTCTGCCTCTCTGAGCTATAGATTACAGCTAAAATGGTCGTTTTTGCATACCTTGAGCACTACTATAATGTACCCAGAAATAGAGGATATGGAATGAGTGTTTTTCTCATATAATATTTATGAAACGAGTCTAAGAATTTTCCGTTTTGGCGAGCCTCTGGCACTCATTTCATATTCTATTTATCATATGACACACAAATTAGCCACTTAGTATGACTTTTTAACCCATCACCTAACTTGAGTTGCAGACGGCACTTGGAAAAAAACATCCTCGTATAACTAAAATTTTTCATTTTTTGCTTCCAAAACATTGGTTATGACCCCTCATTGGAACGAGCTCGTTCCAATGAGGGGTCATAACCTATGTTTTGGAAGCAAAAAGTGAAAATATAAAAAAAATGAATGGCGTTTTTCTTAAAGGTAAAAGATTAATACAATATAACCCACCTTAAATAGGACAGATAACGTAAATTCTCCCTACTGAAATTATACAAATGTGACCCAGTTGTATTTTGTTTAGCCAATCAAATTGCCTAGTTTTGAAATTGACCAATGAAATTGACGGAAGGCTTTATTTATCACTGATTAATATGAAAACAAAATATCAAATGTTTTAAAGTGAACAAAATGGACGAGTCATATGATAAATAGACAATAAGTAATAAGGTACCCATCAATGTATTAGCATACCCGTCTATATGATGTGTTGTGGAAGTTGTTGGTTTTTGTTTTTCAATTATCTACAGACGAACGCATCGGTCTTCCCGGAGACCCCAGTGTTCATTTGTACTTCTGAGTACATTGGTGTTCATAAAAGGGATACGCGGACCATTTTAGACGAACTATATGTTGTTTGCAAATTGTAGATCGTGTGATATTGCTCGTGTACTTTACCCAATGTATTGTGGTAATATTGTATGAAGTTTGTGTGTGTATTTATTGGGGTGCAATGACACTTTTAACAGTCTCGATCATATCAAGTTGTACAAATTTACTGAAAGAGTATGTCAGAGTACTCATAGGAAAGCACTGAATAACGGTGAGTAACTGTCGCATACCCCAATTCATCATCCTTGCTTAAGCCGGGTTAGCATTGGTTGGAGGCAAGTGGACCGTTGGTATAAGCGCGACGACCATACATGTACAGCATGTCAATGTTGCACGTAGATGTCCATTCACCATGTACTAAGTGCTTGTGGCAGGATGATAAATTAGAGAGTCTGAAAGTTACTCGTCATTGCTCAGTGGTTCTCTCCGGGTACCTCTTCTCACTCCATCCGTAAAATTGCCCCGATATGATCCAAGCTGTTGAAAGTGTCATTAAACCCGTTTGAAGAAATAAACAAACTTAAAGCTATAAACATTAGAATTTTATGTAACAATATGTACAAGAGTAGGAGTGATCCTCAGCAAAATGTGATTAATGTACATAAATAACCTCCGTACATCCATTTGTCGGTATATCGTCGCGTGACAACCATAAGGTTCTATCTTCCAGTGGAAGAATCTTATGGTTCGCACACGACGAACTATGGTGCGTCCCGTCTCTAAGTGTCTACATGCCGCCAGGTTGATGCATGTTCGCGTTACTTGGAAAAACAGCAACAACACTGCTCCCATCGCCCAAAAAGCTAGTATTGGTTACCTGGACGTGCAAACTATGGACATGTTAGTCTAAATTATATTTAATACTATCGTTATTAGTAGCGATAGTATTAAATATATTTTAAACCAGAGATACTATTCACCTGACAGTGAAGCTGCTATTACTGATTATTAAGATTTAATGATTGCTTCGTCTTGCAGAACATTTCATCTAGTGAAACATGATGTTTCTACTTGATAGCGTACCCCAAATATATCCCTCTCGTCCACGTGAAGCATGCTTCCCACGAATGTCACAAAAACACTATCATCCACATGCAATATCTGGGTATAAAACAGAAACATGTGTCACTTCTTTTATCAATAAATGTTGACATGGTAAAGAGGAGACTGCCAGAGGCACTAAGATGGCAAATCGTTTGCATGCATACAACAAGCACGTCATTCAAAGCTATTGAAGTCATTCAAAGCTATTGTTGAACACACTAACGACTACTGGTCAGTTGACTGAAAGTTTAAAAAAGACATTTCTATAGAGTAGTTTAGTTTTAGTTGTATTCCATTCACTGTGATTATTATAATACCCATCTCTGTTTATGTACAGCAGTTCTACATCCCCCTTTGAATGATACCCATATTTTTTTCTCCCAAGAAATATCTCATGCCTCTTCACGTCAACTCAACTCGGTGGGTTTCGTTTAAATTAGCATCGTAATACCGAGTCTTTAGCTCTTTACCCAACGTAACGGCCAAAACCGGCCAGCGCTATTCTAAAAAATCGCCAATTAATTTTCATTATTTTTTCGTTTTTTGTCTCAAAAACATAGGTTATGACCCCTCGTTGGAACGAGCTCGTTCCAGTGAGGGGTCATAATCTATGTTTTTGAGACAAAAAATGAAAAAAAATTAGTTATTCAAGAATTTATTTTTTTTTTGCAAGTGTCGTCTGCTTTTCATGTTAGGTAAAGGGTTAATTGTTCTGTGGGATGCAACAACTGTTCCGAAACTATCGTAGTTCTTTTCTCTCTCTCTCTCTCTCTCTCTCTCTCTCTCTCTCTCTCTCTCTCTCTCTCTCTCTCTCTCAATTGGGGGTAGCGCTAAGGGCTAAGGGGGAGTGGGGGTTAGGGGGCTACATCCCTCACCCGTCTGGGAGAGTTAGCGCCCCCATCGGTGAAATCTGCCAAATTTGTCGGAGAGATCAAATTTGCCAAACGCCATGAGGACAGAGATAATACTTCCGAAGACCTGACACACGTGCACAGTAGGAATAACTCGATGAGCATATAATCACTGTGACACAGGCAGAGTTAATTACATGGGGGAGTTCTATTTTAGTCCAATACCAAAAACCTTTTACACAACCACTGGTCGACACATATCTATTTTCTGTTGTGTGTTATAGCGTACTACATTTGTGGCTTGTGGATCTTGGGTAACAAAAACAGGTGTCATGGCGAGTCGCCATGACATCTGTTTTTGATACCCCAGCAGTTCCACAAGCCCCATTTTTTAGCGTTTCGATTTCACTTTCGTAAAGTCCCTAGGATCATGGATGTTGCGACTTTTCCCCAATTAAAACAAAACATTCTCACACTTGGCCTCACCCTAAATGCCGCGGTGGATTCGGGAACCCTCTCGTTCCTTTGCATGGGGTCATAGCCCTCGCGTCGTGAAAATCCTGGCGTCACAGCTGTTCTCAATATATACTGAGTCAAAAAAGAAAGTATAATAAACTTTGAGGAGCATTTTTTTTTAGTATTATCGACTTTAATTCCAAACAAATTATTGTAAATTCATATTTCGAGTCTAGCTGTATGAATTTGCATAATTTCATGTTCTTGTTGTTGCCAGCGTCACGTCAGGACGTCTCAATTCAGACATGGGGTAAAATCAAAAGTTCACACATTAAGTCAATAGCGTGTATGTCCATCGTTTGCCTCTTGGATGGCAAGACATCGACGGCGCATGGACCTGATAAGTCTCTGGATGTCACACTGTGGGATTGCGTTCAACTCCTGCCTTAGAACATTACGTAAATCGCCTAAGGTCTAAAGATCATGAAGTCGTACCCGACGGTCCAATTGATCCCAAAGATGCTAGATTGGCGACAAATCTGGCGAGGGTGGGGGCCAGGGAAGAAGTTCGATGCTCTGCTCCTCAAGAAAGTCACGACAGATACGCGCCACGTGACATCGGGATTTGTTTTGCTGGAATAACTGCAATACGACGTTAGCGTTGAACAACGGGACAACAACAGCGTTAAGAATTTCGTCCCTTTATCGCTGTCCATTCAGATTACCACCGATGAAGATCAACTGCGTTCGATGCTGCAAGGAATTCCTGCCCAAACCATTACACCACCCCTGCCAAAACGGTCGCTTTCCCGAACGCAAGCATCAGAAAACCGTTCTCCTCGTCGGCGATACACTCTTGCCCTACCATCAGCGCGCCGTAGACAAAATCGTGATTCATCACTAAAAAGAACTGTGCTCCACCGCTGCTGAGTCCAGCGAACACGCTGACGTACCCATTCCATTCTGACGGTACGATGACGTTGAGTAAGGATTGGTCCGTGGTATGGTAGCCTACTTCAGATGCCGTGTTCAGCGAGTCTGTTGCGGACAGTTTGTACACTAATTCTATTGTTAGATCTACCAGGAGTAATTGCTGCTGTCCTCGTCGATGGAAGAAAGCGATCCCGCAAGTGAGACGTCCTGGTGTGTCGGTCTTGTGCAGGGGGCGCAACTCTTTGTCGACCTGAACGCGGTCGGTCGGCAGTAGATCCAGTGGTTCTATACCTTCCGATGAGACGGTAAATAGTGGCCACAGTGACTCCGAACTCAGTAGCTAGCTCATCTGGAGGTATCCCAGCCTCTTGCATACCAATGGCACGCAACCTCTGACTTTCGGTTAACCTTGGCATTTTTTAAAATGTCGGAAGACAAAATCTAGCGTGTTTTCACAATAACCCAGGCTCTCTAGCATAACATAACAAAAGAAAATCATCGGTCATCCATTCAATTTGACATTCTCGGGTAGCGTGCTATTTTGAAATCCGTAGCAAAATTGTATACGGTTGGGTGGACAACAACAACATGTCATTGAACTCTTTGCACGACTTCTTGTCCTCAAACATGCAACATTAGAACTATTATATTTCATCCTTTGTGCTATTTTTTCACATTTGTTTCTATTATACTTTCTTTTTTTGACTCAGTATATGTTGAAAAAATGCTATCCTTGAATTTTCCAGCGAATCCGATAATATTATACTTCGGCAAAAAGCAGATTCGAATGCTCATCAGTACTACAGTTATAACATCAAATATGATGTGCTGGATGGGTATGGTTCTGTACATGGTGTGATGTGTGTGGACATGTGAAGATAATATTTCAGTACCCTTTAACCATTTACCCAATCCGAGTAGTTGACGTCAGTGGCCAACATATTTGTGGAATAGATAACATTGTTATTTTTAACCTAAAAACATAGTTGATAACTCTTTCTCGTTCCAATGAGGGGTTACAGGCTATACTTTTGCGACAAGAAAAATGAAAAATATAAATGGTGATTTTTTTGTGAATTGGCATGGTCGATGTCGACTGTTACGTTGAGTATGCGGTTTAGAGTACATGTTAGAGATGTTCTTGCTCAAATAAAGACACATCGATTAGAGTACATGTAAATACACTCTAAAATCAGTTGGCTTAAAACCCTTTACCTAACGTAACGGCCAAAACCGACCAGCGCTATTCTCAAAAATTGATAATTAATTTTCATTATTTTTTCATTTTTTGGCTCTAAAACATAGGTTATGACCCCTCATTGGAACGAGCTAGTCGTTCCAATGAGGGGTCATAACCTATGTTTTTGAGACAAAAAATGAAAATAATAGTTATTTAAGAATTTGTTTGCAAGTGTCGTCTGCTTTTCATGTTAGGTAAAGGGGTTAAAAATCACACCACTCGACACGCGGACGATATCACGGATGCAAGAATAGGAAACATGGTCTCTCTCTCTCTCTCTCTCTCTCTCTCTCTCTCTCTCTCTCTCTCTCTCTCTCTCTCTCTCTCTCTCTCCTCTCTCTCTCTCTCTCTCTCTCTCTCTAATATTCACTCAATCCAGCTGATTTGGGTTAATTTTCAACCCAACTGATTTTAGAGTGTACAAACTTAAAAATAAAGAAGTTGAAAATACAGCTTTGCAAATCTAGTACGAGCTACTGGCTACTTGTTTTCGGTGTTTGAAATGTAACAAAACTGTTTTACACCTTTTGCAACTCTTTCTGGCAAATATACCTGACGGTATACGAGCACGATGTATCTTTGAAGTCATATTGTCTGACTGAACTGATCATAAGACAGTTCTGATTTCCGTTTTCTGGCTCATCGTAAGCCCACTTTATGTAAGGATTGGGTTCCCCGGCCGAGATGTACATGGTATCATTATTGTACAAGTCTCTTCCTTTCACCCATATTGTTCCTGAAACAGAGAGAAACACAAACCTAATATTTCACAACCATAATTTTTAAATGAAACTCGTAGCGATACGACAATGGAAGTGATTGCTTAACCCTTTACCCAACGTAACGGCCAAAACCGGCCAGCGCTATTTTCAAAAATCATCAATTAATTTTCATTATTTTTTTCATTTTTTGTCTCAAAAACATAGGTTATGACCCCTCGTTGGAACGAGCTCGTCGAGCTCGTTCCAACGAGGGGTCATAACCTATGTTTTTGAGACAAAAAATGAAAAAAATTAGTTATTCAAGAATTTTTTTTGCAAGTGTCGTCTGCTTTTCATGTTAGGTAAAGGGTTAACCCTTTGAACTCTAGTGGTATCTTCCATGCCAGTTCAATGGCAGCAATTAGAAGAGTCCATATTCATTATTTTGGGTAGACCAATCAATATTTTTAACGTGTAACCTCGGGGCTTCCCTTTGAAAATATTAATTGGTCTACCCCACACATTTACTGAACAGACATTCTATATGACGACGTTATGACGTATCATCGGGTTTAAAAGGTTAACGAACTTTATTTGATCATACACGTCCTTTTGGTTTCTCAATCATGTCTACGTCACATGGCATTAATGTTACGGCTCCCGAATCACACAGTTTCGATTCGAAATCAAATCGAACCTTAAGTCGAATCAGTAGTGTCTTGAAGATGACCAATGAGGGTTGGGGTACCATAAACCTGATTTGTTCAGACTGTGATGCCCCAAGTCCAGTCTGATAAAATAGTCGAACTACATCGTCAGGGCACGCCTTCGTGATATAGTTGGAATATTACCCTGAAAGGATTATAGTTCATCGTAGAAATTGTTTGGAAACCTTAAAATTGCATGTCTAAACGATATTCGGTAATAAAACAGAAACAAAGTTTATAACTGCCGATACGAGGTTGAGTTCAAGATAGACAGAGTTTCGTGTGCCTTATAACACGTTCACCTACAATTACCCCTTCATTGAAATGATGGCCGTTCACGAAAAACCAGATTTTTTTTTTTTTGCTGTTTTAATAAAAAAATCTGTAAACGTGCGCTGAAAGACACGCTATTGTCTTGACCTCACCTGTATTTACTATTACATATACGAAAACATCAGTCTTAGAATACTATTACGTGTTGCATATAACTCGTATTTGACACACCAGATGTTAATATGACATAACTCTACTGTTTTTGCATGTTAGAAAGTTGACCGTTCGGGATCGCGGACTCGCAAGAACTGATTTTCTACACAATCACTGACCATGACCAGAATTGAACACGAAGTCACGTGACTCAACTTTACGTTGACCCTACAACCAGCAATTACCTTTAACCGTTAAGACAACAGTTTCATATTATTCTGCGAAACGCAAGAAACTATAATTAACAGTGGTAGGAGCAAGTGATATTGGAACTAACCCTCTGCACACTGATGTCAAAATATCTAAATTACAGGCAGAAAAAATTTCCCATAATGCAACTAGAAATTTAACTAATTCAATCTCATTTGACAGAGCTCATTGAGCTCTGTCAAACGAGATTGAATTGGTTAAATTTCTAGACGCATTATGGGAAATACAGCTTCCTGAAATTTTGACATCAGAGTGAAGGGGGTTAACATTGCTGTTGGCATGAGACTAGATGTTATTTGTGTTAATCTAACGGAAATTACACTCAGTCTTTTATTTCAACATCATTTATGTACAATTTCTATCTGAACTATATGTTTTGTTAGTCGATGAAGATGACTGATACCAAGATATATTTCTATGAAAAAGGTTCGAAAGGAAACGAATCGGGCAGTCGATTTCGAATTGAACAGAATATCTACTTAAGATTAGAAATCGAATCGAATCTCGAAGTTTCGCAGAATCCTAGTTATTGTGTCAATGATTGTTTGATAAAACGGAGAGTCATGGGTTCACATTTATTGATATATGGCATATATGCTAGTGGCGGCGGCGCCTTATCTTTTTGAGCCAACAATGCTCAGAATATTTGAAAATTGTGAACGAAATGAGCTTAACTACTTGTTATTCTCTTTGTCAATACCAAAGCACATACTTCTGAATCGGCGGTTATCCGAACCGGGATCTGGGTCCGAGTAGTTACTGTACTAAACGCGGTATTTCATAGTATAAGACTATTGTGCGATCTGGGTGGTTGAGGAGATTAGTAGACTTTCGGCACCGGGTCGGCCGCTAGCCGACAAATTACCTAAAATCACTCAAATTACTTATTGGACCACATTTTTATATACTTTTCTGGAAGGTCCCGGAACCCATGCGTTAATTCCCCCCCCCCCCCCCCCCACATCACTTCCACACTCGCCCCGGGGTCCCTGTTTACTGAAGTATTTGAGAAAAAAATTAATGCCATTAAAGACACTGAGAAATAATCGCGCCCAGTGAACACCTGTTAATACAAATAAATTGCAAACAATAATATATTACGTTGCTTGTGTGATATTATATTCACTCGGTTAAAACTGGCATTACGTCCATTCTAAATAACCAGTACAGTGGAGTCCTGTTAATTGAATAGACACTTTGCCAATGAAAATTATTCAATTAACAGGAGTATTCAATTAACAGAGATCGTGTCACTTTCCTGTATTCAAGAGATAAACTTAGCATTTATTCTATTATATCTTGTTTGACAGAGCTCCATGAGCTCTGTCAAATAACATATAATAGATTAAATGCCTGTATTGGATGTACTGAGGTCAAATGGGTCTATAAACAAGAAAACTGGGGAGAGTCAGGGTAATTTCTTGACAGGTAACAAGATTTTTTATTCAATTAACAGGAGTTTACTCTATAACCTATATTCAATTAACAGGTCAAACTTGTACGGGAAGTATGGTAAATGGTTTTGTATTGGGAGATTATATTCAATTAACAGGGTTATTCAGTTAAGAGATATCCAATTAAGTGGTCTTCACTGTACAACTCTTATTATTATATCATTATTATGACAGTGTGTATCGTTATATTATGTTCAAAATGGCGGAGCTTATGCGATATAGAATTAAAATATAATCACCTCAGCCATTCTGATTTTCAAAGAAAAATGTCTCGTCTCAAATTTAAAACCAAATTATAGTGTTTTGTTAATACTTCTCACGTTGCGTGGAACAAGAGAGATAGAGAGAGAGAGGGGGGGGAGAGAAAGAAAGAGAGAGAGAGAGGTTAGTCCGACATTATCATTACCAATATATAATGACACCCTAATAACCCAAGAAAATCAGGACCTTACCCATTCAACTGCAGTCATCTGGAGAGAGAGAGAGAGAGAGAGAGAGAGAGAGAGAGAGAGAGAGAGAGAGAGAGAGAGAGTGATTAGTCCGACATTATCTTTACAAATATATATTGACACCATAATACCCCATGACAATCAGTGGGGACCTTAGCCACTCAACTGCAGTAATCTGAAGTCTGTTTTTCTATTTTGGGTTCCGATTGTTGCAATCTAATTGAGGTAAGCAGGAAGGAGTCCACATGCTTTTTTCGCTTAAGATGTGACCAAAGATCCCCTCGAATGATTTGTTTCTTCTGCGGTCTTTTAGGTTGAGAAAAGTGCACAGTTGTGGCTCGATGTTTACCAGCTTTTGCTTATATGTGTTAAATTTCGAGTGAAAACTGAGCATGTTATAATTGAAAGTGGTGCGTTAATTGCAAGCATAGCTTTGTGTGTTACAGTTCTAGCATACCACTAAGGCACATGGGACATCATTGATATACATCAGAGTGGGGACCTTTTTACGACCGTCACCCCACCCCGAGTTGAAATGTTCCCTTTGCCCCTGGTATACGAAACGTAATAGAGAAAATACATTCATTTCTCTCTAATAAAACCTCTGGGTCACTTCATGTTGTTTCGTTGTCTGCAGGTTTGGTTCCAGGATTCTGAAAAAAAGCATCGTGGTTAGGAGGTTCTGTTGTCTGAACAGAAAGTTTGTTAATCGAGAATTTACTCTCTGTGTTACGTATCTCGAGGGGAGCGGTGGCGGCGCGGTAACCGGTTCTCGTCAGATCACCGAAGTTAAGCAACGTCGAGCCCGGTTAATCATTGGATGGATGGCCGTCTGAGCGATCAATTCGGACTCTCACGTTGTGTCCTTGGGCGAGGCACTTAACCCCGATTGTCCACATGGGGGCACGATGACGCCGTGTACTTAGGCGTACTGTTCGTCGATGGTACGCAACCAACCAATCTAACCCTGCCTGTGCTGCAGTGCGGAGTTACGATGTTGGGGAGCTGGCAGCTGCTCGTCGTTGCTCGGTGGTTCTCTCCGGGTACTCCGGCTTCCTCCACCCGTAAAACTGTCACGGTCATGATTAGCCATTGTGCATAAGTATATGACCTTAAACACCAATAAATAAATAAATAAATAAATAAATAAATACGTATCTCGGGACTTTACGCCGAGACTATAGATAAATAGATCATTCTTTTATCGAAGTCATTGAAATTTCAGTGTATTTGCTTCTGTCGTTGTCATCTTTGGAGAAGTAGAGATGTAAGGGGTGGAGGGGGATCCATGAAGTTTGCTTCAACATACCAATCAAACTAGCGCTTGTTATTTAACCCTTTACCTAACATGAAAAGCAGACGACACTTGCAACAAAAATTCTTGAATAACAAATTTTTTTTAATTTTAGTCTCAAAAACATAGGTTATGACCCATCATTGTAACGAGCTCGACGAGCTCGTTCCAAAGAGGGGCCATAACCTATGTTTTTCAGACAAAAAATGAAAAAATAATAAAAATTAATCGGAGATTATTGTGAATAGCGCTGGCCGGTTTGGGGCTTTACGTTTGGTAAAGGGTTAACACTCCGCTCCGCGTTTCATGTTGCAACAATTAGCACAACGATATGCCTATAACACCTTCCCCGACCCATACACACATTCAGACTCACGGGTTGGTACATGGTCTCATTCAACTTTATTTACAATGAACGAATGGTAGAAAGACATGCCCAGTGTCTGGCGATTCAAAAGAAAATGTAACTCACCAGCCCCGTATTTATAGATAATATCTATAATAAACTTGTGCATTGCTTCATCTGTGATCAACACCAAACGTCCGCCATCTTTGTTGCAATCGTTCTCAGCAATTGTGTTAGCAACTTTTGTATTATTGATTTTGAGACAGAGCAGAATATCCAGATGCTTATATAATCTGTATCCTTTATTCACTGGACAATCTGAAAAAAACGTGTGGTGTTTAACTGGTTAAGGGATAGATTATTTTAGTCGACCTATTTTTTTATTCAAAATTTGGTTTATTACAAGTTATTGGAGAGTGCCCAGTGGCACTCTCAGTAGGTAATAAAGGCGGATTCTCTATCACTTTGTACATGTACGTGCACACGATGCGTTTACCAACGTGGGATTCAGTGTTAAATCGCACGCTTGTTCACAAAAATGTTCAGTGATGTTGAATCTCCCATGTTTTTTTGTGACTCCTAGATCGCACTTTTAACGTTCAAATACTCGTGGTGAACGTTGAATGTCACGCGTTTTTAAAAAAAAAAGGTGACAATTGTACATTTTCACTTTTTTTTTTTTACTTTAAAAATTTTGTCAACGTTCCCATCGCAGATCAGACCATCGATCCATCGTTGGTGAACGCGAGCAAAATTCTGGGCTAGCATAAAAAAAACGGTTTGCGGATTCTGCATCAGTGATCCAGAATCCGCTATTGTTTTGAGGCGGTGGATTTTTCCCATTTATGACGTCAATAGGGGAATTCCCACTATGGGAATTCCCAAACTCAGCTAATCGACCAATCAGATTGCTCGATTCTCATAAACTCGATCATACAGAGTTATCTCCCCTCGTCGTGGGGTGGGGGGAATACCCAGATTTTTTTTCCTCCAAAAAACTTGACGGACAACTGTCGAACGCTTCCATCTCTGACGTGAGCGGGGGGAATACCCCGAGGAAATAAATAAAAAAAGTGATCGATATATATAGGAGAGAAAAAAAATGTATAAATAATAGTTATTTAGAAAAATAAATATATCAAATCGAATAGATAATAAAAAAAAAATACGTAAATCATGAGCGATTCTCAGACTATTAGAGCGAGGTTTCTTTTAAACATGCTGATGAGAGCATACGCAATCTGCGTGAATGAAGAACTACGTCCCATCTTGTTAGAACGATGCGTCGGATGTCAGGATCATCTAGACTTCGATCACGAGAATCATTCGTGTCTGACGATGGAAAGGGAAGATATGGTC
Organism: Pictodentalium vernedei; assembly: GCA_031216915.1. Lineage (NCBI taxonomy): Eukaryota > Metazoa > Mollusca > Scaphopoda > Dentaliida > Dentaliidae > Pictodentalium > Pictodentalium vernedei. The sequence continues at coordinate 359,946,690 of CM062289.1, forward strand.
GTCATGTATTTCGAACCGGCGTTCGAACGCGTTAGATTCAATGATGTGATCACGTTTTGGAAGAGATTAGTCTTTTGTAAGAATCAAGACAAGCCCACAGATTCGGAAGAACTGAAATTGGCGCGTAAAAGTCTGACTTTAGAAGACAAGGGATGCATCAAGAAATTATTGCTGAATGAAGCATACGTCTAAGTTTTTTTTGTTGATATAAAATAAGGGAGAATAGAAAATAAAAAATAAATACACACATAAAATTTTTATCTAATATTAGAAAGAAAAAAAAATACAAAAATGAGAACCAGAAATAAATTGTATCCGACGTTAGTGGACGACGAGGACGAGAAGCCGATCGACGTTTTGCCGACGGCACCGTCGCTAGAAGAAAGAGAAAGAGGAGAGAGGTATCGCATCGATCAAATCAATAGAATCCAAGAGTATCTAACTCGAGAGAGAGATTCTCGTCGTTCTCTCAAGAAGAAGTATTCACGTTTCATGACATTCGTCAACGCGATCGACACGACACTCATCACGATTTCCATGGGTTTACACGCGGCCGGCATCGGATTGTTGTCGACCGCGGTCGCCATTCCGAGTGTGTTGACCGTAGAAGGAGTGGCCCTCGCCGCCGGATTGTTTAGCACGCTCGGAAACTTTTTGAGTAGGAAATTATATCTGAAGGCAAGGAAACACGACAAGATTCGCATCTTGGCCGACTCCAAGATCGACACGATATCCGAAATGATCTCTATGGCGTTGAAAGATGGTAGGATATCGGACGGAGACTACTTTGCGATATTGAGTGAGAAAACGAAATACGATGCCATGAAAGAAGCCATGAGAATCAAGACTCGTCAGATCATCAAGGAAGAGATGAAGGATTCTCTCGTGGAAAAGGGGAGGAAAGAGGCCAGGGAGGAATTCAGTAAGATGATAGAACTCAAGAGCAGCAATTGAAAAAAAAAATATATATATATAATAAGAACAGAATTAATTATTAAATTTATATATAAAATAAAAAAAAAACGAAATTAATTTAAATAACTCTTAAAAATGTATTGCGTAAAGTGTAAGAGAGTTACCGAGACGAGTAATTCTAGAGAAGTGCAAACTAAAAACGACAGACAGATGCTTCGTGGAATTTGCGACGTGTGTGGTTCTGTCAAGACACGATTCGTCAAAAAAAAGAACGCGAGCAAAGGTAAAGGTATCGTGAATAAAATGATCAATAATCTACCTTTCGAAATGCATCTGCCCGGTCACAGTTTCACTGGACCCGGAACGAAATTGAACAAGAGACTCAACGCCGATCTGACACCCAAATCTTGGAGCAAACCTGTGAATAGGGTGGATGCGGCCGCGTATGATCACGATCTGTGCTACGCCGGACATCCCGACACCAAGACTCACAATGACGTCTGCGATAAAAACATGTTGGGGAAATTGAGAGGCATATCGAATCCAACCAGGAGAGAGAAGATGGAACGTTCGCTGGTCGGCAATCTGATCGGTGCGAAACGTCAATTCGGATGAGGCATTCAAAAAAAAAAATGCATCTGAAAAGAAGAAGAAACGATTATTGACGAGCGAATTGGCCGAGGAGTTACACAAACCCATAGTGCGTAAATTTCGAAAGAGAAGGGTGTTCGTGAAGGGTCTGGATGATATTTGGTCTGCCGACTTGGTCGATATGAGATCGTTTTCGAGGTGGAATGAGGGCGTCATATATCTATTGATGGTCATCGACGTGTTTTCCAAATACGGTTGGATCAGAGCTTTGAAGAAAAAATCGGGACCTTGCGTCGCCAAGGCTCTGAAGAGCGAGTAAATTGTGGGTGGATAAGGGAAAGGAATTCTACAACAAGCACGTTCGTCGATTGGTAGACCTCTACTCGATCGAAAACGAAGAGAAAGCCAGCGTGGTGGAACGTTGGAATCGAACGATGAAGGAAAAGATGCACAGATACTTCACGGCGAATTCGACCAAAAAATACATATATGCTCTGAACGGTCTGGTCAAAGATTACAACAACACGCGACACAGATCGATCAAGATGACTCCCGCGGAAGCTAGCAATCCTTGAAACGAAAAACGGGTCTACGCGAATATATATCCTGAGAGATCTATGATCAGGAAGAAGTCTAGAACGCCGAAATTTGCGGTCGGTGATCGAGTGAGAATTTACGCTTATAAGAAGCACTTCGAAAAGGGTTATACTCCTCGATGGACCTCGGAAATCTTCGTGATAATCAAAATATTTCACACCGATCCGGTGACTTACGAAATCGAAGCTTTGGATGGAGAAGAGATCATCGGAAAGTTTTACGAACAACAATTACAGAAGACGAAGTTTTGATGAAGAAGACAAAAAATTTTTTATTTACTCTCTTTAACATTTTCTTGTTTACACACATATATATAAGAGAGAAAAAAATAATTAAAAACTATTTTTAGATAAAAAAAGCAAGTTAATTAATAAACAAAAAACTAAAAATCCTTTCAAATGACAAATATACTAGATATAGCACAAAGCATAGTGAAAGATGAAAGTATTCAAGAATATGAGGTTCACGAATACGAACCGGTAACCGGAACGAGTTTGAACAATGCGGGAGAGATAAGAATCAACATCAAAACTCAAGATTTATTCGTACATCCTAGCGAGAGTTACATAGTGGTGCAGGGACGTCTCACCAAGGAAGATGGGAGCGACTACGCCGACGACGACACGGTTACTCTAGCCAATAATGGCATCATGCATCTATTCAGTAACATAAAATACATGCTATCCGGACAAGAGATAGAATCTTTTTTTCATCCCGGTCAGGCCACCACGATGTTCGGACTCTTGACGTATCCTGATGATTTTTCGAAATCTAGAGGACTTAATCAGTTGTGGGTGAAAGACACCGTAGGCCCTGCTAGCACTGGCACCGCCTTGATATTCGACTACGTCGTCAAGACGTCCAGACCTAAAGGAACGATTTCATTCAGGATACCTTTGAAACACATCTTTGGATTTGCGGACGATTACAACAAGATCATGTACGGATTCAAACACAATCTGACGTTGATTCCAAAAGGAAACGATGATGCAATAGTGAGACTCACTGCGACCGATGCGGGTAAGATAACTCTACACAAGATATCTTGGTTCGTTCTGCACATGGAGCCTTCGATCGTGGAGAAAGCGCGTCTCTACAAGATCATAGAATCCAAGAGTAAATTACCCGTGGGATTTAGAATGAGACAGTGCAACACGGCTAGCATTCCTCTCTCCACGAATCACTTCGATTGGAGATTGATGGTGAAATCCGCTTCTGAGAGACCACGTTTCATTGTGGTTGCGTTTCAGACCGATAGGGACGGGTCTCAGGAAAAGAATGCGCCGCTGTTCGATCACTGCCATTTGAGAAACATGCAAGTGTTTCTGAATGCCACGAGATATCCAGCAATCGATTACAACGCGTTGTTCGACAAGAACGATTTCTGCAGACTGTAAGGCGACGCCGCTGATTTTAGAAAGAAGTATCATGGTCTAGACGAATTGATGAGCAACCCTAACATATCTCCCGGTGAATACAAGTCGATGTATCCCATGTTCGTATTCGACGTCAGTAAACAGAGTGAACGACTCAAGAGTAGTGTCTTAGACATTCAGATCAAGATGCAATTCGATAGGAACGTGTCGAGAAAAACCGAAGCCTTCGCCCTGGTCCTGTCAGACAGAGAATTACAATTCGAATCAGATGGAAATAAGATGTCGATCATTCGATGAGAGACGAGTGTGAAAAAAAATAAAAAACAAAAAAAATAAAAAGTAATGAGTAATTATTAAAAACAAAAAAACAAAAAAATAAATTCGTTTTTAATGATATTTTTTAACAAAAAAAAAAGTTTCATCCGAGAAAAAATCGTCTTTTTTCAACACTCTCAACGTACAAAATGTTACAATTCATAAGTAGTCACGTAGAAAATGAAATACACATTCCATTTTCGCGTTTGAAAAAAAAAAAGATTTTTATGATTACGTTCTGAATTATTTAAAAGATCACGTGCTATTCACTCGAGAGAAACAAAAAGGATATTTCATTACAAAGATATTAAAACTCGAACAGATCTTAGATTGTTCGATCCTGTGCGATCATCTCTCCGTTTCCGCCAGATGTTCCATCCTGTGTTGCAAGCCAAAAAACAAAAAAAAAGATGTGGAAAAATGGTTAGATAAACAGCGGGATAGACGGTTGGAAATGAAAAGAATGAGACGCTTTCCACCATCACCACTACCTTCTGAAGAGAATGGTAATGATGCGAGTGTTACCAAGAGATGCACAACATTTGTTCATAATTATGATTCGGATAAACAAAAGTGTTGTTATAAACGTATCATATCACAAAAAAAAGAAAAAAAGAAAAAGAAGAATCGATGCTAAAAATTGAGAAAAAAGGAAACGTTATTATAATATATGGTGATAGTGAAGAAGAAGGAAAACAAAAATAAAATGAGATCTAAAGTTGATCTCATTACTTTTTTTTTTTGTTTTTTGTTTTTAATAATCACACATTATTTTTTTTAATTCATTATTTTCCATGCGTTCACTGTTTGTTCAAAGGATCTAGTTCGATCAGTAGACTCACCACGGAAGTGGCGGCTTCGAGATTATTGGTTTTTGTAACGAAATTAATCCTGTCTCCGGCGTTCACTTTGAGAGGCGTGCCGAACGTGCTAACATTCGCATGTTGATTCTCAGTCTTTTCGACGCTGTATCTCTTATCACTCTCTACACCATTCACCATGAGATTGACAACCGCTCTGTTATTCAAATCCGAGGAAGCCAGACTCATTCGAAGGATTTCACCTCCCAACGGCATGGGATATCCCACCTGACCATGTTTCGATCCGCTACCTCCATTTCCGAAAGACCACTCAGCTTTTCCCTCATCTAAGGTGCCGGCCTCTTCGGCCCACACAGTGATCAATTGTCTAGCATATTTGACTTTCTCCACCCCCGAAATCAGGGTGCAGGCATCCGTCATGTTCACCGGATCCGGTAGATTCGTGAGCGCGTGTCCACCCATGTCTAGTTTACCTTCCATGATGTCACCCTTTCTCCAGACCGAGTTGCTGTCCACGTACTTTCTGCTGACCGCGCTGGAATCGAATTCAGGATCGTGATCGAGACCGAATAAATTGTGACCATTCATGTTGATGCCACTCTCCATGGTTCCGCCAGATTGTTTGTTCAGGTAGAGATCGTCCACTTGCGATTCTAGGTATTCTTGCGATTGTATCACCGCAGAATCTACGTAGCCCTTGTTGACCGCGGTTGAGTCTGCATCCGTGTCCTTGATCTCCGACAGATTCAATATCTTGTTGAATCCCGCTTTCAGATCCGATTTCATTTCTCATCCATCAGACTTTCTCTGTTCCAGATCTACGTAGTGTTTGGTCGCCACATCCTTGGGATTCGTGGGAGTGGCTACGTTCGTTATCTTGTTATAATTGGTGTTCAATTCCGAGTGCATCGTTTTCGTAACATACCTATTTCTCAGGTGTTTGCTGAATCTCGCGTGAGAGTCGCCCACGTATTTCTTGGTCGCGGCATCGGTGGGATCTATGGGATTCGCGACGTTCACCAAACATTTGGATTTCAGATCGAGATCGTCAGTCATGGTTTTATCCACGTAATTATCTAGCAGGATTCGTTCGAAATTGGCGTTCCCCCTGTCGACGTATTTTTTAGTCATAGCATCTGCGAGATCTATCAGCTCGGGAAGATTGTAGAGCTTCTTATCGTTCATGTTCAAAGGTTCTTCTCGAGGTTCGTATCTCCGAACGTAACGTTTGTCCAAGTTGGCAATGTCGTAACCATCATCGACTTCGAATGTCTTCCTCTTCTTTCTTGGGTTGACTTTTTCGTCGTCACTTCTACCAAATTTATCAACTGCCATGTTGTTGTGAGGATTTTTTGTTTTTAGAAAAAATATATTCAAAACGCAGTTTATTAAAAATGAACTATGTTATTTTATTTTTCGTTTTTATTCGATTAAAATTTTTTAAAATAATTTTTTATCTTTATATATACTATAAAAAAAATCTCTCTCTAATGTAAATCATTGAGAATGTCTTGAAATCGATCTCCTTCAGACCATCTCTTGAGAACGTAGAGACACAGGTGACCACAAAACACTTGATCTGGTGATTGCACTTGTTCTGTGTTGTAACGAACCATCGATTTGTTGAAATAGTTCTTTATTTTTTTTGGCGGCGAGATTCCGTAGCTGTCGAAATAATAATTTTTCTTCTTCCCGTTCTTGATCCACGCCACCCAGTGAGTGCCTTCACCCGATGAATCGTCTAGATTTAAAATTCCGCATTCCGATTGTCGAGGTCTTCTTTTTGGCAAGGCATCTCTGGAAAACATGCCTAGAAAATCTTTGATTTTCAAATCCTTTCCCGCATTCAACAGATCGATGTTGGATAGGGGTTCATTAGGTAAGACGACACCCTCTACGGATATCTTTATTTTCTTATTCATAAATGCGTATATTTTTTTTAATTTATTTTATTATAATTCACTAAAATTACGTTATTTTTATTTATTTATTTTTTTCTTTTTAAACTAACATTCTCGATGTCTCTATCAATTTCCATAATCTTGAATCTGTCTAATTCCTCTTGATTTTCTGAAATCCTGATATTACCATCTTTTAGTAGAACAGATTCGATCGTTTTGTGGTGATTTAACGAATGAAATTTTTTAGACACCGTGTCGTAAATGTATTTCTCTTGATCTTTTAACAATTTTTTGAACAGGAAGAACAACTGCAAATATCTATTATATTCAAATACGTCTTTTTCGCTACCTGTGAAAAAAGACGACACAAAAAGAGATATCAAACGTAGTTTGTCTCTCTTAGCTCGAACGTTTTCGGAATTTAAGAATTGGAGTTCGTTAGGGTTTTTTTTTCTTTTTTTCTTTTTCTTTTTAAACTAACTTTCTCGATGTCACTATCGATTTCTATAATTTTGCATCTATCTAATTCTTCTTGATTTTCTGGAATCCTATCATCCACAATCATATCTGGAATCTTATCATCCACAATCGTATCTAGAATCCAATCATCCACATTCATATCGTCTCTAATTAGATCCACAATCCAATGTCCGAGTGCCAAAGTGCTTATTTTATCATCTAACACGAATCTCTTATTGTCGTCGGCCGTTAGCAAAATCTTGTTGACTATTTCGGTATACAAGTCGTGATTTTCACGTTGAATCGATTTCATAGTCTTATACACCGGACCACTTCCTAACAGACAATCTTTATACTCTTGGAAAGAGATGTTTTTCTTCACCACGCACGCTTTAACTCCTTTGCTCTTCTTGATCTCTTCATCATCTTCTAGACGATAAGCATACAGTTTGGGTCTCAAGCCTACGAATTCGATGATTTGTTTACCACCGCTCTCGTCCTTAAATTTACCCAACACCTTCTTGTTGTCGTTCGATTGGATGTTGGACAGGTGATCGACGGGATAATTGCTCGTGTCGAACCACTCGGCCACGTCCTGAGATATATCTCGGTAGACGTCTTTCGTCTCTATCTCGTAAACTAAACTGTCCGTGTCGGTGAACAGTAGTTTGGCTTTATCACCAAATTTTCGTTTGACGTAATCATAGTGAAACTCGTACATCAATCACTTGCTGATATCTAAGATGATCGGTCTGAGATAATATGGTTTGTCGAACTTAAGATGCGTCTTTTGCATGTGAATGGCCACTAGATTTTCGTCGAATATGGTTCGGTGTTTGTAATTGGGTTTAGCCACTAATGTTTTAGCTCTTTTCTCAGACGTGACGAGTCGAACGTCGGTTCTCTTCCTGATGTTTTCCATCGATTTACCGTACACGCAGTTGTTCATGAGTTTGAAGAAATCTTTTTCAAAATTGTTCTCGGCTCGAATTCTGAGATTCGTGTTGAGATCGATGTATTTTTTCATCCAAGGCTCTTCATCGAATCGAATGATGCGATGTATGTCGACTAATTTCATCCCGTAATTGACGTATTGTTTCAAATTCTCACTGTAGATGACGTAGTTATGTTTGTTAAATAAATTCGGAATGAGTTTTTCCTCGTCTTCTTCGTTCGGTTCCATTCGTTTGGGAGCTAGCGGATAATCGTTGTGTGGATCGTGTAATTCTTCCGGATAGTTCAAATCGACTTCTAAAATGCAAGGATAGTCTCTCCATTTTTGCATCTCTTCCGGTTCCGTCACCCATTTGAAATTTCCAATCGGTAAAGGATGACTCATAGCCCAACCATACAGATTATTAGCGTCTCATTACTGTATGTATTTAGTCGACCGTTTCGAATCGAAACCTTCTTTCATGTAGGGATTGTTAGCCTCAGAATATCTTGTGGGAGATCATCGAGACGCCACCTCTCGCAGCCCTTTCGAACATGAGCAACATGTCCACGTCGGATAATAATTCCAATTGGACTTCGGTAGTCTTCAACAGAGCATCCCATGCCAGACCGGGTGCGGTGAAATACCAAGCGGGATCCAGATCGTAATTTCGACGACAGACGTCTCGAAAATTTTCGAACACGTCTGCCAAGAGCAGAACGTCAGTCTTGAGATAGAGATCGTAATAATCTCTCATGGTTTACATATCGAATGATTTCCAAACGTTTTTGGCGTGTTCGTAATTCTCGTCGGAAATGTCGGATTCGTATAATTTCGAATAAAAATCTTCTTTCGAAGGTAGTGTAGTGTCTTTGAATCTCTTTAGATCGTTCATGTAATCGTAAGGATAGACTCCTTTCCTCAACATGATGTCTACTCATTCTCTGAAATGTTCGCTCATGATTTTAAATTTATCCTTGCTCATGTTATCGACTAATTTTTCCAGAGCGGTCGACATGAATTTAAAACTGTCAATGAAACGTATGCATCTACAAATGGATTTCATTTTTTCTTCCAACATATTTCCGTCGATTACTCTTTTCTTCTCCATGAGCTTCCATTTCGTGAAGGAAATGTATCTTTCTTCGCTGTTCGCGATGCAATTTAATTCTTCGTGTGAGGTGCCGAGATTTTTTACAAACAGATGACTGTCGTAACCCGAGAGATTGTGAAACATCACCGGATAGAAAGCGGCATCTCGATATTTTAAATTACACTTGCTGTGAGCCGGACCGCGATACAGACCCGTGTAATGAACATGGTCTCTAACCTTCCTATTTTCCTTCGAATTCTCGTCAAACGATTGTCTGCATATGTGACATTCGGTGGCTCTGTTATTTTCATCCTGCTGCTCTTGCGTGAAGATCATTTTTGCCGGAGTTTTAAATTTGTCGTATAACATTTGAATTTTCGATTCTAACTCTTCCGCGAACCTTTGAGCCACGTCGTCGTCTTCATACTGTTTCGTGTAGGTGAAGGGACCCATGTCGTGTTGCGAGTCGAAAGCACATTTCACGTAAATGCAATAGCCCGAAGGTATGTGTTTTTTATATCTTTCGACGTAACTTTGAAGAGCGTTGGGTTGACAGAAACTCATTTTCGCGGTGAAACATTCGAAATTGGCGTACACGACGAATGGTACTTTTAACCTTCTATTGTGATTTTCAAACTTCACGATGGTGTTGGGTTTAGACATTTCGACGGCAACACCTTGATTTTCGTTGCAATATTCCTGATGTTTCGCTAATGATTTTTCGGTCTTAAATATGTTCATGCAATTGTAACATAAAGATATCTTTCCTTTATGATTATTATTTTGTTTCGACAGTAATCGGGTCGGATGTTTAATCCAACAATAATGACGATTGTCACCATTCAAAATCAATAATAAAATAATCGTCTTTTCTCTTCCGCGATACGAAGTCTGTCTGAGAGGATAGATCTTTTGTTTTTCGTCGTCATATCCAAGGACGTTCACCACTACGGGAGGATTTTGAGCCTCGAAACGTTCGATATGTTTTAACTCTGTTGGAAAAGTCACTCCAGTCCAATCGAGATTTTTAGAAATTTCCACGTAACGAGAAACTCTATCAAAGTTTATTTTGACAGGGTATAAAGCTGAGGTGACTGCCCATTTAAAACACTGATCATCTTTATTTCTCACGTTGACCACGGCGTGTTTCTTGGCCAAGAAATACGGTAATTCCAAGTAGGAAGATCCTTTCAACGGATCATTTTTATTTATGTGAATTTCGAGTTTCAACACCTCATCGAACGTCCAATTACTACCTTCATGTTGATAATTTGCAAGAGACGTCAACATCTTGTCTTTCATCTTTTCGAAAACGTCCGATAAATCTGAACCACGAAATACGGGTTCGACGTTAGATCTGAAATATGCATTTTTCATGATGCTCTCACCGGACTTCACGTCGATTTTATTCATCACGCAATGGAGTATCATCTTAATTTTTAATCCCACGTTCATGTATTCGCGAAACAAATCCAATACTTTTTTCTTCACCCGTTCCATGAACAATTTCGGATCGATTTTCTTGAAGGAGGGAACCACGTCGAAAGTTTTAAAAACACCTTTCATTGCACTCTCCCGTTCTACGGGTTTCGATTGAAATAGTTCCGCAACAAGTTGTGTTACATATTCTTCTCCTTTCCCTTCGTCGATTGCTTGTTGAATTTTGCTCGATATATCTCATTTGTCTAGAATCTGAAGTGCATCACTCGTTTTCGTTTTAGTTTTTCTTTTCTTTTCTTTGGAAACTTGATGTTCTTCAACGGCTTTTCGTTTAGTCGTCTTCTTATTTTTCACAATCGAAACGTTTTTAGTTTTTTTCGATGTCGGCATTTCAATTCCTTTTACTATCTTCTCATTTTTCACAATCGATGCATCTTTTGACGTCATTGCTATCGACATTTCGTTTGCCTTTCTAGCATTTCGCAAATATTTTTGTATGACTTCAATTTTTTTGGATTTAGTTCTATGATTTCTGAAATGTGAAATTTGTAATAGTTTACAAATCTCGTTCAACTGAGGTATGGTTTTCTCATTTAAATTTACCATTGTTTTATCTGTTTGCTTCATTTGTAAGAATATTTTTTTTGAATTTTGTATTAAATAATTTGTTAAAAAAGTTTTGCTTTTTTACTCTTTTTATATATATATATAAAAAAAAAAAAAAGTTAAATTTTAAATTCAATTTTTTTCTTTAATACAAAATTTAAAATATACATTATTTGCAAGAATTCATAAAAACCAAATAATCGATCATGACAACAACACCTAAAAGATGCGAATTAAAATTGAAACGAGATGAAGCGTATAAGAAATTCGGTTTTAATATCTATACATTACAACAACACAATCCCATCGAATTGAATGAGGTCAAGATGGAAGAGTTAGAGTGCTACTACAACAAATATCGGATGTGTTTGAAATTAGATGAAGCCATGCTCGATTTGTTTTACGAGTACCAAAGCGATCTGCTGAATAATATCATCGTTGCTGAAGACAGAGAATTCGACAAGGGTGATTTATTGTTGTCCTATGGAAGTTACATATATCCAATAATCTCACTCGAACTCGTGGACAAATCGGGTGGTGAGAGCGCATTCACCGATGTAAAAAAACTCAAAAGAGTAAAGATAAACATTCAAACCATTTTCGTAAGTGGAAAAATGACGAATGTCAACATGCTAATAACGGACTTGAAAATATAAACAATAGAGAGATTGATTTTTAGCGAAGAAGAAGGAAAAAAAAGTAATGTGATCTAAAGATGATCTCATTACTTTTTACAAAAAAAATTTTACATTAAAGAAAATTAAAATTAAAAAAACAACTTTTTTTTATATATATATAAGGAGCCAAAAAAAAAAAAAATTTTTTAAACAAATTATTAAAATACAAAATTTAAAATATACATTATTTGCAAGAATTCATAAAACAAAAAAACTAAATAATCGACCATGAAGACAGCAACACCTAAAAGATGCGAATTGAAATTGAAACGAGTCAAAACGTATAAGAAATTCGGTCATAAAATCTATAGATTACAACGACACGATCCCATCGAACTGAACGAGGTCGAGACGAAGGGCTTAGAGCACAAATACGACAAATATCGCATGCCTTTGAAATTGGACGAAGCTGCGTTCGATTTGTTTTACGAGTACCAAAGCAATCTGCAGAACATCGTCATCGCCAAAGATAGAGAATTCGCCGAGGATGATTTGTCGTTGCCCTATGGAAATTACATATTTCCAAACATCTCATTCGAACTCGTGGAGAAATTGGGTGGTGAGAGCGAGTTGATCGATGTAAAAAAACTCAAAAGAGTAAAGATAAACATTCAACACGTTTTCGAAAAAGGAGAAGACACGAGTGTCAACATGCTAATAACGGACTTGGAAATATAAACAATAGAGAGATTGATTTTTAGCAAAGAAAAATAAAAAAAAAAAAGTAATGAGATCATCTTTAGATCTCATTACTTTTTTTTTATTTTCCTTCTTCTTCACTATTACCATATATTATAATAATGTTTCCTTTTTTCTCAATTTTCAGTGACGATTCTTCTTTTTCTTTTTTTCTTTTTCTTTGTGATATGATACGTTTATACCAACATTTTTGTTTATCCGAATCATAATTATGAACGAATGTTGTGCATCTCTTGGTAACACTCGTATCATTACCATTCTCTTTAGAAGGTAGTTGTGACGGTGGAAAGCGTCTCATTCTCAACCGTCTATCCCGCGCTTTATCTATCTCTTTCATCAGTTCTTTCCTCATATATCCATCATTAGCGTCTAACCATTTTTCCATTTTTTTTTGTTTCTTCGCACACTGTCTCGCGATATTCGTCATTATCGTCTAATTGTTTCTCCACCTTTTTATCCATTTTAAATGTATTATTTTATACTTTCTATGATTTATATTTTATATAATTTTATATTATAATAACATATTCAAAATCGGTATATTCTTAAATGGCGAATTCTCACCGAGCAACAAACCCTTGCCGAGTCGCTCAACGTTCCGTCCACTCTTCAGATAGAGACCATTTCCTCTCAGAGAGTTGCCACCTCTAACGGGTTCTAGATACAATCCTTTACCGCTGTCGTCTACGTGGACGCGACACACGGCTCCTCCCTTCTTCAAGAACAGTCCGCTGCCACCCATTAATTTCTCAACTGCCGAACTAGCGAGTCCCGTGAGAGCTCCCATGCCGAGAGTCTTTCCGAGAAAGGGTAGTGCCTTTGCGGCGAAGGGTAATGCTTTTGCGGCGATTCCTGCCAATAGCAGTAGGAAACCGCCATTCATTCTCAAATTGTATCTCAATTGAGCGGGACTCAATCTCACCGCCAACCCTCTTCCATCGAGAATCGCTTTCTCCATCCTTTTGATTTGACTTCTGGTCCAGGCGATCGAATCCTGACCGCCTCTCGTCAGATCTTCGTGAGTGAATTTGAATCTCACCGCCTCACCTCGAGTTGTTAACGCTCTCTTAAGTTTCTTCCTCTGTCCTGCGGATATGTTCACGTTTTTAACCACGTATTCTGTCATAATTCTGTTTTTAAAATATATTTACTTCAGTTGTTTCTTGTTTAATAATTATATTAAAATAATTTTGTAAAATTAATATTGCGTTTATTTTATTTTTGTTATCTATATATATACACAATTTTTTTTGCTTTTATATTTCTCTTATGTGAAATCATATCGTCACTCTCTCTCCACGAAGATCTAACAGTTCACCATTTTGATCCGTCAACGTGGTTTTGAGACTATACAACGTGTCTAAAATCACTGGTAGATAAACTAAATTTCGAGGTCGCTCCACGATCTTATAACCCGGTGACATGTTTGGAAAGAAGGAATAGATCGTCGGTTGAGCGCTGCCATTCACGTAGCTTCCAGCAATCACGTCCACGTTCACCAGAATGCTATTGACTGCGAGAATGTCGACCGTATTTTCAGATGCCGCATGGCCTCGATACATCTTTCGATCGAATCCCAACATCTTGCCTATAGAATCGTCCGTGTTGAAATCCACTCGAAAATTATCTTCCAAATCGAACATCGTCTGTAAGGTATTAGGATTGGGAGCGAGTCTGATCTTGTTGCTTCCCTTTCCATCCGTCTTCATTTGCGTCTGAATGTAATCGTTCAAATCGTCTATGTCATAACTCCCTTTGGGAATTCGAATCTCCAACCAATCCGTTCCGTCGGAATACTAGAACGAGTTATTCTTTTCGGTGACGTTGGGAAAGGAATAATAAGTCTCCAGATTCACCAACGCCATCTCGTATCTTTTCTCTCTATTCAATTCGATGGAAGGTTCTAATTTCGTACCGAATCGAGTCGAATCGCCACTCACCACGATTTGAATGGATTGTTTTGCAGCCATATTCTCGGCTATCCGTTCTAACAATTCTCCATGTTCGAACATTATATTTAATTTTATTTTTATTTTTTCAAAACTAATTATTTGAAGATTTATTATTTTGTAAATTTTATTTTCACGCTCTATCTTATTATTATCATCAGAAACATAAAACTTGTCGAATCCGCACCGATATTTTCCGCGATTAAATTCGCTTGTCAAATCGATCACGACGAAATTGTAAAGTCCACCATCCCAAACCCTCTTGCAGAATCTCCTGAATTCCGCAGCGCTCATGTCGTTTGCGACGTGATCGCCGTAGATGTGATTGAGATTCTTGAGATCTTGGCGAAAGAGACATAGAAAATTAGCGTTCTCCCTTATCATCTGTCTGGGCAATCGAAAATAATTCTGCGACAGGTAGAAACAGTCCACGTTGCTGTGTCGACCCCTAACGTAATACGATTCACATCGGTTCTGTCTCTCCAAAAGCAGATGGTCGAAAATCATGAGATTCTTATCTTCCGATTTCAGTTCTCTAGGATCCGGAACGTCGCTACCGTTCTCATAAAACCGACACTCGACGTTCGAAGTTGCATTTCTCTTCATCAGCTCCGTCGCCGCACCGTCCAAAATGGTCGAGAGTGGAGCTCCTCTCTTGTCGAATTCCTCCCTACTGTCAAAGATTCTGGCTATGACGTCCTTGGGCAATCTACGATCCATGCACTCTCGAAGCAATCTGTATTCGGGTTGAAACAAGCTCTTGCCAAACACGAACAATCTGTCGTAATCCAACCAGTCGGGTCGGGACAACAGATTCATCAACAGATTGGTCTTTACACAATTCGATTTTCCCACTATCAAACCTCTTATGCTTTTGGGAAAGAAATCGTTATTCGACCTCTTGGTCGCGGCGTCGTTCCAAGACATATCTTTAATGTTCATCTTTGTTTTATTTTTTTTTTGTTTTTATTTTAGATTCTTTTCAAACGCAAATTTTTTATGTTTTTCTCATTCGCTCTAACGCAGCTCGCTTCGCCGGCGGACTGATCAACTTGTCGATCAACGCGTCGGCTGCCCTCTTGCCAGCCACAGAAGCTATCCTACCACTGACTTCGGAAGCGGCTTTCTTACCAGCATCCAAAGCCGTCTTCTTACCGACCTCAAACGCGGTCGATGCGAGTTGTCTACCCGCATCGCTCGTGAACGCTCGCATTATAGAATCGACGATGCCAGAACCGCCTTGAACGTAAGTCCTGACGTATCCCCTGTTCTTTATCACCAACATATTTTATAATATATTTTTGTTTTTTTCACTGGTAAATGGTTTTGTTGTTTTTAAATACTTTTATTATTCTAGTGTAAAAATTTACTGTTTTATTTTTTGTTTGTTTCTCTCTACTTATTATATACACATCAATCCTTCAATTCGTTCATCAGCCTTTTATAGTGGTTTTTATTCAAAACCTTCTGTCTTAACAATTCGTCAGATATAGCAACTATCTGATTATCTAATCCTGTGTTACCAGCCCGTCTGCTCGCCATCAACAAACTCAATCTCTGAGACAGAGCGTCAGAATCGCTCGGAAGAAAAGTGGTTTTCATCCCTTTGCCAGTCACCGATTCGACGAACCTCTTGTTCATATCCCATATGGGTTTCACCACTTTCGTCCACTTCTAACCTCTGTTGGCTTTGGGTCTCGTCTCTCTGGCATCGTTATTTCTCTTCATGGCGTGGGTCTGGACCAGAATGTCGCCGTAATTGTCGAAATCCTGTTCCGTGTAATCGCCGGGCTTGTAGTAAAGGAGCAATCTGCGCAGTCCATCGGTCAATTCGTATCTGTTCGAACCAACGATCAATTCATCATCGCCAATATCTACTTCTGTGTCTCCTACAAACATCCTTCCCTCCGAATCCTTATAAAATCCATACAACTGATCTCTCTTACCGCCATCATCATCAGACGATGCGACGCTACTAGTGGTGATAGTCGAAGCTGTATCGTCACTCTCGCTCAAATCTGTTTGAATTCCCGTGGGAACGTAATCCGGTGTAGATTGAACGGAATACCGATTTCCAAAACTAGGAGGCAACGAACCCATTCTCAAAGAACTCTCCTTTATGGGTCTCAATTCTTCGACTATCTCCTTCCTGCTTCGCTCTTGACCCTCCGTCACGGGTTTAAATATTTTTGTGGCTTCGCGTTTGAGTTCCATCTCACCAAGACGTCTGCTCCTATCAGCCGACTGAATGCCCTTCTTAGCACGCTCAAACTCTTCTAAAATTCGATCTCGGTGTCTAGAATCCATCTGTATCTTTCGTTTTTAATTGTTTTATTATTTTCAAAATTAAATGTATAATTATTTTTATGTTTATGTTTTTTTCTCTCTCCTATATATATCGATCACTTTTTTATTTATTTCCTCGGGGTATTCCCCCCGCTCACGTCAGAAATGGAAGCGTTCGACAGTTGTCCGTCAAGTTTTTTGGAGGAAAAAAAATCTGGGTATTCCCCCCCACCCCACGACGAGGGGAGATAACTCTGTATGATCGAGTTTATGAGAATCGAGCAATCTGATTGGTCGATTAGCTGAGTTTGGGAATTCCCATAGTGGGAATTCCCCTAATGACGTCATAAATGGGAAAAACCCACCGCCTCAAAACAATAGCGGATTCTGGATCACTGATGCAGAATCCGCAAACCGTTTTTTTTTTATGCTAGCCCAGAATTTTGCTCGCGTTCACCAACGATGGATCGATGGTCTGATCTGCGATGGGAACGTTGACAAAATTTTAAAAGTAAAAAAAAAAAGTGAAAATGTACAAGTTCACCTTTTTTTTAAAGACGCGTGACATTCAACGTTCACCACGAGTATTTGAACGTTAAAAGTGCGATCTAGGAGTCACAAAAAAACATGGGAGATTCAACATCACTGAACATTTTTGTGAACAAGCGTGCGATTTAACACTGAATCCCACGTTGGTAAACGCATCGTGTACACGTACATGTACAAAGTGATAGAGAATCCGCCTTTATTACCTACTACTCTCCAATAAGTTGTAATAAAACAAATTTATATGAACAAAATGTTTTACGCATTTGACTGAATATGAAACATGTGCACGGAAGATATTGGCTTTTGCTCTGATACCCCCCCCCCCCTCCCCCTACCCCCCACCCCCTTGTTTGAATGCCCTGATAGTTGCTTCTAGCACTCATCCAGTTAACTATAATTTTTCAACCCCCGTCATACAGTTTTGGTTCAGCATGCCACAAATTATACATAATTAGCTAAGGGGCATCTCTACTCATCAACATATTCACACATGAATGGTAAGTATACGATTCTCATCCCTCATCATAGTACAAGTAAACTCTCCTCTGACCCTTAAATCTGAATGTGTGCAATTATCCACGGTCAGTCTTGGTCTGTGAAAATGGACCATCCCTCTCTCTGAGAATATCAAACCTCATTAGACTCCTTTTCAGATTAATGTTAAAGTTTTCTTAACATTATTATTAGGATTTTAATATTACTTTGACAGTCCACGTGTGGACATCGGTATCTCTTAAGCCTGTCAGACATCATTTGGGTCTCTAAAAACACTCGAGGGGTAATTCCATCTATCTGGATTTTAGAGCTTTACTTCCCAAAATTCTAACTCAATTTCAAATCGGCAAAAATTCCAACTATTACCATTTACAACTACAGTGTACGCAATATCGAGCTTCATAAGTATTTATGATGGCAATCGTTATTAGATTTTACAGTACGTTTACTTATCGTAATAAAAAAATCTTCGAAATGCACTTCAAGAAAAAATCACATCATGATTGAGCTTGAGCATTTGTTTAGCACATATTCAGTTCCCAGAATAATACCAAATAATAATAACCTGATAATTCTATCATAAATGTGTTGGCATTTCAGTTACTACAATCAATTTTATGCCCCTCTTTCGTGGATTCATTTTCAAAAGTTTTCTCAGTAGTGAATTTCCAACTAGAGGGAGGGATCGGGATGGGGTTTCCACCCCCCGGTCCCTCCCTCTAGTTGGAAATTCACTACCGTACACCCCCAATCGGAAACCTCTAGCCACGTCCCTGTATAAAAGAGACAGACTGTTGGGCACTAGGAGTGAGCTAAAAGATCTAGAATTAGTTCAGATCTCCTGGTAGAGTTGAGAGACAACATGGCACAGGGCGTCAAAGGCTCACAACAGCTCATTAAGACATTTACACTCTTACCACAGCACGCATATACTGTACTATCAATGATATAGCTCCACAAAGCGATCTCCTCCCAACTGGGGCCCTTGTAGCGATACAGACATTCAGAAACCAACTCCACAATGCTGGACTACGTGGAAGAAAACCCACACTTCGTGTACTTCTGCAAGGATACCACAAGCAATACAGGGCTAACTGGTGCAGAGATCTATGAACTGGATACAGACTTAACATGCCAACGTCTGTTTAAACATGGGGCCAGTTTCCAGGTAGGCTTCCTGGATAGATGCACTATGTAGTGGGGAATAGCCAACGAGAGGTGAGCTGAAGTCAATATGGCAGTGCACGGTCGGTATGGTTCAGTAATGGTGTGGTGAGGGGTCAGTTTGGATGCCCACACAAACCTCTGTCTCATCCAGAATGAGAATCTAAATGGAAACAAATAAGATTCTGGAAAACAGTTTGGGCGACCGTAAGGGCAGCAAGTGCAGACTCCATCCTAATTGGTGATAATGTCAGCTCCCATAGAGCCAGGTTGGTGGAGCATTAAGTGGAGGGGAAAGAATCGTGTAGATGTACTGGCTAGCATGCTCACTCGACCTCATCTCTGTAGAACATGCATGGGATATGCTCCAGAATGCAGAGGAGATCCTCGCGTCCAACTTAACACCCTCAAAGAACACGGACAAACCAATGTTGATGAATAGAACATTCAACCAAAACAGACATTTCAAAACTGATACAAAAACGAGGAAACTTAGTCAGAAAAATGGCGAATGTCGATGGGGGTTCCTGCATTCTAAGATGGCTTCTCTTCACCTGAGAAAACTTTTTTTTTATAAAATCGGAGTTGTACTCTGGCCGGTTTAAAATCCTCAGAAACAGGATTACACACCTTTGCATTCCTTGACAACACCATGTAATTGGAACGAGATTGCTGTAGTACTTTTACTTATCGTAATAAAAAAATCCTCGAAATGCACTTCAAGAAAATCGCATCATGTAAAATCACTCACAGTTTCAAAATGATGACAACTCGAAAATTGATCATTCCTGCATAAGATCTGATTTAATGTTAGGACAGTTTGTCTTTGAATTGCTCAAAGTTCTAAGCTTGTGCATTTGTTTAGCACATACTCAATTCACAGAATAAAACCAAATAGTAATAACCTGATAATTTTATCATAAATGTGTTGGCATTTCAGTTACTAGAATCTATTTTATGCCCCCTTTCATGGCTTCATATTCAAAATGTTTCTCGGTAGTGAATTTCCAACTATGAGGAGGGGCCGGGAGGGAGTTCCCCCCTCCGGGTCCCTCCCCCCTAGATGGAAATTCACTACCCTACTCATCTCCAATCGGAAACCTCCAGCTACGTCCCTGCATGTATGATTGCACACAAGTAAGAACAAATGAAAGGGTTAGGGTTAGGTTTTTTTAACTGTGGAGAGTGATCAGAACAGAACATTTGGCTCCCATTTACTTTTTACAAACAAATATATCAATAAAAAGGGTTTGATCCGCAGTAAATTGTGAGTAATATATATATGGGTGTAAGATTACGCAACGCACACGGCATCAACACTTGTTATGTCCATTCAAGCCAGAAAATAAGCAGACTGTCATCTGCAAAATGAGGTTCCCAGAGGGTGAATTATGTGATGCTTCCCTGCACAACAGAGTAGCATCACTAAATTTACCCTCTGTGAACCTCAATCTGAATAAGAAACTCAAAACTAAACAGAAAGAGGTACCCAGAGGATAAATTGGCCCACTGTATGGGATAGCATCATCAAATTCTCCCTCTGGAGACCTCATTCTGCAAATGTCAGCCTGCTTATTTTCAGGCCTGTTTCCATTACACCTTTTTCATTTTTTTCAAAAAATTTCAACAAAACAGTATTATGCGACACCCTCACTGGAACGAGACCAATGCGCAAGTTTCAAGAAGGTGTCACATGATATGGTTTTGTTGAAATATTTTTCGAGTTCTATTTATTTTATTTTCTTCTGATCAATTTGTAATTTGCGCTGGTGGATGCGGTTGTTTCGTTTTATGAAAGCTTAAAAACATTGCGTTGTTTGGCAGAGCGTCCGCTCCAAAATAGGCTCTATTTTTATTACACACCCGTTACAGTATTTCTTAATATCACATGGATCTTAGGGGCATGCGATAATTTTAATCAGAAGCTCTAGTGCGATCCTATCAAAAGTACCCTTTGCGTGTACAGGTTCTCTCGTTAGACTGGTTCTTAGAGTTTGATGCGTTTGGTGGAAAAGAACCAATGAGAACCATCAGCTATATTATTTATCTGTCGGAATTAGCGGATTCTCATTACAAAATGTTTTGATGCACAGCTTTACTAAAAAGTTAGAACTATCGATAGTCATCCTAGATACATGATCTCTACCAGGAAAATGAACATTTAACCCACTGAGCCCTGGTGGTATCTTCCATATTAGTTCAATGGCAGAAACTAGAAGAGTCCATGTTCATTATTTAGGGGTACACCAATTAATATTTTCAACGTGCAGCCTCGGGGCTGCACGTTGAAAATATTGATTGATCAACCACACACATGCACTTTGCATCCATCCTATTTAATGAAATTATGACGTATCATGTTCCTGGCCGGAAAAAACGGCCGCTAGGGTTCAAAGGGTTAAACTCCACCTTTGCTTTCGTTATTGAAAACCGAGGAAAACTTAATGAAATTGGGACAAAAAGTCCAAATGGGTTCGATATTGACGCCTGGCATTGGTACAGTTCCTATAGAATTTTGTAACATTGTGCGCTGCGTGCTGCCGGCGAGTCGATACGAGGCCTAGGGCCTACTGTGTGATCCTATTCGATTCATACTTCGGCAATGAAGCAGCACGTTTCCCAACGCAAACATAAGTTTGAAGAGCATGTCAAGTTGAAATAGTTCTCAGGAAACATGACAAAATCAAAAGTGAAAACTTGTTACCACGAAGAGAACAGAACGACTTCGACACGCTGTCTGACAGCTGGTACATGCAGTTATTGATTAACTATCGCCAATTCCACCCTTACTAGTAGGCCTTACTAGGTGACCTGCACCCCCCCCCCCCCCCCCCCCCGCCACACAGGTTGAAGAAAGGGAAATAAGGTGGATGAACGAAAAGGCCGGTTTAAGAAAACCATAGTAGTTTACATTTGTGGAACCAATGATTTTTTTACGTGTTTGTGGGGGCCGTGGCAATGTTTTGTTGTTGTTTTTGTTTGTTTTTTTTGTTTTTTTTTGGGGGGGGGGGCGGTATTATTATTTGGGGGGGGGGGGTGCCAATGTAGTAATGCTGAAATATGACTTTCTGTAGTTTTTACTGGGGGAAATAAAAAATGCTACCCACGACTGGGTAGTCTTGAGTAGAGTGGGAGTGAGACACGAAGAGGGGAGGATTGGTAAATACATGTGGTCTGATCCAATATATTGTCAATTTTATGAGACGACATGAAAAATAATTATTAGAATATTTAAAACATAGACTGTATGACAATATTTTCCAAACTAAGATTTATGTGTATTTTTAAAATGGCAAATTAAGAATTTTTCCTACTATTTCTGTTTTGAACAATCTTGAATATTATTTTGTTTTAACTCTCACCATCAAAACGTAAATCGAATGCCACCCATATGAATTAGGTGCATGGGTGTATGCGTATGAGATGGGTTTGGTGTGGGGGTTGCTGCCCCCCCCCCCCCCTCCCCACACACACCAACAACCAGCAAATTTTGCACTTTTCATGGTGGGAGATTGGTATTTTCAGAACAAATGGTTCAGAGGGATGGATATTTTTTGATTTTGGCAAATATCAGGGCAGTGGACAGAGCATTTTCATAGACTACCAGGGCAAATTCGAGGTAAGGACCTGCATTTTGATTCTGAAACAATAATTCAGGGCAGTTTGATTGGCTAGTCCCCATCTCCAAGAAAATGTCCCCCAAAATCCTATCATTAGCCATATTCTATCAGTCCTTTTTAAAAGTACTTACTAAATGCAAATTCAAAATAATTCCGAATTTAAGATTGACAAGATGGAGGACCAGACACTTTTGGGGTTTTCCGGGCTTTATGAAAAGTCTTAACACCAAACCCCAAGACCCAGTTTACAGTGTTTGCGCATAAACTGATCAAATTATCTTACGGGGGGGGGGTGTACTCAACTATTTGTCCCCATGGACTCTCGACACTAAGTCTATTCCGCAAAGGAGCGAATACGCTGTGTTGTCATTGTCACATTTACTCCCTTATTGACTCGTCTAGCGTGATTATGAGAGCTCAACATACCTCAGATAAACTTTATTCATTTGTTACTCAATTGTTTGTTTTTTTTGTTTTTTTTTTGGGGGGGGGCGGTATTATTATTTGGGGGGGGGGGGGGGGTGCCAATGTAGTAATGCTGAAATATGACTTTCTGTAGTTTTTACTGGGGGAAATAAAAAATGCTACCCACGACTGGGTAGTCTTGAGTAGAGTGGGAGTGAGACACGAAGAGGGGAGGATTGGTAAATACATGTGGTCTGATCCAATATATTGTCAATTTTATGAGACGACATGAAAAATAATTATTAGAATATTTAAAACATAGACTGTATGACAATATTTTCCAAACTAAGATTTATGTGTATTTTTAAAATGGCAAATTAAGAATTTTTCCTACTATTTCTGTTTTGAACAATCTTGAATATTATTTTGTTTTAACTCTCACCATCAAAACGTAAATCGAATGCCACCCATATGAATTAGGTGCATGGGTGTATGCGTATGAGATGGGTTTGGTGTGGGGGTTGCTGCCCCCCCCCCCCCCTCCCCACACACACCAACAACCAGCAAATTTTGCACTTTTCATGGTGGGAGATTGGTATTTTCAGAACAAATGGTTCAGAGGGATGGATATTTTTTGATTTTGGCAAATATCAGGGCAGTGGACAGAGCATTTTCATAGACTACCAGGGCAAATTCGAGGTAAGGACCTGCATTTTGATTCTGAAACAATAATTCAGGGCAGTTTGATTGGCTAGTCCCCATCTCCAAGAAAATGTCCCCCAAAATCCTATCATTAGCCATATTCTATCAGTCCTTTTTAAAAGTACTTACTAAATGCAAATTCAAAATAATTCCGAATTTAAGATTGACAAGATGGAGGACCAGACACTTTTGGGGTTTTCCGGGCTTTATGAAAAGTCTTAACACCAAACCCCAAGACCCAGTTTACAGTGTTTGCGCATAAACTGATCAAATTATCTTACGGGGGGGGGGGTGTACTCAACTATTTGTCCCCATGGACTCTCGACACTAAGTCTATTCCGCAAAGGAGCGAATACGCTGTGTTGTCATTGTCACATTTACTCCCTTATTGACTCGTCTAGCGTGATTATGAGAGCTCAACATACCTCAGATAAACTTTATTCATTTGTTACTCAAACTCAGCCAAAATTGGTCGGACTTAACCCAAATGAGAACTTGACCTGCGTATTCTTGAGAGAAACCTGGGTACAAAATTTTGTGTTGCCTAATAACCTAATTCCCCGCCCGACAATGGACGGGAAAGGAAGGTCCAATTTAGAAGCGAGAAGTTGCGGTTGAGAAAACACATGTGACATCAGTAAATAATTAAGCGAAATTTCTCTTGGAGCGTTGTCATCTTTTATTAAAAGTTACAAAAGGAAACTTTGCTTTTATGACAAGCCAATTAGAAGCAACGAAGTAACAGTCTGCTTTGGTTCTTTGATTAGCAAATGTGTTTTTACAGTAATCTGCAGGTTATTATTCTTCCTAGGAAAAAAATGACCAAATCTTATCTCCAAGACTATTATATTTATGGAAAAGGCAGAATCCGGATTGTATGTTAAGATGCATACAACATTGATATAATGATATAATGAGCAGAAAAAGAAGTTACAGAACTTCAAAGGATGGTAAAAGTGCCGTTTTCTTATTTTTAAATGGGTTTAAACAGAGAATAATAGTCAAACTTTCAAACTGATTGGGAAAATTTTTTAAAAAGCCAACTTCTGTATAAACTAGAGCTGCGAGGTTTTGATTTTTGCCGCCCGACAAAGACATTTTGTCGGAGGACTATTGTAATCAGCTGCTTCGGTCAGCTGTGCGTGTGTGCGTGTGTGAAGTTTGCATCATCGAATCAAAACCAAAGTTGGTGTATATGTTCGTTGCCCCAATGATCAAGTGAATTCCGAATATCGGTTAGATCCGATCATTTTTGTTGGAGATATGCCCCTTTTCGACGCTTTTCCGCCCAATGTCGCAACTTTGGAAATTTGGTGTCCTAATGATAACTTCAGTTTAGGTTATTAGGCAACACAAAATTGTGTACCCAGGTTTTTAAACACCGAGCCGCAGGCGAGGTGTTTAAATGAGACATCCAGGTATTAAATCTCCATATACCATACATGTTGGCAGTGATAACGTTTTTGTGCCGTTTAAAACACAATACAACTTAGTGGAAATAAATTTGTGGACGCATTTCTCAGCTCCACAATCATTTGGACCAAATTCGTGATAATAATTTTGTTTTTATAATCGCAGAAGACAACAGATAGAGTTACATTCCTTGGGTCATTAAGGAAACGAGTAAACAATATTTTGTTGACATATCGTCCCCTGAGTTCCAATTTGTTGTTTGTGCCTACTGGCATGTAGAACACATTGGTACTCAGGGGACGAATTAATTGCTCTTATTTTATTTTTATGATTGTATTGTCGGAAATATGATGATATGTGTGACTATTTTCGTTTTTTTTTGGTTCAAGTTTTATAATAAGGCGAGCAAACGTGGACAGAGCATTTTCATGGGCTACCAGGAAAATTCGAGGTAAGGACCTGCATTTTGGTTTTGAAACAATAATTCAGGGCAATTTGATTGGCCAGTCCCCATCTCCAAGAAAATGCCCCCCAAAATCCTATCATTAGCCATATTCTATCAGTCTTCTTTAAAACTACTTACTAAATGCAAATTCAAAATAATTGCAAATTTAAGATTGACAAGATGAAGGACCAGGCACATAAAGAATTATTTTTGTTTTGAACCAGATGGTGGCAGATATCAAGACAAAAATGTTGATAGAACAGTTGAGATAAATTGGTGAAGTATAGTTGTACAAAATAATAAAATATTAATCAATCTTCAAATATATTAACAAAAATAAGTTTGAGCTTACTGTTGAAAACAACCCACCCCCTTTATTTCTCTTTCTGCCTCTGACAAAGACTTTTAGATTCTCATTTTAGAAAGCTTTTGAGAAAATGCTGTCCGGTTAGTGATGACTGATGGGGAGGTTGTAAAGGTGTATAAACCTGTGGACACAACAAGGGACGTGACTTTATTAGTTATCCATGTGTTTTCCAGGGTGTATGGGAATTTACACCGGTTTGGGAACTCATACATCCTGAGGAAAAGCCGAAGGGTGCATGAGTTCCCAAACGGGTGTAAATTCCCATACACCCTGAAAAACACAAGGATAACGGATTTATTTCCAAGAATTTAGGTGCACTTAATGCTTTAACCTACATTGTGGACAGAAACTGATAGAAAATTTGTACTTTGTAAGTTTCTTAATAAATAAAACCAGACAAATATGGATGTCATTGGAACTGGCTCAATGAGCCAGTTCCAATGACATCCATATCTGTAATATTTTATTGCACTTAAATATTAAATTTCCTGCATTTTTATTTTTGTTCTAATATAACTGAACAGAAGGTATGAATTAATAATTAAAAATTGGTACCTTTTTAGCCATATAGCCTGCTATTGTATATTCTTGTTTTTACACCGTGGTTAACCACGGTGTAAAAAAAACTCATTGTGGATTGCAAGTTACACTGTGCCTCTCAGCCAATCAAAATGCAGTATTGTGTTTCATTTGGAAATAATTTCTTATAGCTATCGTACAATGTGTTTCTCTTTGTGTATGTAGTCCATCTGGACTGCGCAAAAGACATTATTGAAGTGCAGTCCATTTCAAACAAAGATTATCAAAACTTGAGGTAAAATAAAAAAGAAGGCTAAATTTCAAGTCAGAAACTTTATAATGACAGGTTAATGTTGAAAAATAAAGTGCTGACTTATCAAGACTGCAGATCGGAATCATAAACTGCCCCTGTTACTCTTACTCTAAACGATGGAATGGATGCCCCGGAAGGTTAATTATTGCACACAAAAGTATTTTCTCGTCCAGGGTGTAATTTTGTTACAGTGCAGAACAGAAATGAGTTCTAATGACCGAGGTCCACAAGCGATAGCCTAATGCAAATGGCACACACAGTTAACCAGAGTTTTACTTTAGTTTCAGTCTAAAAAGCACAAAATTTAAACAGAGCGACCAGTTCGCACCGTATTTAAATTAAAATCATTGTATATTTTCCATCCTCCAGATGTATTGATGCCTGCACACACACTTTTCCAAACTCATTTCAGAGCTCACAATTTCTGGTTCCTGATGTTGAACGCAAACTTTTGAGTTTTGGGAGTTCGGGCCGACATTTTTGGCGAATAAAATGAATCAACAAGGATTCTACAGGACTGATGGCAATATCCAAGGCTCAAAACTGGTTCGCTGAAAAAAATGCTCGTTTCTCGGTAAAATCCTTTCAACCGTTCAAATTATTGACTATTCAATTGAATTAGCGATTAATTACAGTGAATTGTTTTTCAGGATTTGGTTTGTAATAAATACAGAACCACACTTATGTTTGAATGTATTAAAGTTTACTGGGCTCGAACGAGTGGCGCAGGGATACCACTAGAGCCTAACGGCTTTCGTGGTATCCCTACACCACTCGCTCTCGTCCAGTAATCGTTAACCCATTCAAACGTAAGTGTGCTTGTGCATATGTACCGTTACTGTAGCCAGTTATTGGTGCTGGCCTTAATCTGGTCTTCTGTTTATATTTTTCATTCGCGAGGTATCGCAAAATTATTGCTTCTGGCAGTTTAATTCCGACGAAAAAATGACGTTTCTTTTTTTTTAAAATATTATTGGGGTTTAATGACACTTTCGACAGCTACAATTTCGTCCACATCTCTGACTTCTCTCGCATGAAAATCAACTTTTGATAACGCTATCTCCCCTGAAATTAATGGACGGGAGAGGAAGGTCCAATTTAGAAGACGGAAGTTGCGGTTGAGAAAACACCTGTGACATCAGTAAATAATTAAGCGAAATTTCTCTTGGATCTGTCTGTTGTCATCTTTTATTAAAAGTTACAAAAGGAACTTTGCTTTTATGACAAGCCAATTAGAAGCAACGAAGTAACAGTCTGCTTTGTTTTTTTGATTAGCAAATGCGTTTTACAAGAATCTGCAGGTTATGAGCAAATCTTATCCCCCTAGACTATTATATTTATGGAAAAGGCAGAATCTGTATTATATGTCAAGATGCATACAACATTGATATTGAAAAAGAGGTTAAAGAACTTCAAAGGATGGTAAAAGTGCCGTTTTCTTATTTTTAAATGGGTTTAAACAGAGAATAATAGTCAAACTTTCAAACTGATCGGGAAGTTTTTTTAAAAAGCCAACTTCTGTATAAACTAGAGCTGAGAGGTTTTGATTTTTGCCGCCCGACAAAGACTTTTTGTCGGGGGACTATTGTAATCAGCTGCTTCCGTCAGCTGTGCGTGCGTGCGTGTGTGCGTGTGTGAAGTTTGCGTCATCGAATCAAAACCAAATTTGGTGTATATGTTCATTGCCCCAATGATTAAGTGAATTCCGAATATCGACTAGATCCGATCATTTTTGTTGGAGTTATACCCCTTTTCGACGCTTTTTCGCCCATTGTCGCAACTTTGGAAATTTGGTGTCCTAATGATAACTTCGGTTTAGGTTATTAGGCAACACAAAATTTTGTAACCAGGTTTCTCTCAAGACGCAGGTCAAGTTCGAATTTGGATTCGGTCCGACCAATTTTGGCGATTTCTGGCCTTTTTTCCATTTGCTTGACTTTGAAAATTGGATGTCCGGCTGATAACTTTCGTTTGGGTTATTGAATCAACATCAAATTTTGACTATAGGTTTGTCTCATGAATATCCAGGTCAAGTTCTAATTTGAGTTAAGTCCGACCAATTTCAGTTGAGTTTGACTCGTCCGCTAGGTGAGTCAATAAGGGAGTAAATGAGACAATAAGAGGGCGTATTCGTCCCTTTGTGGAATAGACTAAGTGAGGAGCGTCCATGGGGACAACTAGTTGAGTACACCCTCCCGTACACGCTAAAAACTAAAGTGTTTAAAAACTACACTTGAAGTGCTGTATTTAACAGTTACTAAGTTCTGAACTAGCACTTTGTTCAAGTGTAGATAATTCAGAACTTGACAGGTGTTACAATAATACCACTTGACAAGTGTAATGTCGCGACACTTAAAAGGAAACAACGCAGGTGACGCGGTTCAGGCTCGAACTCTCGAGCCTGATCCGCGTCATCTGCGTTGTGTCCTTTTAATTATGTACCCACCAAGCGCAAATCAAATTATGGGCGATTCTGGAAGAACCGCCAATGCTAGACACATGGGAAGTGCCATCCATTCAAGTTTCAGATGGCTGACGATTGTAATGTCTAAGTGCTTAAAGCATTGCACTTTGGGTGTTAAAATCAAATCCTGAGAGTTAGAATGGGTTTAACACCTTGAAAGTGTCAGTTTTAACACTTTAGTTTTTAGTGTGTAAGATAATTTGATCTGTTTATGCACAAACGCGGTAAACTGGGTCTTTGGGTTTGGTGTTAAGGTTTTTACAAAGCTCGGAAAACTCTAAAAGCGCTCGTGTCTAATACAAAAGATAGATAAAGGTGCACAAGAGCCAATTCCATAAAACTTCGACAAATCTATTGTTCAGAATTGTCCAAACATGAGGACCTTTTGTATATATTCATCTCTACTATCTTGTCCTAATTAACTCCGCCATCCATATCATTTTTCGTGAACTAACACAAAAGTAATCCACTCCATTTTCTGTGAACAGATATGAAAGAATAAGTTCAACTGAGTTTGTAGGTAATCACAAATGCCTCGTATTGTTAGTTTTTGGTCTGTAACAATTAAGAACGTATCGATTCGGTGGAAAATATTTTAGCCTGTTTACACAACCATCAAGTCGAAGTTTTCTGGTTCAAATGCTGCCGCAATTGGGACATATTGATCTCCATCAACTCATACGCACTGAGAAGTGTTTGCTTGTTTAGCTACCAAGTGAAATCTGTTTGCGTCCAAACGATTCAGATTTCATATTCGTGGTCTAAAGTACCCAAAGTGATATATATGTATATTATAAATGCCACCTCGCATGTTTTCTAATCTTTACCTTCATTTTGCGGTTTTACACTATAAAGAAAGTTATTATAAAATTATTATACAGAGATGTGCAATTTCAGCAATTTTGCTGATTTCAATGAATTCATGTCCTAAATGCTAAAAAAATTTTTTTTTTATAAATTTGCATGAAAATGAAAAATTTGTCCTCCACCCCCCCCCCCCCCCCCCCCCTACAAAAAAAAATGTGGGAATTTTGGCTAATTCTTGCGAATTTAGATGCACGCCATTCCCGTCCCTAATAATAGAACTCGATTTAAAAAAAACTGTTTATGTTTCTGTCCTACACCACGATTTGTATATTTTTAGAGGGTTTATAAAGTTTATATACCCATAACAGATGTCCCACATTCAAGCCTGGAAATAAGCCGACTGTCATCTGCAGAATGAGGTCCCTTGAGGGTTGAATATGGTGATGCTACCCTGTACAGAAGGGTAGCATCACTATATTTATCATCTGCGAACCTCAGTCTGAATCAATGTCTCAGGCCAAAGCAGAAAGAGGAACGCAGTGGACATATTGGGGGATTGTAGCCCACCGTATGGGATAGAATCAGCAAATTCACCCTCCGGGGACCTCCATCTGCAAATGACAGATTGCTTATTTCCAGACTTGATCACACTGAGGAGGAATAATGATGCTCCATATGAGCAGACGTTCGTGTAAGTGTAATATATGTTATCTCCGCCAACATGTATGGTAAATGAAGATTTAATACCTGGATGTCGGTTTTTAAACACTGAGCCGCGGGCGAGGTGTTTAAATGAGACATCCAAGTATTAAATCTCCATATACCATACATGTTGGCGGAGATAACGTTTTTGTCCCGTTTGAAACACAATACAACTTAGTGGAAATAAATTTGTGGACGCATTTCTCAGCTCCACAATCATTTGGACCAAATTTTGTTTTTATAATCGCAGAAGACAACAGATAGAGTTGGGTCACTGAGGAAACGAGTAAACAGTATTTTGTTGACATATCGTCCCCTGCTTTCCAATTTGTTCTTTGTGCCTACTGGCACATAGAACACATTGGTACTCAGGGGACGAACTATTTGCTCTTATTTTATGATTGTATTGTCGGAAATCTAATTGTATTTGTGACTATTTTCTTTTTTTGTTTTGGTTCAAGTTTTATTATGGGGCGAGCAAACGAGGAAAGCTTTCATTTAAACCATGTATCCCCGATGTTTCGCGTGCGCTTATAGTATCCTGGACGTTGCACGCTCTCATATACCTTGGATATTGGGCGCACGCTTTACCGTGGGTATTTGTCCAAGGCATTCTGACCAATCAAAAGACAGAATTTATGGGGATATAGGGACAATTGTATATATAAATCGAAATCTAGTACCATTTTACAATAATTACACTTTAGTATGAAACTACAAAATAAGGGTAAAAAACTTGTTTCTATGTTATTATCCAAAATCTGCAGAAGTTACTGCGGGTGAACTCATCAATTACTCAATGTTCAACAAATAATATTCCGATGATTCGTTCTAGAATTGGTCAAACTGCATCCGTGAGTGCAGAACACTTATGTGGTTCAAAATCGAGTGGCGAATTAAAAGAAAAACAAAACAAGTAATTATCAAGAATCGAATGTAGAAAACCTACCCAATCTTTTTAACAATTATTTCTCACTTACGAAGAGGAAAGGATTCACAGCACATTTGTTTTCTTTTATTTTTTTTATTAAAAACATAACCTTTCAAATACAAAATAACCAAAAAAACTAGAAGAAAAAATCTAAACTTTTTCACAAAGTTAAATGGAAACAACGATTTGATTTATAAAACATCGTCAAAACAGTATGCGTGTGTTGTTCTGTCACCCTCTCCCTTATCATGGATGCCTTGCGGTTTTAATACGTTTGTCTAGTACAACGCAATATGTTTTTGGTACCTCTGACTTTCGCCCGAAGCAAGAGGGTTTGGCACGCAGCCTTTTATACTGCATGAATAAATATATTTTTCTGAAATTAATAAGACAGATTTTCAGAATTAATATCAACTCCAAAAAAGGGTATTTTTCTGTTAACAGACAAGGACAATTCAATTTTGCATTAAATTTTTCAACGAGTAACAGTAAAACATTTTGTGAGAAAGGACATTCGAAGAAAAAGTGGGTCAAGATTTCCCTCATATTTTCACAAAAGGAGCAAAGCTCTGTCTCGGTGAGACCACATTTAAATAGCTTTGATCTAGTGAAAAGTACACGATGTAAAATAAAATAAAACGATTCACAACACTTACCGCGGATACAAAGTATATGTACATTACCTTTAATCTTCTGCCAAACGTGAACAACCTTATTTATAAAAATTGCCCTCCAAATTTTATTTTCCTTCAATTTTATCCCCAAAACCTAGATTATGAAACCTCATTGTAGCAAGGTCATTTCAATAATGGGTCATAAACGATGATTTTGAGGCAAAAAATGAAGGTTTTTAAGTTTTCAAAATATTTTTTGCCAATGTCGTCTGCTACCTTTAACCCTTTACATGACATGAATAGCAGAATTCCATGAAGCGTACTATTAGAAGCGATCTATGAATCCAATTCATTTAAAGTATATTTGCCCCTTTATCAGTATGTAACGCGTCTTCGGATTGGCTAAAGTGATCAAGCAAATAGCAATTTCGTCGGCAATTTTAAAACATGCAAGTGATAAGTGCGCGTATGCTGAATGAATGAATGGAAGGTTTTAGCGCGCCGAAGGCGCGCAGGGACGATGTGGGATTTACAAATCCCCTGCGACCCGGTTAACCTTATTTTATTTCACTTGGATCACACAGGCCTAGCTTTCCTATCGCCAAAAATGGAGTCTGAGGGGGGTATGCACGCGGTTAGAATATCCGGCAGTTTACGTTGGAGTGTTAGATGGTCAATACTCAATCCCTCAACGTCTTTAAAACTATTAGAGAGTGGGCTCTGTTCGGTTCCAGTTCGGCGATGGTAGAGGTTTGAGTCCCACAATGGTGGCGAGCGCGTATGCTGTTGTTTCCCGTTTGTCATAAGTACCACATTCAATTGCTAAGAATTGCTCAGAATGTCCTTTGACACTGACGCTGTCACTTAGATGAGCGAAAATTTCAATTAGAGCTGTTTCGGTATCTTCAAATATTATATGGTAGGAGGCGGGATAGAATCGTTATTTCGGGCAACATCCAGACGAATTGAGAGAGGCCAAAGCAAACGGTAACAACATTTGTTTATATCATGCTCGCCTATGTTACTACCTGTGAAAAGCCTGTATGTTAAATTTTAGCTTTTAACCCCACTATCGGTGTAAAGCTTCTACTGCGGGTAAAAACATTTACACCGAAAGTAGGAAGTTCATCCAACTTGACCTTTGACATGACACAATTTGCTTACTTAGATACATTCACACTTCGCGATGTTTCATTCAATCATACGACGTTTTGCGGTACTATCTACCAAGTGCAATGGCATATTAAGTTTAAAATACTTATAATTAAATATTTAAAATAAAATTTAAAAATTGTTAATAATTTGACTGAAAAAGCAAGGTAAATTCAATTACACTTTGACTATGTTTCTAACTGTCAATCAAGCATTCACGTGCAGCGTGATAGCACTGCCCACCAGCGCAGATGTAAACAAAACAAACGCGTGTGTTTGCGTTAGAAAGTACGTATCGTTTCTTCTCCATTTTAAGTGACAAAGTTGATTATTTATTAAGACCATGGTATAAATAAAACAAATCGGTACTAAGGCCGGTAATCAGATTTAAACCACTCGTAGAATAAGGGTTTTAACGAGTGGTTAAAACCCTTATCCTACGAGTGGTTTAAATCTGATCACCGGCCCTAGTACCTATTTATTATATATCTCTGTCGGTCCCCAAACCCGTTAACATTCGATAAAGTCTCTTACATTTTAAGTTATTTTTTCTTTGAAGTGGCTTATTTACCTGTGACCACCGATGTTTGATTTTACTATTGAGCCATTTTGTATTTTGAAAATGTGACTTTGTAGGATGATGTAGGTATACGTATGTGCTTGTGGCAGAAATAGTGTACCGTTGTCTGATCGTTCATTGACTTCTAATTCAATTTTCTTTAATGATATCCGAGTTTTTCATAAATCGATAAATGTTTTACCTGTCGTATGAATATTTTTGATTTGTCATACTCCATTTGTCACCCAAGATGTGGGCGTGTCTAACTGTGCAAATTGGCTGTAATGGCCGAAAGTGTGCTATTATTTTGGTGGTCTTATATGCTGACGACACCGTTCTTCTCTCTAGTTCAAGAAAAGAGTTACAGAATACACTTCTATAAATACTGTAATAACTGGAAATTGGAAATTAATATAAATATATCAAAAATATTAAAATCTGGAATCTGCTCGGGCAGAAAAGAAAAATTTTATTTGGGGGGCACACCGATTGAAACAGTAAATGAATACAAATACCTATGCGTAATACTCACAAGAAAAGGGAAATTTACAACTGAAAAAATGACCGCTGTGCAGAAGCCAAAAATGTCATGTACTCAATTATAAATAAGGTGCGTAGAAACCAACTCATACCCGATATTGTCTTAGAAATATATGAAAAATCGATAATCCCAATTCTAACGTACGAATGTGAAGTTTCGGGCCACGAAAACTGTAAAACTATTGAAAAACTAGAATTACGGTTTTTAAAATTTATTTTGAAACTTTAAAAGTCTACCGGAGATAATTTTATATATGGCGAACTTGGGACTAATACCCGTTGGATTTAAAATTAAAACACGATGCTTAAACTTTTGGGCTAAATTAATATCCGGTAAAGAAAGTAAAATATCAATCTCCTTGTACTCTATCTTGTACCTGAATCGCCTTCAAGGTTTATATTCATCATCTTGAATCCAATTTATATCAACACTTTTAAAAAATCTTGGCTTGGGCTACATTTGGGCTAATCAGTGTATAATTAAC
Source organism: Pictodentalium vernedei (assembly GCA_031216915.1). Taxonomy (NCBI): domain Eukaryota; kingdom Metazoa; phylum Mollusca; class Scaphopoda; order Dentaliida; family Dentaliidae; genus Pictodentalium; species Pictodentalium vernedei. The sequence goes on from CM062289.1 coordinate 359,981,595, forward strand.
CCGAAACATTTTGACTCCATAATAAAGGAAAGACTTGAAAATATATTTTTGCAAGAATGAAGAGCGGCAATGAATAACTCGAATAAGTATCAATTTTATAGATCAATAAAAACAAATTTTGGCTTCGAAGATTACCTTAAACAATTGCCCCTATCTTTGGCAACCCCTATTCTCCAGTTTAGGGTTAGAAATCCTAGGCTTCCCATAGAAACGGGTAGCTGAGCGGTTGTAGAATTATCTCAAAGTAAATGTAACTTGTGCGAATGCGAATTGGGAGATGAATACAACTTTATTTTAGTTTGTAAAAAATTAAATTATATACGCAAGGAATATGTAAAACTCTGCTTTTGGCGATGTTCAAGCATGTTGAAACTACAAAGTCTGTTCTCGAACTCAAAGATCAGCCAAACCTGTAAACTGGAAAAATTTATCAAAAAGATGAAACTCCTTCTAAAAACTTCTCACGGCTAAATCAAAACCCATCAACATCACCTATACCTCGAATATCGGGCCAAGAGTACAAACTGTAATAGCAAACACATTTTCACACACTGATCTTTTTCTCCAGCTTTTTAAACTTCAAAACCCTGTGTGCTTACAACTTTTCAAGAAAGGAGAACAAAATTATTCACTTCCACACAGATATCCGTACCCACCCAATCCAAATTATAGGAGTTGCATTCACCTCCATCTCTTCTTAGATTTTCAGATTTAGTGACCAGATCAGAAAATGCGACATAATGCTTCCACATGACCATAACGTCGTCTCCGATATATATATGCGCGTGTGTGTGTGTGCAGGTGAGGGGGGAGGGGGGGTTTGGGGTTATCAGTATACACACACAGGTGTGCGTCCCTGTGTATATCTATATAAGCATGCACTTGTGTGTATGCCAGTGCGTAAACTGGCACTAAAACTGGCGCGCGTGTAGGAAAAATGGAAGCCAATTAACGCAAGGAAAAGTCATGATGTTTTGAACATCTGGCATTCCTGGCCCCCTTCTTTGCATTTTATACGCATACAAAATCTTTCGACGTAAAGGCAAAAGCCCTTTCTACCTTTCGTTACAACGTTTCCTTGCAAGGAAGAGTCACACCGGGTTAATGCTACGTGTCGTTGATTGTGGGCATATATTGTAAGTTGTTACGTAATGATGAAATATCGAAACGAAAAACGTGGAAATAATTATATTTCTTGAAACTCTAGGCCAGTTCGTCTATCTTCTCTTTCCCCAACTCCTCACCGCGAAGATGTCTGGTTTAAAGGCTTCGCCCCAGGTATCTTCGCGGTGCATGTTGGGGAGTGTCATGACATCACCAAAACTCAGTCAAGCTGGCTCTCAACCAGGAGACATAAATGGGAGAGGAGGAAGAGAGAGAAATGGGGAGGGGGACAGAAAGAGAGAGAGAGAGAGAGAGAGAATGGAATAATTACTTCTCGTTCTATTTTCTCACGGACATGTGCTGTACAATATATACCTCTTTTTTCTTCGTGCCATTGTAACTTCACTGTATGAAAATGGAAATAAGTTAGAAAATAAATCATATCTTTTAGTTTACACATGGGTTGTCTACATTGGTCTGCATCTTGAGAATTCGAGAACGCATGTATTACACTGTGATGAAAATAATACACAGGCAAAGACACAGGACTGCAATGATATAAACAGTGGAGACTTGGGTCGCCTCAGTGTGCATTATAAACAATCACCCACTCTAAATTAAACTATAGCAATTGAAATGGTTTATCTGTCTCTTTATTGGGACGTGAATGGGGTGAGCGTGATAAGTTTTGTATGAAGTGCGACACCCTTCAAACAACTCAACACACCCAGCCCACCTTCATACTCTGATACAGCGGCATATAATTTATTTCGGTTCTTATTTGCACGTATTCATATTTTTGATTTTGCTACTCCGTTCAAAATCGCCTGATTGAAGCAAGATAGGCATAACATTTTTCACATACTGTGGATACCTTACCTGCAACAACAGTGTATATTGAACCATTCGTGTTTGACATCACCCCTTCAGACATGCGACACGTGTACGTTTCTGCTTCATAGTTGAAAGAAATGCAGCTCACATCCACTAAGCATAATGAGGCGCATTCAGTGAGAGATGCTGCTGATGGACTAGCTATCACTAAGGTGTTATATCCACCTCCAGCTGTAGATTGTGATGTGTAGAATGTCCCTCTGGTATTCAGTGCCACGCAACTAAGGATGGTGGCACAATACATGATAGCATATGTACCAACCACATACTCAGCCAGTTTTGTTGAAAGATTGGTCATAGTACCAAGTACCTGTGAAAATATCTTCACGTCTTCAAGTCTTGATCTAATGCCGTCTCATTTTTGGTTCACAGATATAGTTCGCTGACATTCCGTAATGACTTAGTATTTTTCATTATATACATTCCAAATATCTTACATGACAAATGTCAGTTCAAAAGACATCCACAGGGTGTTTACGTTACCCCGGGTTCCGTAACCTGCTGGCTTTCAAACTCGTTTACGGCTTTTTAAAATACAAGCAATCGTTAAATGGGTTGCATTATGAAACTGTGCGTCTCCGTGAGTGACAAATTCTCAGTTCCATTATTGCAGAATCAATACTTTCTCTTTCTATCTGGATCAACTCTTTTAGGACGGAAGCTTTAAATTGTTTACCAGAGAAAATTAGATAGTTGTCGAGCAAACATTATAATGGACACAAATTAGATTAAACACGTTCCATTTGTAATTGTATGCAATAATGGATAATTTGGGATAGATGGCAGGTGCTATCTACATTGAGATTCCTACTCTTGTACCCAGATCCGAATTTAGTAGGGGGCGGGGACGCTTCACCCCATGGCCCTATCGAGCGGCGATTAACCTTTGGACTCTCCAGCGTATTAACCCTGCACTGGCAGGTGTAGCAGCGGTTGAAGACATGTGTTCGATCAACGTGCATTACACCTTAGCACACTGCGTCATCGTGCTTTCATGTTGCAATTGGGGGTTGGTGTTTTTTCACTGTCTGATCCAAATAAATTGGTCGATTTTTTTAAAAAATGAACTGGCAAATACTTTAAGACTGCACGAACAATTGGTCACGGAAAAATCCTTACAGAATTCGACAGTCCTGACAAAATCCCCAGCAGGCGAAAACGGATGCCTATGTTAAATATATGCCAATGATTCAATTAAAGGTCAGGGTGAATGATGTCGGTACGTGCACGTGTCGTTGCACTTAATCAACAAAATTACCGTTAATCAACTGGGCTTAGCGGGTCGCGAGTCTTTACAAGAGGCAGCATTTAATTAGATAAATAACTGGATAAAGTCATTCGCGACGGTATGAAATATTTATCTAATCAAATGCTGCCTTTTGTGAAGTTGATAACACACAATGTTTTATAGATGAAAAAATGTCTCTTTACCACTCACTGACAATCAACGTTGAAGGTTTCTCCACACACTATTTCCAACACCTTTCTGACAAAACCACAGGCTCTGAGTGTGCTTCGTGAAAATCGGCAAGTATTCCCGCCTTTATTGCCAGCTAGAGATTCCCTTGTACTGGAAGTATTAAGGCCACACAAAATAAATTAATTTGATTCTCAAGGCAATCTTTTTTTCAAATCATGGGTGGAGAAAGGTTTATTTTTAATTTTTATTTTTTTCTTGCATATTATCGGCCTAATTCCGACTTTGATCATTTTTGACTGCAACAAAACAGGTGCCCCAACATGCTGTCTACGGGGAAACTTGCCAGTTACATTCTAAGTGCCTTGGCAGTCATTTCTAGGCAAGTCTTGGCTGCCTATATAGGTAGCCAAGACTTGCCTAGAAACAACGGCAAAACCACATGATGTATAGACTCTTTTTAGTTATTATCAATCCAACAATGCAAAAGGTTTCGAGTCTCCCAATTTTGGAAGACACTGCAGAGTAATAAAAACATCCAATGAGATGGGTTCAATTTCAATGAGTGATTACCTGAGAATCAAATCATTTATTTTTTTTTTTTTTTTTTGGGGGGGGGGGGGGGGGGCCTAAAATATTTTTTTTTTTTTATTTATTTATTTATTTATTTATTTATTTATTTATTTATTTATTTATTTTTGGGGGAGGGAGTGTTTCATCGTCCATCGAGCTATTCACTGTTGCAATCGCTTTCCTTCACGATTGAAAGGAAGTTTTGTATTGCTAACATTTTTGCCAACGAAGATGTTTTGATGCCAAATCAAAATCTTTAGAGCATTTGGCTAAACTGACACCAGACCGCAAAAAGTGAGCAAACATGGAGAGGATTTCAGCTGTCTTTTTACATATATAAATGTTGGAAGTGCATATTTATACAAATAAATGCATTTTTAATTTGAAAAATAAAACATTCCTCTAAAAACAAACTGTAGGTACTGCAATTCAAATGCTTCATATTCTTTCAATGCTCTTCATATTATCTTTGAAGTAAAAGTATTTAATCTGTGGGGATTTTCCTCGTTACAATTTATGGGAGGATGCCTACATAAATTGTAACAAGGAAAACATATTGGAGACTCAACTAAATAAATACGCATCAATCAAAAACTGTAATAAATTTTGGATCTCCCTGAGTTTGTACTAATATTGGAAAACAATGAAAGGCAATAAAAATGTCCAATGAGGGGGTCTAAATTCAATGAGGGACTGCCTGAGAATCAAAACACTTCCTTTTTTGGCCTTATCAGTAATTTTGATTTAACCCTTTACCCAACGCAGACGATATCAAAATTTATTATTTTAAATATCATTTTTTTAAATTTTTCAAAAAATTTCAACAAAACCATATTATGTGACCCCTCGTTGGAACGAGCTCGACGAGCTCGTTCCAACGAGGGGTCACATGATATGGTTTTGTTGAAATTTTTTGAAAAATAATATTTTTTCAACTGCTGAATTTGCATATTACGCGGGCGGATGCGGGCGATTCGTTGGGTAAAGTGTTAAACAAAAACGTGTCGGATATTTCTGCTTCTTTTTTTTATTTCTTCGGTTCCAAAAATGCAGCACACCTGCGAGAACAAGTTAGACGAAGTTATTTTAGGACTATGCCATTAGTGTGGGTTCGAAGAGGAAGCTGAAAAATGACAAACTTCGTTATGGAATTTTCTTCCTGTGTGCTTTAGACACATCAATCAGTTCGCATGGCCAAGTGTTACAATGATGTCGAGATTTATTCTGCCACGTGAATTTATGTCATGACCTTGGTGTGGAAAAACATTGTAGAGCTTGGAAACCGTGAAATGTGTTTCTTTGTTCTTGAAAAGGGAAAATCCATTAAAGTCGATAGACTACCACCAGGAAACGAATGTATTTAATTTGACGTGTAAACTGTCACAGTTGCGGGATGCTTTACATTTCCTGACCTTCTTCCCGACGATGCACCAAATTCCGCTGGTTGTTGTGAACAAAGATCGCCACGAAAACTTTATTTTTATAAGTTTTCGGACCCAGAACATAGTTTAAACGTCAGTCACAAATGGACTGCGGCGTGTTGGCGGCGGCCGTAAGTCCCCAAAATTGCGATAACCGTGCGTTGTCCGCACGGTAGAATACGGCAGCCGTGAGGTGATCTCAAGGTTTTGTGCTCGTCGCAGGGGCTTACGATTTTTTTAACTTGACATTAAACTTTTTTTCGGAAATCGCAAGGCCGGGGGACGCAACCCCACCGCAGGTATAATCGCAAGATCACTGTACGGTGGCCTTGAGGTGACCATGTGATGGCCGTGAGGTAACCTCAATGTCACCGCACGGTTTTCACCCTGTCTGGGATGCCAAAAAAATCCATTCCACGCCCTTGCGGTGGCCGTAACAAGAGCCGTGAGGGCGCCTCGCAGTTTGTTAAATGGTGCCTTGTGGTCTCCTCACGGATTTTTATTTCATGACTTTCATGATTGCCGTGCGGAGCTCGGAACATTTGTGCATGAGCCGCAGCCCGCCAAGCCATACGATTTGTCTAAATCCCCTCTACAAACTGCAGACCGCAAAGCCGCTCGGCGGCATCATCATGTATGACTACGCTTTTACGACGAGAGGATTGAGCACAACGATATTTCAAAAGCAATGTTTTGGAAGCAAACACGAAAACTGTTAGAATGTTTGCGAAAATGTTGTCATTTATACATCATGCAGATAGCGGAGAGGAAAACACAGAACATGTCACATTGGAGATCATTCTGTGTTAGAAGTTCCTGTTTATGAAAAGGCAGACCTCGGCGTAGCGTTTTTGATAAGAGTAGATGCAGATATTTTCAGAAATAGTAATAAATTAAGCCGTCCACTCAACGCCAAAATTTCTAAAATGGGCTGATGTTTTAGACCGCATAAGAAGCACAGGGGCGATGTGGAGTTGATTAACCCTTTCCGATCCCTTTAGCAACACAAAGGTACTATTCCACGTCCAGCAACCGTAAATGAGGAGATGCACATGAGACGAAAGAGCCAGCAAAGCCCAATTCGCAGCCTCGCCGGGCAAAGCCACCGAGACCCAGTCCACAGTCTCGTCGAGTAGTACTGGGGAGACAACGCAAACCTGGGGTTTGGTTTGTTTCCACAAAACTGCCCGGCGAAGCTGCGGACTGGGTCTTATACTATTCCATGTCCAGCCTCCGAAGAGGTGGAGAAGCGAATGAGCCAAGACCCAGTTCCCAAGCGCGCCGTCAGAGCCATGGCACCAAGACCCTATCCGCAGCCCAATCGGGTAGTTTTTTAGAAATGTGTTATGAACAAACCTTTATGTGCTCAACTAATGGCCATTTGGTGTCAAATGATCACTGAATTCATAGGTTGGGTTTTCATTTTTCAAATTTCACAGACTTTAGAATTCGGGGGTTGTGTCACCTTCACTTCAAAGGATGGATCACTTGGATGTCCAAATTCATCATCATGTTGCACATTATGTCCTTTTTGCATGAGGTTATGATTCGCTACAGGAGGGTAAACGCAAAAAAGGTTCATTTTGCCCTTTAAAACGAACGGGTTCATCCGTATTCATTTTAAAACAGATATTTTAATAATTGTAAAATATTACGGAACGAAATTCGGTAAGTAATGGATGATACACACTGGGTGGTGCAATGTGTGCGTTACGATGGTCGCCAACGCTGTGATAAAAAATATTTTTTGTTTCTAAATGTTCAGTATGTTGAGCCTCGCTATGAGGCAAAAGTTATGAGTCTCGCTATGAGTCAAAAATAAATAATGTCAAACATTTGCTACACTGAGGCGAAAGACCAGATTGACTGGATATTATTTTGACGCAATCAATCATCGCATCATATATCAATATCAGCCTCGTTGATCAGTTTCGTAATTTGTGCGGTCTGTTTTGCATTTCAAGATGGTTGTGGGGTCTTCAGACTGTTTCGTACTGAAACAAACACTGTTTTCGAGTATTTCATCGAATTGTGCGCAACCCTCACATGGCGACAACAGGTTAAAAACCTTCAGCTCTTTTAAATTATCAGACAATATGTGTATCACGAGAGAGTAAGAAAATAATTTCTTCCAGAAAACATCACAGGAACTGAATAGGTGAATTTAAGTACTGTCCCGTTTGCCCAAACGATTATCTTAACCCTTTACCTAATGTAACGGCCAAAACCGGCCAGCGCTATTCACAAAAATTGCCTTTCAATTTTCATTATTTGTTGCCAAAAAACATAGCTTATGACCCCTGATTGGAACGAGCTCGATAAGATCGTTCCAATGAGGGATCATAAGCTATGTTTTGACACAAAAAAATGAAAACATTAGTTATTCAATAATTTTGTTTGCAAGCGTCGTCTGCTTTTCATGTTAGGTAAAGGGTTAAAACATAGCTCATTACCTCTTTGTCACCATTACGAGTGCAGGTGTTTTGAAACGTCAATACATTTAAGGTATACTGGATTAAAGAACTCTGTGCCAGTATTCCAGGGCTGATGGTGTGGCTTAATGGAAGAAGTAGAGTGCCGAGTTAAAATCGGGAGAAAAATCATCACAATAAAATTACCGTGATTAGTGTTGCAACGGCTAGAGAGTTTTTTAACCGGTTTGCAGTTTAGTTATAATCGTTCAGTTGCTGATTAAACGCTCGTTACATTATAACAGAGAACGTGCAGATACCTGGATGTTGTATCGAGATAATGTGGACAGAACCCTCGGTGGAATATTATTTTGTATTAGTGGATTCAATCAATAATAAAATAGCCAGGTCTGACAGAATGTAACTTATGGAAATCTCTTTTTTCCGAGTGTTTATTGTAATATTGATAAGACACGATTTTACAGATCTCTATACATTCACGCGTGGCTTGGGAATAGTAGACTTCATTCTGTTATAAAGGTTGTGCACATCATTTTAATTTCGTGTATCTCTATTTCAATTGGAAAACTATGTAGGGGATGGGTATAGGGTTGGGGTGGAGAGGGGGGTATATGTCATTAAGAAAAAAAGAAAACCTGAGAGGAAAAGAAACTAAAGAATCCTTCAATAGTCTTTGGGTTGTATAATATTAAGATTTATCGGAAATGCGCTATTCAGTTTAAGTAGTTATTGCAAGCTGAACACAGGAAGAAATCGGTTCTTTGAATTTTGAAAAAGTGTGAGTTGTTACTGTTACGGTCGTAGAAATCAATTTTCGTGGAATCCGGTTATGGCTGCCCCCGGGTAGACATGGTTCAGTTTGATAATCTGTTCAGTTAAAGCACAGTCCGACTAATCCAATATTATTTCTGTCGGTTGAGGTACGAAATAGACCGAAATTATTTTCTCCATGCAGGGTTACTGCATTTGTATCAGAGCGGTTAATTTGGAGATATCAAGGGAGATAATTGAGAGAACTAAGTTTGGTTCTGACGTGGGAACAATTCATCTTGGGGCGATACGGCAAGAACGACACAGCCATTTTAGTTTCAGTTACATATATTTTGAAAGATAATTTGCCTATGTTGCTTTATTTACAGATTGAATATAATATGGACGATAGCACGGCGTATTGGAGTCTTCTACAAAGTTAAAGAAGAAAATGGAAAGGAATTGGATGAACAGTTCCTGGCTGCAGAGCCATTAGAATACTTGAGTGATTGGAGAAACTCGGTGTAAAAGTGTTGTGTATGTTGAGAAGCATTAAATTGTCGTATTGCAGGTAGCCTATTTCTGTGTTGTTGTATATTGGACGATGGTGAGTGAGTTTTTGATAAAAATGCATTGATTAATTTACGGAGAAATCAGATTATACTGAGGAAATATTAAATAAGTCGATTCAGTCGTGGTGTGGGAGAATTAATTTGTGGGGGAAAAAACTTATGCAAATCTCGCATAAAATACTCGGGCCTGACCATCAGGCCCGTGTATTTTATGTGAGATTTGCATAAATTACATTCTGGGGGCCAGAATATTTAATGCTGGATTTGCATAAGTACATTCTATATCGTTCCCATTTTATACCATGATTACCTCTTCTACTATATATGAAAAGCCTAAGACATAAATTTTAGCTTTACACACCAGCTGTGGTGAACACGCCAGCAACGGGGTTTCAGTAGTTAAAATTTACACCTACAGTGGAACTACATCCACGTTGACCTTTGATGACGTCGACCTGAATGCGACCTTGTCTAAATTTACCACACAACGCCTCGCGAAGAGTGAATTGAAAGTGGCAATTATTTATTACGTTCTTAAATGAGTTTACCCCATAATACACCAACAATTAACAAACATGCATTGTCTCATGTTAATAAAGCATCCATAACTAAAAATAATTTGTGATCATGTTATTAAAATGAAAAAGGACATCTTTCGTTTCGGCGATGATCGTGTAAACAAATACAGATTCGCACGTGTGTACGGCTGCTGACGATCATGGTATAAATAAAATATACCCATAGTAGCTTGGTGTACCAAATGTTCACCACTCTTGGTGAAGTGGTGTTAACCGCGCACCGAAGGCTCATGGTTAACAACACTTCACCGCTCGTGGTGAATATTTGGTACACCAAGCTACTATGGGTTTTTTCTATATGTAATCCATTCCTACAGACTATTTTGCAGCTTGTTAATGATTGATATTTTTAAAACTAACTGTGTATCGTGAAGCCGTGCTCTACTTACAGAACTTACTCTGTGTCGTGAAGCTGAGCTCTTATTACAGAACTTTTGCGATACCGCAATAACAAATGTCCATTCACTAATTCGTTCAGCCAGTATCTATAAAACATCCTTAGGATCAATGGTTTTGTTTAACCCCCTGCACACTGATGTCAAAATATTTCAATTTCAGGTAGAAAAAAATTCCCATAATGCATCTAGAAATTTAACCAATTCAATCTCGTTTGACAGAGCTCATTGAGCTCTGTCAAATGAGATTGAATTGGTTAAATTTCTAGATGCATTATGGGTAAAAAGAGCTTCCTAAAATTTTGGTATTTTGACATCAGTGTGCAGGGGGTTAATAAAGTCATGATGCAGATTATATTTATGTCAAATCTGCAAACGGAAACGAACAATGTGCCGGCACGAACTGTCCGATATTACACACGATATTTTAAATAAATTAGTTAGTTAGGGTCTCATGCGGACTTATTTTCAATTTATTAGGGTCGGGTCGGCAAAATAAATAAAGCTGGAGCCTGGAAATTTGACACTGAAAGTTTTCCCAGCACTGGAAGTTGAAAAAAGGGCAAATATTTCCTTCCTTTCTGAGCAACGAGAAACGTACCAACATTGAAAAAACCTCTTCATTCAATCTGGTGAAAACCTATTACTTCAATAACAATTAACTGGTTGAGTGCTAAATTATTTTTGGCCAGCAAAGTTGGTCCACATGTCTTTGCCGTGTTGTAATTTATGGGAGAGTGCCTAATACCTAAAGCCTAATGGCACTCTCCCATAACTTGTAACCTGACAAATTCTTAGTGTAAATCATTTCACTTCAAAAATAACACGAAGCACATCCACAGAATAGAACACCTTTAATGTGTGGTAGCCACACTTCGGAGTAAAGCCCAAATTTGGGCTTCCAGCACTTAACCAGTTCATATAGGGAGCACAGGAAATCTGTTGACGAATATCAAGAAGGCTCCTTTGGAACATGGGTTTGATTTGATTTGACAATATTTTATTTCCCCAAATATGTCATATTCAGAAAGAAAAATTATACATTTCCAAAAAATGTGAATTGGAACTGGATCCAGCAGTAAGTTGATGCTTGTGTTAGCAACTTGGGGTGGAATGTGAAGTATTTACATACCATCCCGTCTTTATATGCTTCTATCGATGTTTTCGCTTCGGACATATGGACGATGCGGACACAGAACAAACGATAAATTATCCAGTGCAGTGATAAAATATCAATCCAGAGCTGAGCGCTTTTTGCTTTTCCTGTTCGGTTCAGGTTTTGTTTAGGTAAACCGGGAGAACAAACCGTAAGACCCAGCACAAACCGGTCGAACGAGTATAATGTGGAAGTGAGATGGGAGAATGAATGATATGTGATTAGTCAGTGACACAAAGGAGAGTGTCTGTATGTTTATCGGAGATACTGGGAATAATGTCGTGCGGTACGTCATCAAGCAGTTCATTTCCGGGTGTTGGGAGGAGAGAAAAGGGATTGGGGATCTGGGAGCACAGGGTTAGTCAGGGTTAGAGTTTGTACAACTCTCTCTGGCAAATATAACCAGAAAGGCCGAAGTTCTTGCAAGGTGTGTCTCGGAAATCGTAACTACGTCTTGCACTGATGCAAAGTCAATCGTCAGTCCCATTGTTTGGATCGTCGTAAGCCCACAATGTAAGGATTGGGTTCACCGAGCCAGGAGAACATGGTATCATTCTTGTATAAATCTTTTCCATCCACCCACATGGTTCCTGAAACAAAACAAACATAACATATTACATACGGATTAAATAGGTACCAGGGCCGGTAATCAGATTTATACCACGAGTAGGATAAGGGTTTTAACCACTCGGCGTGCCGAGTGGTTAAAACCCTTGTCCTACTCGTGGTATAAATCTGTTTACCGGCCCTAGTACATGTTTGTTTTAGTTATACCATGCTGTTAATAAATAATCGACTTTGTCACTTAAAATGGAGAAAAAAGGATACTTTCTATCGCAAACACACGGGTTTGTTTTGTTTACATCTGCGCCGGCGAGCAGTACTATATTTTATTTTAAATATATAATTGTAGATATTTTAAACTTAATAAGTCATTTACACGTTGTAGATAGTACTAGATTCACTGGGAGTATAATGGGGAAGTGGGATGGGAGAATGAAGGTTAGGGGGAGACTCAAAGGAGAGGGTTAATATGCTAATCGGAGAGATTGGGAAGAATGGGGCAAGGGATGTCATCAAGCAGTTCGTCTACGAGTGTTTGGAGGAGAGGAGAAGCATGGGGATAGGGAGGCAGTTGGGAGTACAGGGGTAACCAAGGCCTTCTCGTCCGAGAACCGCGACAAATCATCGGCTGGCCACAGTGTTATTATTATTACCGCAAAATGTCGTATGTTTCAATGAAACATCGCGAAGTGTGAATGTATCGAATTTGGCAAATTGCGTCATGCCAAAGATGGAGTTGGATGAACTTCCGACTATAGGTGTAAATTTATTTTAATGCCGAAGAAGCTTTATACCGGTAGTGGAGTTGAACGCTAAAATTTAACATACAGGCTTTTCACAGGCATTAACATAGGCGAGCATGGTATAAACACATTTTCACTGTATTGAGGGTAAAATCATCCAAGCATGTGCGAAATAACCTATAAGAAAGGTAGAATTTTGAAGAAGCACTCGTTCATAGAAGTAATTTAATAGTCTGTACACATGTTGAGATTTGTAATACTTATTAAGTCAATAAAGAGAGATGATTTAATATGCATAACAATGTCAAGTTGACTCGAAAATAAATACACAGAATGACACACACGTGTAATGGGTTAATCGATATGGCACGAGTGCCAGCGTGCAAGAATGAAACGAGAGGCCGCAGGCCTCGAGGTTTATCCTTCGGCGATGGATCAAGTGCCATATCGATTGACCCATTCACACGCGTGTGTTCTTCTATGTTTATTACGCGCCTTTACGTCTGTAAAAACAATTATTAGGAGGACACTCAGCAATTGATTTGACAACTATCAACAAAAACAGCACATTTTATCGTCAATCAAATTTGCGAGAGTAACCCGTGTTACTATTTCGTCCCCTGAGTTCAAATGCGTTCTATGTGCCTACTGGCACACAGAATACGTTGGACGTAGGCACATAGAACACATTTGAACGTAGGGGACGATTTTCAGCTATCGCTGGCGATCCAAATTGTAATTGCGTTGCACGATTTGTAGAAAATTCCAGTGAAATTTCGTTTCTATTTAAAAAATAGTCCGTCAACGATTTCAACTTCCGCACATATGTGCGGAACAGGTTTTCATTTTCCGCATGGTCCAGATGAGGATGTCATCGAACAGGCCTGTAATAAATTGTGTTTTATGGTCAACTAACCAGAAACTCCGCTGAAAATGTCTTTTTTTTAACCCAGCGAATCATTCCTGACAAAAACGCCATGACTGTGTCGGTGTGCGGCCAGTAAAATGGTTCCTTGTTGAACCCTTTACCTAACGTAACTGCAAAAACCGGCCAGCGCTATTCTCAAAAATCGCCAATTAATTTTCATTATTTTTTTCATTTTTTGTAACAAAAACATAGGTTATGACCACTCATTGGAACGAGTTCGTCGAGCTCGTTTCAATGAAGGGTCATAACCTATGTTTTGCGACAAAAAATGGAAAAAAAAATAGTTATTGAAGAATTTTTTATTGTAAGTGTCGTCTGCTTTTCAACTTAGGTAAAGGGTTAAATGGCGAGTTGTTGTTTTTCTGGGTAAATGTAACATGGATTGATCATTACCACCATGGGTGGTTCTGAAATAGCTTACTGAAATATCGTCCTTATCTCTGGGCCACATATCGATTCGTCCTTCTTAATAACGTTTAACTTTGAAGATTATAATTGTATAATATATAGCACTGCGTCGTTATCTTGTGTTTACCCAAGCCAGATCGCGCGTGCCGATGAAGTCGAATTTTGCCCCATTTGACGAAATTGAAGAACACGAATAATTTAGATGTCCGTAGCCCTACTACCAACGTTGGCGAAGTTGACCCGTCGATATTTAACGATACAGCAATATAAGCTTTATCCAAACGCCTATTTTCCTTGTAAGGACTGGTGTTCGAGCAACGATGGATGTCTCTTTCTAAGGATACGGCCGCAGCGATAGTATTCTTAAATGAAAACATCGCTGAATGTTAGAATTTACGATAACCTGAGAGAACTATCTTAACTACTCGTCCCCAGAGTTCCAATGTGTTCTATGTGCCGGTAGGCACATAGAACACATTGGAACTCAAGAGACGAACTGTGCGTAAGTTCAATTATATTCAAATTCAAATCAATAAAAATGGCCGAAGTTATTAAAATTTTGTTCATTTAGGGGATAACTATGTTGTATTTGATTGTTTGGGACTGTAAACGATGGTTTTACTGTCGCAAATTGAGTTTTGCCGGCGACGCGTTAACGGAGCCGGTAAACGGATATTTGCGACAGTAAAATCATTGTTTACGGCCCCAAACAATCAAATACAACATAGTTATCCCCATTCTAATATAATTCGGCTGAAAACGGAGATAGTATTTGATCCCCCAACTATAAAACAACGCCTTGTTGAAGACAACAATTTAAATTTAAAAATACAGTCTTCGTGACGTCATTTTGGAGTTCCGAACCATATCACAAAATATATGTTACGCTGCCATTATACAAATAGTTCCAAACGTTTTAGTCATTTTTGTCACCAATAACAAAATATATTTATATTTGTACTGACAACATTTATCGTGTTTAAATGTTTATGACAACCTGAAAACAAAATACGAGGGCCGGTTTCCCTGTTCAAAGTTCAGAGTTCACCTTGTGATGTTCCACTTTCAGTCTGAGTCGGAAAGCACTCGAGGATTTACCATTAAAGTTAAAAAGTTTGAGATCTTTGATTGGAAGCCCTTGTTTAACCTTAATAATTACTTATGGTTACAGAACAGTTGTTTATTTCAAACTGTTTCTGGGAAGTGATATTTTGTGGAATTTGGCTACTGGTATTGACACATTTGTTGCAGAACGAATAGTTCACCTCTCTCTGTGCTGAACGCGTTTCTGTAGCTGCCCATATTGGTGCCACGAACGAAGGTGACAAATTAGAAAACGAAAGGACCGCTTGCACTTGAAGCTGATGTTATAACATAGCTCGCGGTTCGGTCAGAAATATTTGGTATATAGTTCACCTCTCTCTGTGCTGATCGTGTTTCTGTAGCTGCCCATATTGGTGCCACGAACGCAGGTGACAAATTAGAAAATGAAAGGACCGCTTGCACTTGAAGTCGATGTTATAACATCGCTAGCGGTTCGGTCAGAAATATTTGGCCTTGAACAATTAAAATTATTATTGCCAGTTGTCAGAATTTTGGTTTTCTATTTCGCACATAGCGTCCATAAATTCTTCACCGTACGAAAAATTGCTATTTGTAAATTATATTATTATATCACTGAGTGGTTCCACACGGTTGCCGTTAAGCCTGTCGGAATCAGTTTTTTAGCTCTCATTTCATTACTTAGCAGTCTCTGCCAAACCTCTTCCACATTAATATTAAACTTTCCAACTTCATCCATATTAATTACAGTTAATTACAAGAAAGATAGAAAACGTTTTTTTTTTACAGAAATTCAACGCGTTCACAGCGTTTGTTTACCTTGGATACGGTAGTCAATGACTCCAAATGGAACGAAAATTGAACGCCCACGAATACATCTCGACTTTCCTGATATAGTATTTGAAAACACAAAATTTCCGACAGGTTACGCCGATTTTGCTGTCGCAAATTTTATTGATTAACCAATCAAATTTCGAGAATTACAGTAATTGTATTAGAATTTAACATTTAACGTCATTTAACCCGTTAACGCAGAATTATTTAACACGTTAACGTGTAAAGGAAAATTTTAACTCCTCCCAGCCCTGGATCATTGTCGGGTTTGACAGGAAAACAGACAAATATGCCGGATTAGGAATTTAATTTATATTGTATCATTTTGTGTCGAAACCTGCAGTTCTTTCGCCTATTTCACAATTAACGTAGCCCCGCGTAATCTAAACAATTGCTCGCGACTTATTTCCAGACCCGAATAACAATCACAACCTTATATCTCGTTAGCTACCATTATTGACAATCTATTACTGGTCTTAGTTTCTATTGTTGACCAGTATTATTGACCAGAGGCGGAGAGCCAGGGGGCACGTGCCCTCCACTTTTTTCACTGATATGTTTCGCAGTTACACAATGAGTTAAAATGGGCGCATGCAAACGCGTCAGTATACAGGCATTCCTGAAACATTTTCAAATCCAAACAATATTTAGCCAAAGAATCTCACTTTCGGTCGCTTCGGTTTGTTTCTTTTACTTCAACTATCTTCCAAGACAGAATAGTGTCCATACAGCGTCATATTCATCTATATGAGAGGCTATAGCTAGTCATGGCACTTTTAGCTATATACGATTGTAACCCTTCTCACACTGGGTCGAACCATGGTAGCATTTTACCACTATAGTCTCCTCTCACTATTCTACAAGCTACCACCAACTCTTACAGTCCCATCGTTGAATACTACATTTACTGAATCGCACTTGTCTCTATTTCCGATAAGACAAAATCTGCGTAAATTGTAACTTAAAATGGCGGGCGGAATATGTTATCTTGAAACTGTGTGCTGTGCATGCACAAATCCGATCTTGTAACACCGCGACAATTATACCAGGATGATATACCAATAACGGGGTTTTAAAAGGTTTTTGAGGTTCTGCAGCGGGCCACCATAAATGAGTAAAAGCCCAAGGACGTATGAGTAGCCTGAGACGGAGTCGAGGGACGCTAGTAAAACAGGGATTTGATAATTTCGGGGGTGAGGGGGCAGCTAAATGTAAATGAACCATAATGCCCGGCAGTTATGTCATTACTATTATTACCTCGGATCAGAAGCGGGCGGCGGGCCGTTGATGAGTTTTGTTTTCATTAGCGGCACACAGTCTCCTGCTTGTTGCCCGAATACATGAACTATGGAGTTTTATTACTTTCCAAAGTGTGATTTACTGGGACTTCCGGGTTTGATTATAAACGATAACTTCATAAGTGAATTATGCAATCAACAATTGTGTCATGTATCCGTGCGCGCAAACGAAGACGCTTTGCTGTGGGTGTAATGAGGACTTCATTGTTTTCTCTTTTTTTTTCTTTTTTTTTTTTTTTTTTTTTTTTGCTTTTTTTTAACCCTTTACCTAACATGAAAAGCAGACGACACTAGCAAAAAAAATTCTTGAATAACCTGGAATAACTATTATTTTCATTTTTTGTCTCAAAAACATAGGTTATGAAAAATAATGAAAATTAATTGGCGATTTTTGAGAATAGCGCTGGCAGATTTTAGCCGTTACGTTAGGTAAAGGGTTAAATAATATAATTATCGTTAATAATGAAAAGTAATAGTCGAGGCGAGGGACTATATTGTAAAACACTCATGCGCATTCGCGCACTCGTGTTTGTACAACGTCCCTCACATATCATGAATTATTTCACGTAACCAGTCCAGTCAAGCGATTACTCTCTATTTATCGTTCAGGAAAATTCTTGTCAAGAGGACGCCATATAAAGTGGAAATAATACGTTCTAATCCATGAACATTTGAACAACCACATCCATCATCTGACATCAAATGACGCTGTTCCCTGTTATGCCACTCCGTCAACACGAATGGTTTCAACGGAAGTTGTTTCCTGTTCCACCGACGTGGATGATGATTTCTTTTCAAGGAACCAAATCGTCTTCCGTGTTAGTAAACATCCGATAGTCATCCTGTCAGCTCCACTATTATCCCCCAATACCAAGATGAGTTGAAGCGCAATTGCTGCTATAAGCATTTACTTTGACGACACTCTGTTTCATATATGAAAAAGGCCACTGAAGACCAGAGGTCTTGTGATTTGGCATTTCTAAGGGGATTTGCCGTTAAGAGTTCACAGCCACTTGTTTAACCCATTAAACCGTACAGTGATGACATCATCTCAAACAATACTGTCCACAGCGAAAAGGGCGACCCCTTTCTACATTTGCAGGAAGATTCAGTAAAACTTTAATCCTATAGCTCTTTAGAATTAAATTATTACTGTCTGATCATTGTTTGCGATTTCTTGTCCATTGTGTCGTCTTGCTTGTCGACTGCCACTTCTTCCTCGCTCTAACATTCATTCATACCAGGTTTGATTGGTTCAACGAGTCGAAGAGTCATTTGGGCAGATGCGTGTGCGTTCATTCGCCCGTTCGCAACGTTGGTTTGTCTGGGAACAGACGTGCTAAAGTCCTATCACTTATCTGATGTTGTTCCAAAACTGAGGTGCGAGTCAAGGGGTCTGTGATTCCTTCTTCCTTCGAAAGAGGTGTTGACATACATGAGCTCTGCATCAACTGTGAGTTTGTTCACGGCTATTAAAAGGCAACCGCGGAGTGTTATGACTGTATTCTCCTGATAATGATCCGACAATACATTACATTTCCAATGATCGCCCGGTTTCCTAATAAGCTGGAGAGTCGTACCCGCAATTACAATCTCGTTCAACTCTACCAATAAATCCACTTTTTAACAGTAATGACCCTACCAGCAACGGGTTCAATTGTCGTGATCCCCTGATATTGATCTCACAATTATATGCCACTATGTCCAGTGGTCCTCCCAATACACAAATGGGTCGAAAAGTGGCTGTAGCAATATGAGCAGCAGCTGCCCATTCGAATCTTGGGGTCTTACAGTTTTTAGCTATGATAGCCCCAGCCGTCATTGGCGCCCAATGATGACCCCTCAACAGTACACGCCTATGCTCGATAATCCTCCAGTTTCTGAGACGAGTCATAAAGTCGACAAAGGAGGGGCATAGCTTTACGCTGGGACTTCTACTTTCAGGGTGCAGATACGACTGGTTGTTGAAAACCCCAATAAATCAAGCCATGCGAACTGTATCTAAAAAGGTAGATCCCTCCCATTGTTTTAGACGGCGTGCAATGGTTTAGTGGTTTAGGTGTTGGAGTCCTGAGTGCCAGGCGGAGTTGTCGAGGGTTCGACACCCGGCAGGAGATCACAAACCAATATTCTAAATTCCACTAAATCATGATTGTGTCCTTTGAAAAACACACACAGACCCGTGTCAGTCTTCGGCTGACGCCAATCACAGCACTTTCGTCGTACTGTAGCCAGCACATTCCACTCTTTCATACTACTGAGGAGAGGAAGGTGAAACAAATAATCATGAGAATTTCATCTAAAAAGTTAGATTCCAGCCATCGTTTATGGCGGTGTGCAATAGTCTAGTGGTTTAGGTGTGGGACTTCTGTTTGCCAGGCGGGGGTGTCGAGGGTTCGATTCCCGGCAGGGCACCAATATTCTAAATTCCTCTAAAACATGAACATGATTGTGCCCTTCGAAAAAAGAGCACACACATGTCTGTGCCAGTCTTCGTCTGAGGCCAACGACAGCACTTTCGTCGTGCTCTAAATAAGGCGTTCCACACTTTTTATACTGCTGCCGAAAGGAAGGTGAAGCAAGTAATTATGAGAACTTCATCTAAAAAGCTAGATTCCAGCCATTGTTTATGACGGTGTCCAATTGTCTAGTGGTTTAGGTGTTGGACTCCTGATTGCCAGGCGAGGTTGCAGATGGTTCGACTCCTGGCAGGGGATCAGAAACCAATATTCTAAATTCGTCTAAAGCATGATTGTGCCCTTCCAAAGACACACACACATACGCCATCAGTCTCTTTTAACCGTTTGTGGTGACTTGTTTGTTTTTTCTTTTGTTCTCGCTGACAAACAAGTCCTCATTGAGCGGGCAAACAAACCCTAAATCACTATTTCGTGGCGAGATCTCGGAGAGAACAAAGAAAATCATTGTGGAACCCAAACACTTTTGTGCAGGTTCTCACAAAATCGGTTAAAGAGTCTGCATTGTGGGGACTTGTTTTTTGTTCTCAGTGATAAACAAGTTCTCGTAAAAGCGGGTAAGCAAACTCTAACCCATTTTCTTCTTTGCTGTCTCGAGGGAAGAAAAGGAAATAATTGTAGGAACCCACACATTATTTCCAGATTCACACAAAATCTATCAATCATACCCAAACGCGCACACTGGACATATAATTTCTCGTGCAACATTCTAGATTCAAAAAACATGTTGAGCATTTCATTCAGAAACTCACCGGATCTGCATGCACGTACAATATCTTTGATAGAGATGTGCATCTCTTTACTGGTTATCAACAAAAGATGTCCTCCAACATTGTTGCACTCTCTCTCCGCATCGGATCACTGAATGACTGTATTGATAATTTTGACGCACAGTAGAAAATCCTGTCGTTTATACAAGCTGTATCCTCTGTCCTTTGGGCAATCTGCAAAAGTATACGTTGTAGTTATTCACATTGTATCAAACCTATATAATGATGACACTCCATTAACTATGGAGTAGTGTCTGTATGAGGTAGGTATAGCAAGTACATTAATAGAGGGTAGTCACTATCTGTTCGTCTACTTTTTTCTAGACATTGGACCAGGGTTAGCCCTCTATCCAACGTAACGGCAAAAACTGGCCAGCGCTACTCTCAAACATCGCCAATTAATTTTCATTATATTTTCATTTTGTTGTCTCAAAAAATTAGGTTATGACCCCTCTTTGGAGCTCGTTCCAATGAGGGGTCATAACCTATGTTTTTGAGACAAAAAATGACAAAAAAATAGTTAATCAAGAATTTTGTTTGCGAGAGTCGTCTGCTTTTCGTGTTAGATAAAGGGTTAAACAAATATTATTTATTGGATATGATTTTCTTTCCCAGAATTGCCCATTATCCAGTTCTACCGATATGACTACAAATCACGTGATATGACACTAATCTCGGCCTATATTAACAATGCTAGATTAATTTTGTCTACCTTGATACATTACTAGGCGCAACCATTTTGTCTGCAGCGAAATCGTTCAAGGTATTCGTCGAACGCAGTCATTCAGTAAAATTGGGGTTACCAGGTAAAAGGGTTTTAGTTTAAACATTATTTTATTTCCATAATTATATACTACTCAAAGTTTGCCAAGCACCAAGTATATCCAACTACCTGTTTTACGTTTTAGTTGAAATATTGTAATGAAAAGTGTATATATTTTTTATTTAATTATATCTTTAATGATTAAGTACAGAAATTAAGATTTTATTTGTGTTTGACATTATTTTTTAGTCTTTGAATACGATAACCATGGAAAACGGATATTATTTGTAAAAGAGGAAATTTCTCAATTTGCCAAAAAGTTGACGGAGCGAACTGGTATGGGTTCAATATCGAGTATGAGACCCATTACTGTTAATTACAGCTTGACAACGCCTTCTCATGCTCCCAATCAGGTTCCTGGTGGTCCTTTCTGTGATGTTGTTCCATTCTTAGATCAGTATGGCACAAACTCCTGGGCACTTCTTGGCTGGACTGGACGGGCTGAAATTGCAAGCTGCAACTCATTCCAGACATGTTCGATTGGATTGAGGTCAGGGGATGTTGCTGACCAGTCCATACGCTCAATCCCCTCCCTCTGTTGGTACTCCCCGACAGCATGGCAATATGAGGACGGGCATTATCGTCCATCAGAATGAATCTATCACCCACGGCACCTGCATACAATCTGACGTGGACATCAATATACGGCTGTGCAGTGAATGTACCACGTTCAAGGACACAGAGCTCTGTACGTCCATCCATGCTGATGCGGACCCTGACCATGATTGACACCCCCCCCCCCCCCCCCCCACACACACACACACACACATAGAACGCCTATCTGTGTGGTCTAGGCAGTAACTTGTCCCATCTGTAAAAAGGACAGGTTGCCAATCTTCTCTGGCCCATCTAGCGTGATCCATGGCCCATTCATATCGTGCCTGGCGGTGGTTCTGGGACAGCGGAATGCGAATACATGGACTTCTCGATCGGAGACCACATTCGTGTAACCTTGTCCGGATAGTCTGCGTCGAAACATTTACACCGGATGCATTCTGAAGGTCACTGCGAAGCTGGGTTGCTTTGGCAAAGCGGTTCCTACGGGCATGAGTGGTCAAAAACCGGTCTTCAGCTGCAGATGTTGCCCTGTCTTTGCCACCATCATGCCGTTTTATTGGTGTGTCATACTGCTGAAATCTTTCCGAGGCTCTGGTGATCACCGTATGGTGCACACCAAGGGCTTCACCAACCTGACGATAGGTAGCCCCTTGTTCCACCATCCCTACAGCCCGCCACATTTCTGCTGCAGACAAATGTCTTCTTACATTTGCATTTGCCATATTCTATCATTAAATCACAAGGGTTTGTGTTGAAATGAAGAGTGAATACCCACTACATGTCATGTACATGTAGACAGTACACGAAAACATCATGAAAATCAAGGGGTACATGCTTTCCATGACTGTCACGAAAAGCCTGCCTGTCAAGAGAGCTAATGAAAACACAGGGGACCCTCTCAATACATTCCTCAATCATATCCACCAAAAATATCGCAAATATGTCACAAGCAAATTTCACAATGATGTGTCAAATATTTGGTGCTTAGCAAACATTGAGTAGTATATAATTATAATATTTAATGAAACTGAAACTACATTCAAAACAATGAGACAACAAGAGAAAATGGATTCAGCAGCAAGCATAAAGCTAATATAAGCTGTCTCCATATAATATATCAAACACACGTGAATATATTTATGGCGAGTAAGGCGTATAGTGTTCCAATATAAACATGGGTTTAAACTAGATATGAAGGAAATAGATCTGATACATAACTATAAAAAGAAATGGGAAGGGAAGAGAAAAAGAAGAAAGAAGAAAACGAGATGAAAGAAGAAGGTAAGTGAAAAAAATAGTTTTTTAGTATGGGAGGTGAATTAATGGTGGCAATAAATAAGGATTGTGTTGATGAAGAGAAGAAAGAAGAGAGATGTACACAGAATCGGTCGCAAACTAAGATTCAGAGTTGTAAGAGCATGAAGATTAGTGGAAGTGAGATACACTGCAAAAAATATAGGTTCTCTTTAGAACCGAAACTGGTTCTAATCTTGTCCCTGAGATGGAACCAGTTCTGTTTAAACAGTATTTATTTCAAATCAAATAAATTTATAAAGATTAACATTAAATATTAACAGAATTAAACATAAATTGAGGGGGTTTCAGTCGTAAGTTTAGAGCTTATAGGACGTTGTCTCAAATCATTATTAAGCAAAGGAGATATGAACAGTTGGCATATCGAACCAGTTTTGGTTCTATACTGAACCAAAACTGGTTCGATATGCCAACTGTTCATATCTCCTTTGTTTCAAAATGTTTGGCGACTGCGTTGTATAAGCTCCAAGTTTACTGCTGAATCTACTTCAGTTCATGTAATATTTTGTTAAAATTGAATGCTAATCTTGGTAAATTTATTTGATTTAAAATAAATGTTGTTTAAACAGAACTGGTTCCATCTCAGGGACAAGATTAGAACCAATTATGGTTCTAAAGAGAACCTATATTTTTTGCACTGTAGGAAGGAGATAGTTCAGCTTTCCGAACGTAGCTGCTTCTGCGCTGGGGGTGTTGAGATTTTCGGATAGCTGAACAAGGAGAAGTGAAAACTTCGAACCTCCTGAAAAAAATAATGAGAAACAATAACACGTCAGAAAACTGTAACAGATTTGAGAACATTTTGTAATTATTTGTTTTTGGTTCAATTAATAAAGAGGTTATGACTTGGTCAGTTTGATATCAGTCGAGATATCAGCCAGAGGTAACTTCACATCAGCCTTCGACCTTCGGTCTCAAACTGATGTGAAGTTTCCTCGTGCCGATATCTCGACCGATATGAAACTAACCAAGTAATAATCCTCTAAATATCACCGGCAATTTCGGCGTTTGGACGTTTTAATTACAAATAAAGCATCTCAGCGCGTATACTAAAAAGGACACCTACCGGTAAATTCAGTCGGGGTGATATCTCGGCAGAGATGTGAAACTAACCCAGTAATAACCTCAAAGATTTGTTTATCAGTCCCGTGTTGCATTATTTCTGAGGATCAAAGATTTCTTTCACTTTGAATCATATTTTCCACCAATCGACGATCGTCCATTAACAGTTTACCCGATGCCAGCAAGTTCTGTTTCGAACATAAATCCTATTACTCGTAGACCACCTAAGAATTTCCCTTTAGTGGTATTAACTTTGTGTTAGTTTGTTTTTTTCCCTTCGTAATTATTGGCAGCAAGCCTGAATATAAGCAACCCGTCATTTGCAAAACGAGGTCCCCAGAGAGTGAATTTGCTGATGATATCCCATAAAGTAGGCCAATGTATCCTCTAGGTACATCTTTCTGTTTTGGCTTGAGACCTTGATTCAGACTGAGGTTCACATAGGGTAAATTTTGTGATGCTATCCTGCTGTGCAGGGTAACATCACGTAAATCACCCCCTGGGGAACTCTTTTTGAAGATGACAGTGTGCTTATTTTCGGCTTGATTGTCAGGTGTATATGATAGTTGCTGTTTCTCAGTAGGCACCAGAATTATCTTATTAGTGACTACAAAGAAATACACGTTCTTACAGCGGGTGGAGTTGCCTGTTTTATTATATTTATTATATGCGTTGCGATGTTCTAATATAATAATAACATGAGTTTGGAGGGCGTTACGGTTTATTAACGGCCCAAGAGGAATTGATAACAGCCCGAGGGTTTATTACCGGCCCGAGACGAAGTTGAGGTCCGTTAATAAGACAGGTGGCTGTTATTCAGTCCTCAAGGGCCGTTAATAAACCGGGACGCCTTACAAAATCATGTTATTTCTATTATTACCATGACTGGAAGCGGGAGGCGGGTTGTTAATCAATTTTGTTTTCATTAAAGCCAGCCGCATGCTTCCGGATGCAAGATGTATTGGATTACTGAGTTTTACCGCCCCGCTAAACTCCTTTAATATACTAGAGAGCGTCCGCTAAAGTGGTAATAAGGTAATAATATAACGATAATATGAGTTTGGATGGCGTTACAGTTTATTAACGCCCGAGAGGAATGAATTACAACCCGAGAATTTATTGCCGACCCGAGACAAAGTCGGGGGCCGCTAATATGCCAGATTGTTGTTATTCAGTCCTCAAATGCCATTAATAAACCGTGATGCCTGACACAATCATGTTATTACTATTATTACCATGATCGGAAGCGGGTGGCGGGCTGTTAAGGAATTTTGTTTTCATTAACAACGCCGCTCGTTTCCGGTTGCATGACGTATTGAATTACTGAGTTTTACCGCCCCGCTAAACTCCGTTAATATACTCGAGAACGCCCGCTAAAGTTGTAATAATTGCAATTAAAACAACCAAACACCGAAAAAGCTCTTGTTATCTAGGGGTTATTACTTGGTTAGTTTCATATTGGACGAGATACCAGCCCTCGGTAACTTCATATCAGCCTGAGACCGAAGATCGATGACTAATTTGAAGTTACCGAGGAATGATATCTCGGCCGATATCAAACTAATCAAGTATTATCCTCTTTGTTTTTAAACCCAAACAAATATTTTCAGAATGTCCTCAGATCTGTCATAGTTTTGTGACAGTGTTTTTGTTTCTCCTCCTTTTAATAAAGTCCAAAGTTTCCTCTTCTCCAAGTTTGGCTATCCGAACGTCGCGACTCCCTTAACCCTTTACCTAACATGAAAAGCAGACGACACTTGCAAAAAAAATTCTTGAATAACTAATTTTTTTAATTTTTTGTCTCAAAAACATAGGTTATGGCCCCTCGTTGGAACGAGCTCGACGAGCTCGTTCCAACGAGGGGTCATAACCTATGTTTTTGAGACAAAAAATGAAAATATTTTGAAAATTAATTGGCGATTTTTGAGAATAGCGCTGGCCGGTTTTGGCCGTTACGTTGGGTAAAGGGTTAATGTGGAAACCAATCAAGCCATGACGTTCGGATAACTGAAATATCTCTTATCTCACTTCGACGAATCTCAACTTTGAACTCTGAATCTTAGTTTGCGTTGAATTTTGAGTACAACTTTCTTCTTTTTTTTCTCTTCATTCGCTTAACCCTCACTTATTGCCATCATAAATTCCTCACCATACAAAAGCTACTCCCGTAACGCCAATTCTACAGTTAAAACTAGAAGTCCTGTCATGAAATGCGCACAAATAGCACGTCGATTTGCGCGTTAATCTACGCGTTATGACCATAGTAAGGCTATCAAATTCTGTACATATGGCCTGTGCACAAGCAATGTTTCAGTCAATGGACCTCGGGGTAACCCGGAGGTCCATTGGCAAAACCATTGCCTGTGTTTGCTATGTTTGCTATGAGTAACCAGAAGAAAGTACAGTGCTTTGGGTGCCATTCGATATTGCAATTGCGCGCAATTCCTACGCGCAATTAAGCCTAGATAAGCGCACAGTTCGTGACAGGACGTCTAGTTTTAACTGTATTGGTTGATTGTTTTCGATGAATAACGGTGAACGATTTCGCTGTAAGCAAAATGTCTACGCCTAGTAGAGGTTTAAGGGGAACAACTCTACCTTGGTTCCTTTCGGCCGACATGAATGTCATATCAGTCGAGTTTGAAGCCATATCAGCTGAGCTCGATAATCAGCAATTCGGGAAAAGAAAATCATATCTGATAAATAATGATCTAAACTTATTGCGCAACGCGCACCACTACAGAAGAGATATTCACTTATATTTATCGTGATAATAGATAACGAAACTTATCTGTTAGACATTTTTGCTTGACTATAAGATTTGGTCTTTGAGAGTTTAATGGCTCTTTTTAACATCCAGGGTCATATTCGGCCAGGTAATTTTACCCAGTGTGAACTGCCGAGAACAGGAGGATAAGCATCGGTTGAAGGTATGTGTATGCCTCGGCATACTGCACCACCGTTCTCTCACTTGGATAATTACGATTACGTCATTACCTGTCTTGCCCAATGACACTACGCAAATGAGGTGGGTCAGGATTGAACCATCGCTTAAACAAATAGCATAAACTTTGTACCTATTTCTCTTGGTACTTCTTTCTTTAAATCTCCAGGTCGTTTCTTCAGCATAACCTTCAAATTTAGAGTAATTTGACCTTTGGGGAGGCATGTTACTGTTTTACAAAATGTTGGTGGTTTCTCTCTTGAAACGAGGGTGAGACAGGTGAGGAGTCTCCACAAAAGATACAACTCAGGTTAGGTGGGTTATATCCCAGTGCAGTGCCAAGCGTTTGAGAAATTAGTGGTGGTGTCCTCAGAGGTTCCCAGAAGTAAGGTTTAGAAAGGGTAAAGATCCCCCAGATGATGAATTAATTAAAACTGGAGCAAAAATCTGTTACTCGAGCCGTTCTCTTATTTCCGAAGAGAACGGACGCAGGGTGTGTAGCGTATATTGTACTACTCAAAGTTTGCTAAGCACCAAATATTTGACACATCATTGTGAAATTTGCTTGTGATATATTTGTGATATTGTTGGTGGATATGATTAAGGAATGTATTGAGATGGTCCCCAGTGTTTACATTATCTCTCTTGATAGGCAGACTTTTCGTGACAATGGAAAGCATGTACCCCTTGATTTTCATGATGTTTTCTTGTACTGTCTACATGTACATGACATGTGTAGGGTATTCAATCTTCATTTCAACACAAACCCTTGTGATTTAATGATTGAATGTGGCAAATGCAAATGTAAAAAGATATTTGTCTGAAGCAGAAATGTGGCGGACTGTAGGGATGGTGGAAAAAGGTGCTATCCGTCGTCAGGTTGGTGAAGCCCTTGGTGTGCACCATACGGTGATCACCAGAGCATGGGCAAGATTTCAGCAGCATGGCACACCAGTAAGACGGCATAGTTGTGGCAGAGACAGGTCAACATCTGCAGCTGAAGACGGGTTTTTTGGTCATTCAGGCCCGTAGGAACCGTTTTGCTATAGTAACCCAGCTGCGCATTGACCTTCAGAATGCATCCGGGGTAAATGTTTCCACGCATACTATCCGGGCAAGGTTGCACGAAGGTGGTCTCCGACCGGGAAAACCATGTATTCGCATTCCGCTGTCCCAGAACCACCGCCAGGCACGATATAAATGGGCCATGGACCACGTTGGATGGACCAGAGAAGATTGGCGACCTGTCCTTTTTACAGATGAGTCAAGGTACTGCCTATAGACCACACAGATATGCGTTCTAGGGTATGGAGAAGACCAGGAGAGTGATTCCATGCAGCCAACATTGCTGATTATGACCGCTATGGTGGAGGGTCAATCATGGTCTGGGGGGGGGGGGGCATCAGCAGAGATGGACAGACAGAGGTCTGTGTCCTTGAACGTGGTACATTGACTGCACAGTGGTATATTGATGAGATCCTGGATGTCCACGTCAGATTGTATGCAGGTGCAGTGGGTGACAGATTCATTCTGATGGACGATAATGCCCGTCCTCATGTTGCCCATGTTGTCGTGGAGTACCAACAGAGGGAGGGGATTGAGCGTATGGAGTGGCCAGCAAGATCCCCTGACCTCAATCCAATCGAACATGCCAATTTCAGCCCGTCCAGTCCAGCCAAGAAGTGCCCAGGAGCTTGGTGCCATGCTGGTCCAAGAATGGAACAACACCCCACAAAGGACCACCAGGAACCTGATTGGGAGCATGAGGCGTTGTCAAGCTGTAATTAGCAGTAATGGGTGTCATACTCGATATTGAAGCCAAACCAGTTCGCACCGTCAACTTTTTTTTATATTGAAAAATTTCCTCTTTTACCAAAAATATCCATTTTCCATGGTTACCGTATTCAAAAAAATAATGTCAAACACAAATAAAATCTTAATTTCTGAACTTAAATAATTAAAGATATAATTAAATAAAAAGTATATCCACTTTTCATAACAATATTTCAGCTAAAGCACAAAAAAGTAGTTGGATGTACTTGGTGCTTAGAAAACTTTGAGTAGTATATGACTTCATCAAGTGGAGAACAAATGCGTGCTGTTTCAAACTCATAGTACCGTGTGCCCCAAGTCGGTCAGAGCTCGTGTTTTCTTTTCAGGGGTGCCGAATGCACTCCAGGGACGGTGGGAGGCAGACTCCCGGAAAAGGACATTAAACTC
This sequence comes from Pictodentalium vernedei, assembly GCA_031216915.1. Lineage (NCBI taxonomy): Eukaryota > Metazoa > Mollusca > Scaphopoda > Dentaliida > Dentaliidae > Pictodentalium > Pictodentalium vernedei. Next base: position 360,010,892 of record CM062289.1, read on the forward strand.
ACACTAGTAGCCCCGCCATGACATGCCGAAGCATGCATGTCTCGAGGCCCGAGATGGGAGAATTTAAGAGGTGTCCCTCGAATCCGGAGGGAGCTCTTCCTCCCAAACTCTCCTCATTGAAATTTTAAAGGTCCCAGAACGAATTTGGGGGTGTATTTTAGCACCACTTCGAGAATAAATCATTGAAAAGTAACTGAGTGAAGAACCAGGGAAGGGCATTGCCTGCCCTCCCCCACCCCCGTGTTCCGAAGGCAGGGAGGGCAGCTACCCCCCCCCACCCCCCACCCCACACACACCCCGTCCAAGTGCTTTCGGCGTCCCTGTTTTCTTTTCTATCAGAAACAAAAGAAAACGTGCGCCTTAAACTTTAGGACTACTTAGAAATATACTATTCAAAAAAAGTAGGGGATATCCAAAATGATGTTGATATTTTCGGAAAATGATATTGAATACGCGTGTTTGGACACATCGATATGTGACCAAGTTTAGTGGGGATCATGAATGTCACCGGCCCACGAAAACTTCTTGCAGGTTTTTCGCACGAGCGAAAGGTACGTTTTGAAATTTTCATTTATACTGGACGGGCTTTTTCGGAGGTCTCATCGTTCTTTTCTTGGTATAAAATACTCGTTCATCAATTGGTTCTGGTCGAAACGTAACTTTTGAAGTATACGAAGACTGACACGTGACGAACGTTTACATGACGTGGACATATTGGAAGCTGGCAACAGACAGACTGCAGTGGCTCAAATTCTCAACGTTACTCAATCGGTGGTTAGCAGATTGTGGTCACGCTACCTTCAGACAGGCAATGTTGATGACAGACGTAAGTCAGGTCGTCCAAGGGCGACAACTGCTAACCAGGATCGTTTCTTCCGAACCACTGCATTACGTAACCGCCATCAAAGTGCCTCAGAAATTGGACAGCAGCTGCACCGAGCGACAGATGTGCGAGCCAGTGGTCAGACTATTCGAAATGGCCTACACAGCTGGAATTTGTACGCTCGACGACCTCGAATAATTCCACGTTTGACTGAACGTCACATCACAGCAAGGCGTAATTGGCGTGGAGCACGACAGAGCTGGGACAATCGTCGGTGGAGCAACGTCATGTTTTTCGATGAATCGAGGTTCACTCTCGACTTCCAGGACAAGCGAAACAGAATGTGGCGGCGGCGGCGGCGGCGGAGGAACGAACGATACCATGACGTAACCGTTAGGCAGCACGATCGTTTTGGTGGTGGGTCGATTAGGGTGTGGGGAGGCATAACCATGACAAGCAGAACAGCATTACATGTCATCCAAGGGTGTGTCACGGGGCAGTACTACCGTGACACACCCTTGTGAGTTCCTCCAGGAGCAGAACATCACTACACTACCTTGACCAGCACTCCAGACCTTTCACCAATCACGCACGTCTGGGTTGTGCTTGGCAGGCGCCTACGTCAACGCCAACAGCCCCCTACCAATGACCGGGACTCGCCGCTGCACTGCAGGAAGAATGGAATTACGTCAGGCAAGCTGATATTGGACGTTTGGTGAGGAGTATGCAACGTCGGATCCGCGATTGTCACGCGAGCAGAGGAGGATTTACAAAGTATTGAAGTCTTGGACCGAATGTGGTAAATTCTCTGACTGACAGTCCATGTCTTGTACAGCTAAGTGCGTGGAATATGTGCTTGTCAGACACCCAGCTATCGCTGAAATCATTTACCAGATGTCACAGTGCAATGCCTCAACTGTCTTTTTGATGAAAATATAAATATATTTCTTCATATATCACACTTTTATCAAATATCCCCTACTTTTTTGAATAGTACAGTCGAATCCGCCGCTGGTTTGAGATGTAAGCAACTTTCTAGAATAGTTGTGGTCGAGTTCCTACCCGTCTCTGTACTAAAATTCGTGTTTCACGAAGCATTAGGGAAGAACTTGACTTCTGTATTTTCGTAGCTCTCTCTTAACCATTTACCTAACGAATCCCCCGCATCCGCCCGCGTAATAAGCAAATTCAACAGTTGAAAAGATATTATTTTTCAAAAAATTTCAACAAAACCATATCATGTGACCCCTAGTTGGAACGAGCTCGTTCCAACGAGAGGTCACATATGATTTTGTTGAAATTGTTTGAAAAATGTGAAAAAATGATATTTAAAATAATAAATTTTGATATCGTCTGCGTTGGGTAAAGGTTTCTGATTTTCGTGCATGCTTAATGAGATCTTTGACTTTATCTGTCAGCTTCGACGGGGCCGCGGTGGCGTTGCGGTAACCGGTTCTCGTCAGATCACCGAAGTAAAGCAACGTCGAGCCCGGTTAATCGTCGCGCCGTAGACAAGATTCGTCACTAAAAAGAACTGGGCTCCAACGCTGCTGAGTCTAAGCGAACACGCTGACGTACCCATTCCATTCTGACGGTACGATGACGTTGGGTAAGGATTGATCCGTGGGGCAAATTTCAGGCGGGTATAATGAAGTTGAGTGCTATCGTTTTCGAAAAGCGGCTTGTGTACGTTGGTAATATTTATATACCATTATGGGGGCCAGTCAGCATCGATTCAAAAGCCTATCAGATATCATTTTTGTTTCGATTTCTCAGCTTGTGCCGAGTACCTGTGCGACAAAGAAAAAATGTCCTCTATGTGGACATTCAACTTCTATAGCCCAGTCCGCCCCTGTGCACTTTCACAGACATGCAAACTCTGAGAATCAATATTTTTTTTCAAATTAAAGGCGATGCTTATTGCCCATTTAAGGCCTTCATCTGGTATCATTCCAACTATTTGGAAGCTATGGGGACTACAATACTATTAATGACGACTATTTATAAATGCTGTCAGTTGTGAACACGTTAAGTAAGTTTAACTGGTTGAGTGCTGGAAGGGTGTATTTTAGTTTCTCTTGACTGCAGGTAACACAAATAGTTCATATTCTTTGGATGTTCTTCATATTATCTTTGACGTGACATGTTTCACTCTGTACAAATTTGCTTTGATACAATTTAAGGGAGGGTACTCTCCCATAAATTGTAACGCAAAGACGTGTGAGCAAATTCTGATTACTGGAAATAATTCAGCACTATTTCGAAATAAAATTTCAAGCCGATAAGTTTTCCCATATTGTCACTGGGGATTTAACCACTTCAACATTGTTCGACAGACTGTCTAATGGGAATGAAATGATTAAAACTCAGCAACTAATAGGCCCAGTGATATTAGGCTTAGAGTGAAGGATTTTGCTTCTTTTGACACAACTTTTCTCATAACGGGCTGAACCATTGTTGGCCCGGTGTATTAACTATCCCACGGCCTGCTCATGTTCTCGACAGGGTACTCCTTCCACCACTGAACAGCGGTTCAAATAATTGCACTTTCCAAATCGCCGCCTGAGTTCTAGAATGTTCTATGTCCCCTATGGGACATAGAACATTCTAGCACTCAGGCGACGAAATGTTGTCATTCTGTTGTGACTTAATATGGGCTTACAGTGGTAATGAACAGTGATCAACCAATCTATCAGTCAACTCGTTGTCTCTGATTTTCTACACTCTTATAAAATAAAAAAAAATAAAACATTAAATTCATCACCCACCAAGAATTTTTCAACTGTGACTAAAATGAGCATTTGAGGGTAGGGAGAGATAGAAATACCCACTTGGAAAAATATTAATAAATTAAGGGATTCTAAAATCCATCTTCAAACAATGAATCGACCTTCAAAGGATGATAATTTTATTGTCTTCCACCGACACCACACGTTGGAAGTCTTGTGGTTCAGCAGTGATTTCTAGCAAAGTATTGGATGCTTCTAGAGACAGCAAATACTTGGCTACCACTGCTAGGGTATTTATTTATCTATTGGTGTTGAAGGACAAATATTTCTACACAATAGTTAATTGTGACCGCATCATGGAGAAAGTCAAGTTTAGTCAATCTTTCATACTCGCGTTGCCCATTTTAGAGGACTGCCACACAAGCATTGGTAGCTGGGCCCTATTTTACCGGTAAAACAGTGCTTGTTTACCATAGCAACTTTCTGGGGTTCCTATGGATGCACTGCTAAGCTAATCTGACTGTTGTCCACGGTACCTCTTCTTGGTGTAACGTATGTAAGGTACCCGTTTTCAAACCAAAAAGTTTGTCAAAGGCAGATAAAAACCATTGCCTGTCAACAGCTCGTAAAGCTTTTAACCTTATGCCCCCATACAGGCACCATCTACCACCTTTACACTGTTTTGAAATAGCTGTCCCAAGTGCCTTCCCGAGAACAGGGAGGCTGTATTTATTTTGACAATGTTTTTACATCATTGTTGGCTGCCTACACAGGCAGCCACCAATGATGACAAAACAATGTTAAGACATCTGCTGTGTACATATATTTACTCTACTAATTAAAGTAAAAATCAATCTCAGTATTCAAGAGTTAAGGATGGTATTATAGACTAGTATTATCCCTGATGGGTGAGGGTGTGAGGTGGGGAAATCTCACCCGAGGGCAAGATAGTTGGGCCAGACACGAGGCTTGCCGAGTGTCTGGACCAAATATCCTGACCCGAGAGTGAGATTTCTCCATCTCACACCCGCCCCATCATCACGGATAATTTTTGTCCCCACACCAGAACAGTCTGGCGTTATCAAAAGTAATCCAGGGGGCATGTGCAGCCATATCGAACAATTGTGTTGTCCATTTCTGAAAAGAACTGATTTGCTTACCGGAAATAGCGCACAAGTGCTGTATATACCACAGGTATATACTACAAAATTAAATCCGAACGCCTGCAAGACAGGGTTAGATTTGTAATGAAATGAACATTGATACATTCCGATGACGTCATATTATGAATTTTGCAATGTATTCGCATAACTTTTCGACGAGAATTTCGCGCAACACGCTCCACTCATAAAGATGTTCATCCAACAAATCATATAAAAGAGTGAATGGTCCTTTGGTTTTGCGGTCTGTATTTATATTTTCTTCGACAAACGTTCGTCTGCTAATATTTCCGAAACATGACACCATGTTGTTTGTTCACGGAAGAACGTGCGATAATTGAATAGTTCTGTGCTCATTAAATATGTTAATATAAGTTAATATAAGTTGATCACGTGGGTGGGGTGATATAGCTGTCACGTGGGACGGGTGAGACAGGCGTATCTCTCCCAACTCTTTCCATCACGACTTTATATATGTCTCAGTTCTTTGGAGGTGGGGGAAAAGAGGTCTCTCGCCCTAATAGCTCCTCTTAGGGGCACTACTTTCAGGGAAGATGTACTTTCAGGATAAATATAAGACAGAATAAAAGAGAAATGGTTACCTTGAAGTCTCATTAATTATGATGGGGCGGCGGAACCGGGGGGGGGGGGGGCTGGGGGGCGTCAGCCCCTCCACTTTTCTTGCTGAGCCATGTTTTTTTGTATGCACATATTTTAACACAACCAATTACTGGTGAAACATGGGGCGGATCCAAATTTTCGCCAGGTATATTTTTCTCGTACTGGTTCAGTTTCGATGGATTTCGGATTTTTTTTGCAGTAAGTGGCAACAAACGCTAAAATGTATACAGTCTGTTAATAAATCGGTTAACTGAAGTAGATCGTAATCGTACAGACACACAAGTTCCAAATCCACCCCCAGACAAGATATCCACAGACTGTATAATTGCTGTAAACGTCTGGTAAAGCATACAGGTGAGGTCTATTTATCTGCTTTGGTCGTTACGACCAAAGCTGATAAATAGACCTCACCTGTATGCTTTACCAACGTTTTTAACAGCTCTCAAAGTGTGAAATCTTTCAAATACTTATCCTGAAAAATCTCAAAATTTCCACTCAGATGCATGGAAATGGGGGTTTTGGGACCCTGAAATTTAAAATCTTCATACCGACGACCATCCATTGCCCGATTCAGCCTCCCCCGATCCCCCATCCCACCCCCACCCATTTTGAAAATCGTTCCGCCGCCCCTGTTATGCCCAGGCTTTGAAGGGATGACATTAAAACTGCTGACATTTCTCATTAACCTGTATTGAAATTGCCTTGATGATGTGACCTTGAATCAAAGTCGCGACACGCCTTTGTGTCATGAACAATAATTGTACCAAATATGAATACGATCTGCCAATCATATCAAGTTATATATGGACCGGACAAAAGAGCTAGTGAAATGTCAAAGTAGATTTATTTACTTATTGGCGTTTAAGATCCCACACTTCTGCACGATGGCAAAGTATGACTGCAACATGGAGATAAAATCACGTTCAATCAATCAATCATGTTGCTCATTTTGGAGCACTTCCACCCCAAGCATTGGTGACTGGGTCCTTTTTTACCACTAAAGCAGAGCCTATTTGCCACAGTAAAAAACAGTTTCACTTCCCGGGGTTTCTACGGGATATGTCGATGTAAAATATCAAAGTTTACTGTTTGTGATCTTGACCTTGATGGAATGGGCTTATAACAGGCACTTTAGTCATGAGCAATAGTTGTACCAAGTGTATAAAAAAGATCTGTCAATCATAAAATGTACAACCTGGACAAGAACGCTATTTAAAAATCCAAGTGTTATTGCTTGTGACCATGACGACTTGAATATGGGTCAAGGCCATGGCACAATGTTAGGTTGTGGGATGAAGAGCTGTCACATAGATTCAAGTATACAGACCTGACAAGGGTTGTATTTATTTATCGGGGTTTAGTGACATTTTCAACAGCAAAGGTAATCTCGTGTCGGATACAAGGGCTGTATAGCAATAGCAAAGTTTTGCTGTCTGTGACCTTGACCTTGATAATATTACGATGGATCAAAGTCGACACATACTTTCTCGTCATGAACAATAATTGTACCAAGTGTGAAAAAAATCCGACAATCATATCAAGTAATATGGACCAGACAAAAGTGACAGTGACTGTTGAAATGTCAAGGTTTTTCTGTCACCTTAACATAGTGACCTGTGATCTTGACCTGGAATGGAGTTGGGGGAACATACCATATTATAATTCATGACACACGGTCTTATTATAATATCTATTCAGGCCTGCTAATCTAGAAAATCCAGGAGGGCAAAAGAATTGCCCTTCTATGATTGCTTAGGCGTGCAACTGCACCTGAAATTTTCAATGCAAAAACTCGTATGCTATTTTGGTTATATTCACTTCAAGGTATTAATACTGAGACCGAAAAATTGTACAACATTCAGCTATATAGTGGAAAAATTGGCACACATACCTCATTATTCAAAATGTAGCATTCATTTCTTATGTGACTGTCTTCTACACTTAAAATGTATCAAAACGCGACACAGAATGGGTCATGAATTATTGCGAATGAATGCAACATTGACAAATCGTCCCTTGAGTAGGCACAGGGAACACATTGGAACTCAGGGGACAAAATGATAATAGACTTTAAAGGCAGTCCCAAACAGTTCCAGAAGATCAAGGGTACAAAAAAGCACTCATGCACACCTGAAGAATGCCAGGCCTGCCCATTGTAATAACGATTGGAAAAATATATTCAATGGTTACGAAGTCATGCATGGACAAACAAAATGTTGACAACAGGACGAACAAGGGATGTATAATAGTACAGTGGAGCCCACTTAACTGAATAACCCTGTTAACTGAATATAATTTCCCAACACAAAACCATTTACCATACCTTACCTCCAGTACAGAATCGATCTGTTAATTGAATATAGGTTATAGAGTAAACTCCTGTTAATTGAATAAAAAATGTTGTAACCTGTCGAGGAAATGACCCTGACTCTCATCAGTTTTCCTTTGTTTATAGACCTATTTGGCCTTAGTACATTCAGTCTATTATATCTTGTTTGACTGAACTCTTGGAATAAATGCTAAGTTTATCTCTAGAATACAGAAAAGTGACACAATCCCTGTTAATTGAATACTCCAGTTAATTGAATAATTTTCACTGGTAAAGTAGATATTCAATTAACAGGGTTCCACTGTATATCAATATCATAGTTTTGCAGTCTGCGACCTTAACCCTTTACCCAACGCAGACGACATCAAAATTTATTATTTTAAAAATATTTTTTTTAAATTTTTCAAAAAATTTCAACAAAACCATATCATGTGAACCCTCATTGGAACGAGCTCAATGAGCTCGTTCCAATGAGGGGTCACATGATATGGTTTTGTTAAAATATTTTGAAAAATTTAATTTTTTCAATTGCTTAATTTACATATTACGCGGGCGGATGCGGGCGATTCTTTAGGTAAAGGGTTAACCTTGCTGATATTACCTCCGATCAAATTCGCGACACTTCTGAATCATGAGCAATAATTGTACCAAGTGTGAAAAAGATCTGCCAATCATACCAAGTTGTATGGACCGGACAAAAGTGACACTGAAATGTCATCATAACACCTTGACAGCCACATGCCTTCTTATATGGACCGGACAAAAGTGACAGTAAAATGTCACCATGACACCTTGACAGTCACATGCCATCTTATAATTTGCAACACAATACATATCGTTAAAAAGTTTGTCAAACAATATTCAGTGGTTATAACCGTTAAGAAGTAATGGCATGAAGAGGTAAAATGTGGATGGATGACGGAAAAATCATTACCAGGAAAGCTCTGCTCACACTTGTCAGACGGAGCTGAAAAGCTATGCTACAGTGTTTCTGTCATAGTGAAATAACTGTAATTTATTTATTTATTTATTGATGTTTAAGGTCACATATTTATGCACACTGGCTAATCATGACCATGACAGTTTTACGACAGTTTTATGGGTGGAGGAAGCCGGAGTACCCGGAGAGAACCACCGAGCAACGACGAGCAGCTGCCAGCTCCCCAACATCGTAACTCCGCACTGCAGCACAGGCAGGGTTAGATTGGTTGAAGACATGCGTACCATCGACGTGCAGTACGCCTTGGTACACGGCGTCATCGTGCCCCCATGCGGGCAATGGAGATGAAGTGTCTTGCTCAAGGACACAACGCGGTTGCCGCAGGTGGGATTCGAACCGAGGTCCTCTCGGCTTGCAGCCTGTACCTTTACCTACTGAGGTCCTCTCGGCTTGCAGCCTGTACCTTTACCTACTGAGCCACCGCGCACCCAAATATCTATAATCCAAATGATGCAGTCATCATCCTGAATCGTTCTTTGAGGGCATCGTGAATTCACTCTCCAGTAATTTTGAAAATGCAGGCCTACATGTATCTTCACTGGTTGACATCCAGCAATGTTAGGGCTTGGATATACGAACTGTAGAAAGTTTTTCAACAAAATGTAAGAGAATAAATGTGTCGTAAAGCGTATGTTGTGGGGAAAATTAGCTCACTCAAAGCACTTGTTACCTTTATACATTTATTCACATTTAGCGGCGGAATAACCAACCGTACTTCTTTCTCAGTCTGTATAGCCAGACTGTTGCATTCAGGAAATACATACATTTTATAGCAAAACAGTTACTCATAACAACGGTTACTTTTTAACATAAATTCTAAACAATAATTAAACCCTTGTGGAGAACAGGACTTGTTATCAAGCAGCTTGTACTATTTTGAAAGACAATTGCTGATTACCAGCTTATGTATACATTCTGATAACCTCGACAACAATACAAACTCTGAAATTACTGCTTAATCACAAGATCAGTTAGCACCTGTGTTTTCATAATAATTTTTGAAAGAAACCTTGGAATTTTGATCTTTAAAATTTCATTTCAAAACCAACCTATGACAAATGCTCAGTTTATAAATACATGTACAATACTGGAGAATGACTGAATTATTGTACAGTACTCTCTAGATCAAAAAGGCCCTTTAACTACTGCTACATGTACAGTTAAAACTGGAATATCTGTCATGAGATGTGCACAAATAGCACGTCGATCTGCGCGTTAACCTACGCATTATGACCATAGTAAGGCTATCAAATTCTGTACATATGGCCTGTGCACAAGCAATGTTTCAGCGTCGTTTACATCACATCATCACACTTCTGACTTCAGAGCGTACATACCTAATTAGCCATGGATTACCTGCCGAAGAAAATTAAGGACACTTTGACGGTGCTGGACGCTAGCTCGCTTCTTAACTGGGATGTCCATGTTGAGAGTGGCTGCGTTCAGCTCACCATTATGTATAAGATGAAACCCACCTCTGGGACTGGTAGCATCTTTCGCGGGCCTGCTCGCACTGGTCCACACCAGAGGAAGGGTAAGGGATTAAGTTCTCCAACCACCACTGAAACAACAAAAGAAACAGAGACAACGAAACAAAGAAAGAAGAAATCGCCATCAACCAAACGCTGGGACACCTGGCAAATGGAGGCGTGGATCGAAAGGAAGAGGACTGAGACCGGGAATCGGGAGATGGAAAAGGTGATCACTGTCAACTCACCTCCAAAACCTGTATCACCAATCCCAATCTGTATCTCTTCACCAAAGAGGTCGGAGGGAGAGGAGAAGCAGGAAGAGGAGGCAGAGGAGATGGAAGTCGCCCAATCCGTACCCGACTCTCCTATCAACCTCAACCAATCGGGCCTCAAATCCACTTCAACCCCGGAGTCCGAGCATGAGCCTTCTGATGAAGGCGATACTAGCCTGACGGCCAATACTGAAATGTTGGATGGACGTGCCATTGAGCGCTTCGGCGAACTCAAGCTGGAGTTTGACGGAACTGGGGATGATTATTTGGAATACCTTAAATCAACCTAGATGGAATGGGCTAAGGAAACCTACGACGTCCTCATCAACAAACCAGGTCACTTGGAAATACCCAGATGACAAATAGGCCCACTGTATGGGAGAGCATTCGCGACCCGTTCTTTCACAGATGGCTAAAAAGCAAAAACTTAGAAACAACAGCTGCCAAGCCTTCGCCATCTCAGCCGCCTCCTTCCAAGAAGAAAAAGCACAAACGTAGCAAACGCCACTAAACCCGAACACCTTCCTCCTTTGACGCGCCTAGACATACCATCAAAACCTATCCTACAGCTAAAAAGGGTCGAAAGGGGCTTGCCCCAAACCGTCCCTGGGCGCCTTCGGCGCGCGAAACCATTCAATTCGGATCATGTTTCAGCCAATGGACCTCTGGGTAACCCGAAGGTCCATTGGCAGAAACATTGCCTGTGTTTGCTATGAGTAACCAGGAGAACCTGCCGTGCTTTGGATGCCATTCGATATGGTAATTTTGTGCAATTAAGCCTAGATAAGCACACAGTTCATGACAGAACTTCTAGTTTTAACTGTCTACATTGTCTCAAGCCACCATTCTAATTCTGTACGAAATTTGATGCTGTTATGGCCTGGAAAGGGATTTTACCTTAGATTTCACTTCTCTGAAATATTTAAGCTGTTTGGAAAAGCAAATCTACAGTTCATTTTCAGTCCAATTGATATATTCCGCATGACTGAATCTGAAAAAATTTACAAAGATTCGTTTTCTGTGAATTAAAGCTCGAAAAGTTGTTCAATCAAGATTTGATTTGACCGAAATTTTGATGACATTGCAATCAGAAATGAAGACTTCTCATAACAAATTATGATCACATTTTGGTGTTTTAAGGGGATTTAAATACTCATTGGCTGGGATATCTATAACTGCAACAGGAATGAATAACCATATATCTTGGTAAATAATGATACAACAAATTATATCAACAGTCAACTATATGTACATGCAAATTACCACAAAAACTGGGGGGAAAAACAACCCATAAAAACTTCCAAACAGATTGGACTGGTGGACTGAGAGCTTGGCATTGTACATACAGAGATGTGAAGGAAATGATCACGTTTGTTGAGTATTCGTTATGGCAATACCTATTTTGATATACGCAAGCCTGGAAATAAGCACAATGAGGTCCCTAGAGGGTGATTTTGGTGATGCTTCCTTGATCAGAATAGACAAATTACCTAGGCAGTGGTTTCTAGTCAAGTCTTGGCTGCCTTAACTGGCAGCCAAGACTTGACTAGAAATAACTGCTATACCACAGGACATGTACAGGCGTGGTCAGGTGTGAACTCAGGACAATCATCCAGGCCTTTAAGGGTTAAATGCTTCATATTCAGTGGATGTGCTTCATATTATCTTTGGAGTGAAATCATTTTATCTGCAAGGATTTGCCTTGTTACAAATTAAGGGAGAGTACAAATAGTCTCGCTCCCATAAACTGTAACTAGGTAAAGATATGTGAACAAAATCTGATGATAAAAAATAATGTTGCACTCTACCAGTTAACTAAAACATTTCATTTTTTGCCTCAAAGACATTGCTTATGACCCCTTATTGAAATGAAATTAATGGCCTTGTTCCAAAAAGCAGACCTGAAAATAAGCAGTTTGACATTTGCAGAATGAGGTTCCCAGAGGGTGAATTTAATGATGCTATCCCATACAGTGGGCCTATTTGTCATCTGGGCACCTCTTTCTGTTTAGTTTTGAGACCCTGATTCAGATTGAGGTTCACAGAGGGTAAATTTAGTAATGCTAACCTGCTGTGCAGGGTAGCATCACTAAATTCAACCTCTGGGGACCTCATTTTTCAGATGACAGTCTGCTTATTTAGACATGGTTCATCAACACTACAAAGGAATGAAGTCATCAAAGGCAAATTTTATAGAAAAACACTAAGGAATGGATTTGAACAAACCTGAACCTAACATGCAACCCCATGCCACCCCTCACCCCGACCATAGAAAGCCCAAATATTAAGCCAGGGACGACTCAAAATTGAACAAACTTGAATCTCACCCCCTATGGATGGTGCATACCAAATATCAAAAGATTCTAATTGGTGGATTGGAAGAAGAAGATTTTTAAAGAATATCCACAGACACAAGGCTTGTCGAGTGTCTGGACCAAATATCTTGTCCGAGGGGGAGATTTCCCCATCTCACTAAAACAGTCTGATGTCATCAAAATTAATTCAACAAACTGCAATCAAGTCAGATACTGCAAAAACAGTCTGATGTCATCAAAAGTAATTCAGGGGCAAGTGCAGCTATATTGAACAATTTTGTTGTCCATTTCTGAAAAAAACTGATTTGCTTATCAGAAAGAGTGCACAAAAGTTCTGTATATACCACAGGGATACACTACAAAATTAAAACCCAACGCCGGAAAGACAGGGGTTAAAGATTTAAAGTAAAATGAACATTGATACATTCCGATGACATCATATTATGAATTCTGCAATGTATTTGCATAACTTTTCGATGGGAATTTCGTGCAACTCGCTCCACTCATAATAGCATTCATCCAAAAATTGATATAAAAGAGTCAATTGTCCTTTGGTTTTGTGGCCTGTGGTTTTATTTCCATTTTCTTCGACAAATGTTTGTCTGCTAATATTTCTGAAACATTTTGTTTGTTTACAGAAGAACGTGTGATAATTGAACAGTCCTGCACTCATGAAATATCCTAATAAGCCAATATAGGTTGATCACATGAGTGGGGTGAGATAGATGCCACGTGGGTGGGGTGAGACAGGCATATCTCTCTCAGCTGACTCACATGACTTTATATATATCTCAGTACCTTAGTGGTGGGAGAAAAACTCACTCCAATGAGAAGTCATAAGGTTGGGTTTTTTAAAGAAAAATGAAATGAAAGTGTCAATGACACTGTAGCTCAACTTGTTTGAGACATGTACATGTATAGTATATGACACAGCAATGACAAGCATCTAGGAAATGACCTGATAACAAAGGTACATGTAAAGTATTGTAAAGAACGGTTCATAAATACAGCCTCTAGCCTGAGCCATATAGAAGTTGTGTACAAAAAACTGATTAGACCTAATTTTGGTACAAAATGGCCACTGGCAGCCATCTTGAATTTTGGACCACATCCAAAAACACTTGTTCTCATCCCAAAGTGATAACAAAAGCACCCAAGAAGTTTCGTGAAGATCGATTCATAAATACAGACTCTTGCCGGATCCGTATTGACATGTGCACTTACTGTGTATAAGTAGCTCTGAAAAAATCAAAGTTCATCTAATTTGCATAATTTCTGCATGAGAAAAAAAGCCGTATTATATGTGATGTATTCCATGTTACTAAACATTCATACGAAAATTTATTCAAATCAGAACTTTCATACAGAAGTTCTGTACAAAAAACTGATTGCACTAACTAAAGTACAAAATGGCTGCTGGTGGCCATCTTGAATTCTGGACCGCATCCAAAACCATTCTCGTCCCACGGTGATAACAAAGGTACTCAAGAAGTTTCGTAATGATCGGTTCATAAATAAGGCCTCTAGCCCGAGCCGTATTGGCATTTGCAGTTACAGTGCTGAAAGTAACATTAAATAGATCAAAGTTAGTTGAATTGGCATAATTTATGCACGATAAAAAAAACCTTATTATATGTGATGTATCCCATGGTACTAAACATTCACACAAAAAATTATTCAAATCAGAGCTTTCATATGGAAGTTCTGCGCAAAAATCTGATTGCACCTAATTTTTGTACAAAATGGCTGTCAGCGGCCATCTTGAATTTCAGACCGGACCCAAAAACACTCGTTCTCGTCCCACGGTGATAACAAAGGTACCCAAGAAGTTTCATAAAGATCGGTTCATAAATACGGCCTCTAGCCCGAGCCGTATTGGCATTTTCACTTAAAAGTGCTGAAAGTAACACTAAATACATCAAAGTTAGTCTAATTTGCATAATTTACGCACGAGAAAAAACCTGTATTATATGTGATGTATCCCATGGTACTAAACATTCATACAAAAAATTATTCAAATCAGAGCTTTCATATGGAAGTTCTGCACAAAAATCTGATTGCACCTAATTTTGTACAAAATGGCTGACAGTGGCCATCTTGAATTTCAGACCGGACTCCAAAACACTCGTTCTTATTCCACAGTGATAACAAAGGTACCCAGAAGTTTCGTAAAGATCGGTTCATAAATGCAGCCTCTACCCCGAGCCGTACTGAATTGTTGACTGACAGACGGACGACTGGCCATGACATAAGCTCAAATTTGACTTACGTCAAAGTTGAGCTAAAAATAATAAATTTGAATGGAATCGAAGATTTGTTACTTCAGTAGATACAATTTTTTAATTTCCTCAATCAGGTTGAACATACGGAAGGCTCAGAAGGTATTGGACAATTGTTACCTCCCCACCCACTGCCATACACTGCAATCGCCATCAAGCTTGTCATTGATGAGTGGATGATTGATTTCCCTGATCATGTCAAAAGACATTGGAACTTATATTAAAAGGTCTCTTAAAATGTCTCATAGAATGATTCTCATCTGTATGAAACAATCTATATCAAGTGAGATCACACTTCATAATGAAAGACTTCTGATTAATATCACACTGGAATGGGCGTTCTACCACTATACTATGGGTTGTCAAGTGATTTAACCCTTTACCTAACATGAAAAGCAGACGACACTTGCCAAAAAATTTCTTGAATAACTATTTTTAGGTTTTATGATCCCTCATTGGAACGAGCTCATTCGAACGAGGGGACATAACCTATGTTTTTGAGACAAAAAAAAAATAAAATAATGAAAATTAATTGAGGATTTTTTAGAATAACGTTGACCGGTTTTGGCAATTACACTGGGTAAAGGGTTAAGAAGTCTGGCTTGTTAGTACAAATGTAACTGCTAAACTGATTTTCATTTGTGTGTGTTAATGATATGTTGGATGAGGTGATGCTTCTGAATGAAAGACTTTTTGCAAATATCACAATGGAAGGGCTTTTCATCTGCATGCATCATTAAATGTCGGTTGAGGCTTGATTTTCGACTAAAAGACTTCTGACATACGTCACACTGAAATTTTTTTTCATCGGGATGAGTTAGAAGATGTTGTGTCAAATGGGATTTCCAAAGGAAGGGTTTTTGACACATGTCACTCTGGAAGGCTTTTTCTTCTGGATGAGTTGCAAGATGTTGTATCAGACCAGATTTCAGACTAAAAAATTTCTGACAAACGACACACTGGAAGGGATTTTCCTCTGTATGAGTTACAAGGTGCTGTGTCAGACACGTTTTGAAACGAAAAGATTTCTGACAAATGTCACACTGAAGGGTCTTTTCACCTGTATGTATTATTAAATGCCGGTTGAGCTTTGATATGTAATGAAAAGACTTCTGACATACATCACAATGATATGGTTTCTCATCTGAATGAGTTACAAGATGTTGTGTCAGCCTGGATTTCAGACTAAAAGTTTTCTGACAAATGTCACACTGGAAGGGTTTTTCCTCTGTATGAGTTTTAAGATGTCCTGTAAGACTGGATTCCAGACTAAAAGATTTCCGGCAAATGTCACACTGGAAGAGCTTTTTCTCTGTATGCATCATTAAATGCTGGTTGCGGCTTGATTTTTGACTAAAAGACTTCTGACATACGTCACAGTGAAATGGTTTTTCATCTGAATGAGTTACAAGATGTTGTGTCAGACCAGATTTCAGACTAAAAGATTTCTGACAAATGTCACACTGGAAGGGTTTTTCCTCTGTATGAGTTACAAGATGTCGTGTCAGACTGGATCTGAAATGAAAAGATTTCTGACAAATGTCACACTGAAAGGGTTTTTCACCTGTATGCAACATTAAATGCTGGTTGAGGCTTGATTTTTGACTAAAAGATTTCTGACATATGTCACAGTGAAATGGTTTTTCATCTGTATGAGTTACAAGATGCTGCATCAGACCATATTTCAGACTAAAAGATTTCTGACAAATGTCACACTGGAAGGGTTTTTCTTCTGTATGAGTTACAAGATGTCGTGTCAGGCTGGATTTGAAACAAAAAGACTTTTGACAAATGTCACAATGAAAGGGACTCTCTCCTGTATGCATCATTAAATGCCGGTTCAGGTTTGATTTGTGACTAAAAGACTTCTGACATACGTCACAGTGAAATGGTTTTTCATCTGTATGAGTTACAAGATGTTGTGTCAGCCTGGATTTCAGGCTAAAAGATTTCTGACAAATGCCACACTGGAAGAGTTTTTCCTCTGTATGAGTTACAAGATGTCCTGTCAGATTGCATTTCATTCTAAAAGATTTCTGACAAATGTCACACTGGAAGGGCTTTTCATCCCTATGCATCATTAAATGCCGGATAAGGTTTGATTTTTGTTTAAAAGACTTTTGACATACATCACAGTGAAATGGTTTCTCATCTGTATGAGTTACAAGATGTTTTGTCAGACCAGATTTCAGACTAAAAGATTTCTGACAAATTTCACACTGGAAAGGCTTTTCCTTTGTATGAGTTACAAGATGTCCTGTCAGATTGGATTTCAGACTGAAAGATTTCTGACAAATGTCACAGTGGAAGGGCTTTTCATCCCTATGTATCATTAAATGCTGGTTGAGCTTTGATTTTTGATTAAAAGTCTTCTGACATGTGTCGCAGAAAAATGGTTTCCCATCCGTATGAGTTACAAGATGTTGTGTCAGACTGGATTTCTGACAGAAAGACTTCTGACAAATGTCACACTGGAGGGGTTTTTTATCTGTATGAGTTACAAGATGTTGTGGCAGTCTGAATTTTTTACGAAAATACTTCCGACAAATGTCATTCTTGAGTTGTTTTCTGTCTGCATTAACTACCATGTGTTGAGTTAGGTATGCTTTTTGACTGATAAATTTCTTACGAATGTCACAATACAATTGTTTTTCATCTGTATGGATTCTTATATGATTAGAAAGCTGGTACTTATAAATGAAAGACATTTCACAAATGTTACACTGGAAGGGCTTTTCATCTGTATGCATCATTAAATGGCGAGTATGAATTGACTTTTGACTAAAAGACTTTGGACAAATGGCACACTGGAATTGTTTTCCACCTGGATGCACAGTCATATGTTGAGTTAGATATGCTTTCTGGCTGAAATATTTCTTACAAATGTCACAATGAAACTGTTTTTCACTAACATGAATAATGAGATGCACAGTCATAATCTGTGTGAGCTACAAGATGTTGTATCAGCCTAGATTTAAGACTAAACGACTTCTGACAAATTTCACACTTGAATGACTTATCAACAGTTTGAATGTTAAGATGCTTATTGAGATTAGACTGGGTATAAAATGACTGAACAAATCTCACACTGGAACTGTTTTTCATCTGTGAGAATTAAATGATGTCTTGGACTGGTTTTCTGCCTGAAAGACTGACAAATGTCTCACTGGAATGGTTTTTCTTCTGTATGGGTTACAAGATGTTGTATCAGGTTATATTTATCACTAAAAGACTTCAGACAAATACCACACTGGAATGGTTTTTCACCTGTATGAGTCGGAAGATGTTGTGTCAGGGTTGAGTTATCACTAAAAGACTTCTGACAAATGTGACACTTGAATAGTTTTTCACTAGTACAAATGTGAAAATATATTTTGACATTAGTCTTGGAAGAAAATGTCTTCGAACAAAATGTCACAATGAAATCATTTTATTGCTGTATGAATTCTTGAATAGCAACTGAAATTTGGTTTATAACTGAAAGATTTTGGACAAATGTCACACTGGAAGGGGTTTCCACCCATATGAGTAATGAAATTTTTAACAAGACTGAACTTAGTTGTGAAAGTCTTATCACAAATGTTGCACTTGAATCATTTATCATGCACTTTTAAGGGGTTGTACAAACATGTATATAGAAGGACAAATGTTGAGAGAGAGTTCGACAAGATAACTGCACAGCTGATTGATTTTCTAGTAGTATCTGTTTTAAGATGTTAGGGTGGTACACATGTCTAATTAAAGGACTTGCTGTCAGCAACACATTTCAATGTTTTTTCCAAGCAATTAGAATTAATGAGCGTTTCTAAGTGCTGGAACGTCGATCAAAAAAAAATTTCTACAAGTGTCATAACTGACTTACATTTCATCAAAGTGATGATGATTTCAATTTCCACTGAAAGAAACACAAATGTTACAGATGAAATGGTTCCCATATACAAGGTGGAGAATTTTTTGGGGGATGATTCATTGTGAAGGTTGCTCAAATGCTCAAATGATAACATACACCACCACCTACAGGAGATTTACCGGTAATTGCTTGTTGGACACTTTTTGGTGAAACCAAATTAACATGTGACAAAAAGTGTGTAATATCTGCCAAATGTTCATAGCTGAGGCAAAGGAAAGTTATTCCCTCAAAATAAATATGTGTATTTAAAAATAGTCTCAATGTATAGCACTTTCATAGAGAGCTAAAGATTTCAGAGTTTACCACTGCCAATTATTATGCGACAATTTTTCATGACAAAAAGTCTTCCATTCTAAAACCTGGAATATTTTTTTTCTGTTGAGGATTTGGACACACTGGCCGTTCTCATTAACTGAATGAAACATTGCTTTTCATCGGAAGATAGAGGGCTGACATCTGATTACTAGAATATCACAACAGCCAAGGTCATCAAAACTTGAAGTAGCTATCATCTTAACGTTTTTTCTGTTTGCTTTCAATTCTGAAAAAGAAAATAAGAATCATCATGAAAAATCATAATATTTAACCCTTAGGTTGTCACACAGCCACAAACTGCACCTTTTGTATGGCTCTGCAAAAGTTGTTTAAATGTTCCAAGTGTATTCTTCCTTGAGAACTTTGATGGTAGATGCATTTATCTTGACAATGTCTTTACATCATTGTGGGCCATTTATTATACCTCCAGTACAAATCAGACCTGTTAATTGAATATAGATTATAGAGTAAACTCCTGTTAATTGAATACAAAATCTTGTAACCTGTTGAGAAATTACCCTGACTCGCCCTAGTTTTCCTTTGTTTATAGACCTATTTGGTCTCAGTACATCCAAAACAGGCAATTAATCTTTTATACCTTGTTTGACAGAGCTCACGGAACTCTGTCAAACAAGATATAATAGAATAAATGCTAAGTTTATCTCTAGAATATAGGAAAGTGACACAATCCCTGTTAAGTGAATACTCCTGTTAACTGAATAATTTTCACTGGCATAGTGGCTATTCAATTAACAGGGTTCTACTACATTATTATTTAGTATAAAGATATATTTTATTTACATATTTGTTTACTTTTTCTCTGGTCAGACATTATTTATTATTTATTTAATCATTGATGTTTGAGGTCACAATTAGCATCTATGGCCATATCATGACCACAGCATACAGTACGTGGAGAGTGGATTGTAACAAAATCACCCGCAGAGTGGAGTTATCACCAAGAGTATCACTTTCAAATTCTGTACATATGGACAAAAAACGCAAGCAATGTTGCAGCCAATGGACCTCCGGGTTCAACCCGGAGGTCCATTGGCTGGAACTTTGCTTGTGATTGTTATGCTTTGCAACAAATTCGCAATTATTGCTTGGGTGGAATCGCCACTCTGTGGGTGATTTAGTGATAATACACTCTCCACGTACTGTACATGTTGATATTTTGTTTAGCTGAGTGTTTATACTTCTAATGTTCAGGCCACACTAAGGAGGAATCCAGGCATCAGTTACTGGGCCCTATTTTACCAGTAAACCAGAACTTGATTACCACAGTAAAAAAGTAGAAAAGTTGGCACATCCAACAGATGCTCCCCCGAATGCCAAGGGTGCCTAAGCCCCTCCCAACCGCCAGGCATGACTTTCTAATCATATGTCTTTCTTGATATTGAATTAATAAATATCTTATCTTATCTTGATTAAATCACAGCACCAGGACAGAAGGCCACCAAATGTGTCCATGGGACACTGATGCCCCCTGCTTTATGAAAAACTATATTTTAGAAGTTAGCAAAGTCCAAAAGGAGCCATAACTCAGATAAAAATTATCACGCCGCACTCTTAATCAAACCCACCTGGTATATTGTCTACAGTAAGCTATATTCCAAGTTTGATTGAAATTGGACACCTATAACTCAAGTTACCATCTGGATCAGCATGTATTCTAAGTTGGAAAAGGGCCATAACTCTTCCAAACAATATTGGCCAAGCCCACTATCAATCCCAACCTGTAGTATGTGGTTATAAACCCATGTATACAATGTTCTTTCATTTCATTCACTCTCACTAAAGTTATGGCCAGGAAACCAATATCAATAGGTCTTCTAAGTCGAAAAAGAGCCAACTCTCGACCAAACCCACCATAAATCACAACCCATATTATGAAGTTATAAACCTATGTATAAAATTGTGTTTCGTTTCATTCAGGCACACTAAAGTTATCTAATGGAAACCAATATCAACATGTCTAAGTTGGAAAAGGGCCATAACTCTGCCAAAATATATCAGACCAAGCCAACTATCAACCCCAACCTGTATTATTTGGTTATAAACCTATGTATAAAATTCTGTTTCATTTCATTCAGTCAAAGTAAAGTTATCATCTGGACACCATTTATTTCAGGTGGATGGAGGTACGGAATGGCAGACAGGGCGGCAACTATACGCTCCCCTGAATTTTTTCTGGAAGCATAAAAATTACTGCTCCACTTTCCATGGTTCCCTTGGGGATGATCAAACATTAAGAATTCAATAATTGTGACTAAAGTTCTCCATCAGCTGCAGATGTGAATTACAGACCACAAGCCTTTGAACAAACTTTAATCTTCATGACCGAATGCCAAAGAAATGGATATGGACGATGGACGGATGGACAGACAGACAGATGGACAGAAAAAGGATAGACGAACGACAGAGGGCCACCCTGGATGCCGGCATTATGTGTACCATACATGGTATGGGTACACATAAATGAAAGTGTCAATGACACTGTAGCTCAACTTGTTTAAGACATGTACATGTATAGTATATGACACACCGATGACAAACATCTAGGTAATGACCTAATAACCAAGGTACATGTAAAGTATTGTAACGATCTGTACATAAATGCTGACCGTAGTCTGTAACAACTATATAGGTAAAGTTTTGTAAAGGTGGGGTGACAGATGCTAAACCAGAAAAGAAATCTTTTGAGTCCCAGAGTGGGACTGACTGAACCCAAAAATATAGCACAGTGATAACAAAGGCACCCAAAAACACTTGTTCCTGTCACAAGGTGATAACAAGGGTACCCCAAAAAGTTTCGTGAAGTTCAGTTCATAAATACAGACTATAGCCTGAGCCGTATTAACATGCGCACTTGCTGTGTATAAGTAGCACTGAATAAATCAAAGTTCATCTAATTTGCATAATTTCTGCACGAGAAAAAACCCGTATTATATGTGATGTATTCCATATTACTAAACATTCCTACAAAAATTTATTCAAATCAGAACTTTCATACAGAAGTTCTGTACAAACAAGAGGCTCCACGGGGCCTGAAGCACTCATCTTGAACAGAACACAATATAAACAGAGTCGAAGAATGAGTACATTACGCAAGCCATCTCCATAGGCTACACTGTCAATCCTTGAGTCCCTCAGGAGTGACAAAAATAAACCGGGCATCACGCCTTTTCTTCAGTTGATCATAAAGTAAAATGTAGAGCTCCCCTATGAAGCCCCTTGATACAACCAATGTGGATTAATCTTAGTTACACACCTCTAGAGGGTACTGAATACAAAATTTTTAATTCTTCAGCAAAATGGCCAATTCTGGCTCCCAAAAGGGAGCCCAAATATTAACCCAAGCTCTCGATTTGAACACAGTTGAATCTGACTTACCTAGAGATGTTGTGTACCAAATATGTAAGCATTCTGACTGTTGGATATGAAGAAGAGAAATTTTAAAGAAATTTCTTCATATTATACTAAGTTAAATTTCAGGTAATTTCAGGTAACCCAGGCACTCGAATTGAACAAACTGGAATCTGATTCCCCTAGAGATGTTGTATACCAAATATGAAAGCATTCCGACTGGTGGATCTGAAGAAGATTTTTTTTTAAATTTCCTCATATTGCACTAAGTAAACATTTGGGCTACCACAGCGAGTCCAAATATATACCTAGGGATCTGATTTGAACAAACTTGAATCTGACCCACCTAGAGATGTTGCATACCAAATATGAAAGCATTCTGACTGGTGGATCTGAAGACGAAGATTTTTTTAAATTACCCTCCATGTTGAACAAAGTTAAAAATTTGGCTTCCATAGGAAGCCCCAATATTAACCTAGGGACTTGGTTTGAACAATCTTGAATCTGACCCTCATAACAATGATGTATACCAAATATTAAGAGATTCTGACTAGTGGTTCTGAAGAAGATTTTTAAAGAATATTCCCCATATTACCCTGTGTTAAAAATTTGTTGCAAAGCATAACAAGCACAAAGTTCCAACCAATGAACCTCCAGGTTATAGCTGGAGGTCCACTGGCTGAACCATTATTTGTGCTTTTTGTCCACATTTACAGAATTTTAAAGTGATACTGTTGATGATGATTCCACTTCCCAGGTGATTTAATGATAATCCACTCTCCTCATACTGTATGTTTGAATTGGGCCCAGTTTTGAACAAGCAGACAAGTTTCAAAAGTTAACAGGCTTCCAAGTGATGGTAATAGCTCCTACTAACTTTCTGTCAGGTGAGCTAAAAAGTCTTGTGCAGAAATGTTGAAGAGCATGGAAGAATGTACATTGCAACAGGAATGCCAGATCTTATGATAATCTCAGGTGATGGATTAGGTAGCAGAAAAAAGGATGATAAAATATTATTTAACTATATATACAGTTAAAACTGGAAGTCCCGTCACAAACTGTGCACTTATCTAGGCTTAATTGCACGTAAATGCCATATTGAATGGCATCTAAAGCACAGCAGGTTCTCCTGGTTACTCAAAGCAAACACATGCAGTGTTTCTGCCAATGGACCTCTGGCACATTGCTTGTGCACAGGCCATATGTACAGAATTTGATAGACTTACTATGGTCATAACACGTAGATTAACGCGCAGATCGACGTGCTATTTGTGCTCATTTCATGACAGGACTTCTAGTTTCAACTGTACAGGTACATGTAATATGTTTTTGAGTAAACAAAGTTACCTGCACAGTTTATCCTCGAAATTCTGCAATACAAGAATCTCTTTTTTTTGGATGATTTGTAAATTACACCCTATTGTTCTACTACAGAATGCAACACCAGCAAATCAATGCAGATAAAAATAGGCCGATTAAATTGTCAGATGTGTATCCATACGCGCAACTAGTAGAAAGCTGTTATTATCTCAGGACCAATGTTTGGAGGAATTTTCAATTTGAGGGATAAAGGGTTAATATCTCAGGATCCAATGATCAGATTTACACTAAAAACTATACAGCTCGGTACATCAGTAACCTGAAGATATATATAAAGTAACATGATAATTGCATTGATATTTTTTTAGTTATCTCATGCCAAAGGGATTGGAAGAATTCTCAATTTGAAGGATAATAAAGGATAAAGGGTTAATATCTCAGGATCAAATTATCAGATTCACACCAAAAACTATACAACTTGGCACATCAGTAACCTGAACACAAATATAAAGTAACATGACAATTCAAGCAATATTTTTCAAGTTATCGAATGCCAAAGAAATGGATACAGACGTCGGACGGACAGACAAAGGATGGATGAACAATGGCAGGCCACCCCGGATGCCGACATTATGTGTACCATACATGGTATGGATACACATAATAACTTTGATCAATATTCTGGGGTTATCGCATTCCAAAGAAACTGATTGTGGAGTAATTCTTAATTTGATGGATAAAGGGTTGATATAAGAGGATCAAAATAACAGATTTACACCCAAAACTATACAGCTCAGCACAAAAGTAACCTAAACAGAAATTTAAAGTAACAACACAATCTGATTAATATTATTTGAGGTATTGCATGTCAAAGAAATAGATTGAATTTTTTTTATTAATTAAGTGGATCAAGGGTTAATACCTCGGGATCAAATGATCAGATTTATATAAAAAAATAGGCCAATGACATCGTCAGATGTGTACCCATACATGCAACTAGTAGAAAGCTGTATGATGGAGGACCACCACGGATGCCGACATTATGTACACCATACATGGTATGGGTACATATAGAAATGGATTGGAGGAGTGTCTAATTTGATGGATAAAGGGTTAATATCTAAGGATCAAATTATCAGATTTACATAAAAAACTATACAGCACAGCACATCAGTAACCTGAATACATATATAAAGTAACATGACAATTGGATTGATATTTTTTGAGTTATCTCATGCCAAAGGGATTGGAGGAATTTTCAATTTGAAGGATAAAGGGTTAATATCTCAAGATCAAAATAACAGATTTACACCAAAAACTATACCGCTCGGTACATCAGTAACCTGAACACAAATATAAAGTAACTTGACAATCCAAGCAATATTTTTCAAGTTATCGAATGCCAAAGGGATTGGAGGAATTTTCAATTTGAAGTATAAAGGGTTAATAGCTCAGGATTAAATTATCAGATTTACACCAAAAACTATAGAGCTTGGCACATCAGTAACCTGAACACAAATATAAAGTAACTTGACAATCCAAGCAATATTTTTCAAGTTATTGAATGCCAAAGGGATTGGAGGAATTTTCAATTTGAAGGATAAAGGGTTAATATCTCAGGATCAAAATAACAGATTTACACCAAAAAGTATTTAACTCGGCACATCAGTAACCTGAACACAAATATAAAGTAACTTGACAATCCAAGCAATATTTTTCAAGTTATCGAATGCTAAAGGGATTCGAGGAATTTCCAATTTGGAGGATAAAGGGTTAATATCTCGGGATCAAATCATCAGATTTACACCAAAAACTATACAGGTCGGCAAATCAGTAACCTGAACACAAATATAAAGTAACTAGACAATCCAAGCAATATTTTTCAAGTTATCGAATGCCAAAGGGATTGGAGAATGAAGGGTTAATATCTCAGGATCAAAATAGCAGATTTACACCAAAAACTATACAGCTCGGAACATCAGTAACCTGAAGATATAAATAAAATAACATGACAATTGAATTGATATTTTTTGAGTTATCTCATGCCAAAGGGATTGGAAGAATTCTCAATTTGAAGGATAAAGTGTTAATATCTCAGGATCAAATTATCAGATTTACACCAAAAACTATACAGCTTGGCACATCAGTAATCTGAACACAAATATAAAGTAACTTGACAACCAAAGCAATATTTTTCAAGTTATCGAATGCCAAAGAAATGGATACGGATGCCGGATGGACAGACGGACAGACAGATGGACGGACAGACAGACGGAGCCCAAATATTAACCCAGGCACTCGAATGAACAAACTGGAATCTGATTCCCCTAGAGATGTTGTATACCAAATATGAAAGCATTCCGACTGGTGGATCTGAAGAAGATTTTTTTTTAAATTTCCTCATATTGCACTAAGTAAACATTTGGGCTACCATAGCGAGCCCAAATATATACCTAGGGATCTGATTTGAACAAACATGAATCTGACCCACCTAGAGATGTTGCATACCAAATATGAAAGCATTCTGACCGGTGGATCTGAAGACGAAGATTTTTTTAAATTATCCTCATGTTGAATAAAGTTAAAATTTGGGCTTCCATAGGAAGCCCCAATATTAACCTAGGGACTTGGTTTGAACAATCTTGAATCTGACCCTCATAACAATGATGTATACCAAATATTAAGAGATTCTGACTGGTGGTTCTGAAGAAGAAGATTTTTAAAGAATATTCCCCATATTACCCTATGTTAAAAATTTGGGCTCCTGTAGTGAGCCCAAAATTTGAACCAATGAGCTTTATTTCAACAAACTTGTATCTGACCCCCTAAGAATGCTGTTTACCAAATATCAAAGGATGCTGATGATTGGTTCTGGAGAAAAGATTTTAAAAAATTTTTTGCAAATATGCTGACTCAGCATTTTTTAGATGCCCATTACAGAACACCCTAACATAA
Source organism: Pictodentalium vernedei (assembly GCA_031216915.1). Taxonomy (NCBI): domain Eukaryota; kingdom Metazoa; phylum Mollusca; class Scaphopoda; order Dentaliida; family Dentaliidae; genus Pictodentalium; species Pictodentalium vernedei. Next base: position 360,037,761 of record CM062289.1, read on the forward strand.
CCAATGGCAATTTTTTTTTTTACCATTCACTTCTACTGGTCCTAAGGATACTTCATACCAAATAACAGCTCTCTGTTCCCGTGTGGTTTGGGAAATATGGGCGTTTGAAAATATTTCTATTTTTAGCTCCCAGGGTTCCCATGGGGATGCAGGAATTTTCTTTTTTTGCATGGATCAAGTACTTATGACCCAATAATATCACTTATCAAATTTGGTTCATACCGGACCATCGGTTCTGAAAATAGAAATTTTGGGCGGGGCCAAAAATCTTACCCCTCCCTTTACAAAGCCAAATATTGCTTCACAAACTTTACCATTCAATTCTACTGGTCCTAAGGATACTTCATACCAAATAACAGCTCTCTGTTCCCGTGTGCTTTGGGAAATATGGGCGTTTGAAAATATTTCTATTTTTAGCTCCCAGGGTTCCCATGGGGATGCAGGAATTTTCTTTTTTTGCATGGGTCAAGTACTTATGACCTAATAACATCACTTACCAAATTTGGTTCATACCAGACCATCGGTTCTGAAAATAGAAATTTTGGGCAGGACCAAAAATCTCACCCCTCCCTTTACAAAGCCAAATATTGCTTCACAAACTTTGTTTGAACAAACTTGATTCAACACCTCAAAAGGAAGCTCCATAGCAAATATCAAGTCATTGTACACACTGGTTCTTGAGAAGATTTTAAAAATATTTTGGAGCATTTTCCCCCACTCCCTCTCTATGGAGTTGGGCATGTTGAGTTGAACAAAAATGCAATGCCCCTTTGGGACCATCACTCACACAAACTTTCACTTATATTGGCCCAGTGGCTTTGGAGGAGAAGACCAAAACATGGTGTTGATGGACAAGGGACGGACGACGGACGGACGGAGAGTGATGAGATTAGCTCAGCTTGACTTTGTCAAGATGAGCTAAAAACTGATTGCACTAATTTTGGTACAAAATGGCTGCTGGTGGCCATCTTGAATTTTGGACCGTACCCCAAAACACTTGTTCTCGTCCCACAGTGATAACAAAGGTACCCAAGAAGTTTCGTAAATATCGGTTCATAAATACGCCCTCTAGCCTGAGCCATATAGAAGTTGTGTACAAAAAACTGATTGGACCTAATTTCGGTACAAAATGGCCACTGGCAGCCATCTTGAATTTTGGACCGCACCCAGAAGCACTCGTTCTCGTCCCAAGGTGATAACAAAGGTACCCAAGAAGTTTCTGGAAGATCGGTTGATAAATACAGACTCTAGCCCGAGCCGTATTGACATGTGCACTTACTGTGTATAAGTAGCACTGAATAAATCAAAGTTCATCGAAGAAAACCTGTATTATATGTAATGTATTCCATGTTACTAAACATTCATACAAAAATTTAATCAAATCAGAACTTTCATACAGAAGTTCTGTAGAAAAAACTGATTGCACTAACTAAAGTACAAAATGGCTGCTGGTGGCAATCTTGAATTCGGACCGCACCCAAAACCCCTCGTTCTCATCCCACGGTGATAACAAAGGTACTCAAAAAGTTTTGTAAAGATTGGTTCATAAATACGGCCTCTAGCCCGAGCCATATTGGCATTTGCAGTTACAGTGCTAGTGTTACAGTGAAAGTAACACTAAATAAATCAAAGTTAGTCTAATTTGCATAATTTACGCACGAGAAAAAAACCTGTATTATATGTGATGTATCCCATGGTACTGAACATTCACACAAAAAATTATTCAAATCAGAGCTTTCATGTGAAAGTTCTGCGATAAAATCTGATTGCACCTAATTTTGTACAAAATGGCTCCCAGCGGCCGTCTTGAATTTTGGACTGGACCCAAAAACACTTACAACGTACCGTGACACCCGTCGGCAACGTTTGTCATCCCATGCGACACATGTTGAGCAAGAATTAGTGGAAGTACATCGACTACAAGAAAGGCAGTCTAGATGTAAATAAGAGGAAAGACTTCCAGGCCTTGCTCATTGAGCAATATGCTTACATAATGAAGCAAACTAAGTCGATCGTACTCCCACCAATTCCACATAAAATAAAAATAGGCCAATTAAATTGTTCGATGTGTGTCCATACACGCAACTGGTAGAAGGCTGTATGACGGAGGGCCACCCCGGATGCTGACATTATGTATACCATACATGGTATGGGTACATATTTATTTATTTATTGATGTTTAAGGTCACATATTTATGCACAATGGCTAATCATGACTGTGACAGTTTTACGGGTGGAGGAAGCTGGAGTACCCGGAGAGAACCATCGAGCAATGACGAGCAGCTGCCAGCTGGAGGAGTGCCTAATTTGATGGATAAAGGGTTAATATCTCCGGATCAAATTATTAGATTTACAAAAATAACTATACAGCACAGCACATCAGTAATCTGAATACATATATAAAGTAACCTGATAATCGGATTAATATTTTTTGAGTTATCGCATGCCAAATGGATTGGAGGAGTTCTCTATTTGAAGGATAAAGGGTTAATATCACAGGATCAAATTATCAGATTTACACTAAAAACTATACAGCTCGGCACATCAGTAACCTGAACACATATATGAAGTAACATGACAACCGGATTGATATTTTTTGAGTTATCTCATGCCAAATGGATTGGAGGAATTTTCAATTTGAGGGTTAAAGGGTTAATATCTCAGGATGAAATTATCAGATTTACACTAAAAACTATACAGCTCGGCACATCCATAACCTGAACACAAATATAAAGTAACTTGACAATCCAAGCAATATTTTTCAAGTTATCGAATGCCAAAAAGATTGGAGGAATTTTCAATTTGAAGGATAAAGGGTTAATATCTCAGGATCAAAACAACAGATTTACATCAAAAACTATACAGCTTGGAACATCAGTAACCTGAAGATATATATAAAGTAACATGACAATTGGATTGATATTTTTTGAGTTATCTCATGCCAAAGGATTGGAAGAATTCTCAAATTGAAGGATAAAGAGTTAATATCTCAGGATCAAATTATCAGAGTTTCACCCAAAACTATACAGCTCGGCACATCAGAAACCTGAACACAAATATAAAGTAACTTGACAATCCAAGCAATATTTTTCAAGTTATCGAATGCCAAAGAAATGGATATGGATGCCGGATGGATGGACGGACAGACGGACGGACGGACGGACGGATGGATGGACGAACGGACAGATGGACGGACAGTCAGACAGACAGACAGACAGACAGAGGATGGACTAACGACAGAAGTCCACACCAGATGCCGGCATTATGTGTACCATACATAGTATGGGTACACATAAAAATTGAATTTAAAATGTCTTAAGATTCCCTCTAAAAAGAAGAGGCATCATCGGGCCTGACACACTCACCTGACCAAAGTTGTACTCACCTGACCAAAGTTGTTTAACCCTTTACCTAATATGGAAAGCAGACGACACGTGCAAAAAAAAATTCTTGAACAACTATTTTTTTTCATTTTTTGTCTCAAAAACCTTGGTTAGGACCCTTTGTTGGAAGAGCTCATTCCAATGAGGGGTCATAACCTATGTTTTTGAGACAAAAAATGAAACAATAATGAAAATTGACGATTTTTTAAAATAGTGCTGGCCAGTTTTGGCTGTTATGTTGGGTAAAGGGTTAAAGAATGATTTAATGAGCATCTATGGCTAGTTAACAACACTACAGAGGAATGAAGTTATTTAATTGTTTATAACTCTGTTGTCCATGCCAGATGATTTTTTATAGTACTGAGATGCTATCACAGATATAATGCCTAGATTTGCAGTAATGCAAAACTAAGGAGTCTAAATATCAACCTAGGGACCTAACTAGAACAAACTTAAAGGATGTTGTATGCCAAATATTAAAAGATTCTGACTGGTGACTCCGGAGAGGAAGTTTGTAAATTTTACTAATTTTAGACTATGTTAAAATATGCCACCACAGAAAACACAAATATCAACACAGAGAATTTATTTGAACAAATTCAATCAATTGTATACAAAATAAGAACGGATTCTCGATGATGAATCCGATGAAGAAGATTTTTAAAGAAATTCCCTCATATTGCACTACCGGTAAGTTACAATTTGGGTTTCCATAGGGAGCCCTAATATTAACCCAGGCATTCGATTTGAACAAACCCGAATCTGAACTTCCTAGAGATGTTGTATAACAAATATGAAAGCATTCTGATTGATGGACCTGAAGAAGATTTTTATAGAAATTTCCTTATATTGCACTAAGTTAAAATTCAGGCTACCACAGGGAGCCCAAATGTTAACCGAGGCACTCAATTTGGACAAACTTGTATCTGCATCCCCCTCCTCCCCCAGAGATGTTGTATACCAAATATGAAAGTATTCTAACTGCTAGGTCTGAAGAATAAGATTTGTAAAGAAATTTCCTCATATTGCAGTAAGTTAAAATTTGGGCTCCAAATTTTGACCCAGGGACCTGATTTGAACAAACTTGAATCTGTCCCACCCCCCCCCCCCCCCCCTTCCCCAGACATGTTGTATACCAAATATGAGAGCTTTCTGACTGGTGGATCTGAAGAAGATTTTAAAACATTATCTCCCATATTGCACAAAGTTAAAATTTGGGCTTCCCATATATTAACCAAGGTAATTCATTTGAATAATCTTGAATATGACCCTCATAACAATGATGTATACCAAACATCAAAAGATTCTGACTGGTGGTTCTGAAAAAGAAGATTGATTTTTGATGAAGATCATTCCCCATATTGCCCAAAGATAAAAATTTGGGCTCCTGTATTCAGCCCAAATATGAACCAAGGGGCTTAGTTTTAACAAACTTGTATCTTACCCATCCCTCCCCTTTGCTCCCCTCCCCATTGATGCTGTCTATCAAATATCAAAAGATTCTGACCAGTGGTTCTGGAGAAAAATTGTTTTTATTTTTTTTATTTTTTTTACCATGTCTTTCTACTGGTCCTAAGGATGCCTCATACCAAATAACAATTCTCTGTTCAGTGTGTGTGTTTGTTTTTTTTATTTTTTGCATGAATCAAGTTCTTTTGACTCGATAATACCACATACCAAATTTGTTTCATTCGGAACATCAGTTCAGAAAATAGAAATGTTGGGCAGGACCAAAAATCTTGTCCCTCCCATGAACTTTGTTTGAACAAACTTGATTCTACATCTCAAAAGGAAGCTCCATACCAAATATCAAGGCATTGTACCCTTTCCGAACGAACAAAATGGTTTCACGCGCCAAAGGCGCATAGGGACGGTCTTGGGGAGCAAGCCCCTTTTGACCCTCGGTCACTGTATATGATTGGCTGTGACATGTCTAGGTGTGCTGAAGGAGGAAAAGGTTCCGGTACTCGGCAGGTGTCTCCTGTTGCGGCATGGTGGCCTCGTTGACTGATGTCGGTTGAACCTTCGGGTGAGGACCAGTGTAGTAGGTTGGGTCCTCTCACAAAGGTACTACCTCTCCCTGAGGGTGCAGTCGATCTGGATTTTCAGGCAAGTATAGTCTGCCACATTTCGGAGGTGATATTGGATGATGGCCATCACTGGCAAGTATAATCTGCCTCAGGCTCAGGCTGTCTCTGTTTGGTAGGACGTCTTTGAAAGAAACAACAACGACCCCTTTCGGGGACCACCAGAAAGAAGACCCGAACTTCCCTAGTTCGAGGGCAGGCCTGCATTGTGGTCCTATTGGGTTGGGACAAAAGATGCGCAATGCGCTTACAAAAAGGGGCAGAGACGGGACGCAGGACCAACGCTCGCCTCCCTTAAAGTGGTCGACCACTTTTAGGGATGGAGTGGAGGATGTTCAGGAACCATGGGGGTTACTGTTTTCGTAACGGTTAGACTGTCCATAGCGGTTATTGGGGTGATGGTCAAAAGTATCTTCTGTGTACCTGCTTAAAAGAAGGCGGAATTAGTTTTCATTAGAATGTGAAAGATATAAAAAAAAAAAGATATAGAAAGATAATTGTAATATTTTATTATAGTATTTAAAGGATGAAAGAAATGTGTCGGTGTTTGTGTGCATGTGTATAATGCTTGTTCTGGTTATGATGAGCGTGACTGTTGAGTTGGTGTTCCTTGTCAGTGTTAGTGGACTGCCGAGTGGATTGGTTCAGCTATTGTAGCATGCCTTAAGAAGGACATATCGTACTGTAGGGTCGCAGTAGTGTTGCTGACAATAGCTTGGCCTCCCAGGCTTTCTCTGTCATGATTGCATGATTGATGAGTTTATGTTGTGTGAGGGGTCAGAGTGGTTCGGTTCTGCGCATTATAGCATGCCTTAAAAACAAAATGGAAGTGGAATGTAATTATTGATAACTGTGCCGATTGTTTCGGATTTTTTTCTGCATTCGGAATTGGTGTGTTTGGGAATAATTTCAACAACATAAACAGTCATGGCAAAAATACACATGTCGCCCAGGACAAATGAATTTATTTTTTGGTTGTCGCATGTAGAAATTACTTGTCGACGACAAGTAGACAAGCGTTATTCCGACCCCTGGCTGTGGCATGTATGTTTACCACTTAGTAGATGCAGCCCATATTATACGTGTAGTATGTTTGTTTGTGACATCGTATCATTGTATGACATGCGTATTCAGCGATGGCACTGGTGAAGATCCAAGGGAGAAGGGCTCAGCTACCCGTTTCCTCCATTCACCTCTAGCCTTCGCTCTGCGGCTCATCTGTGAACGCATGCTATATTGGCATGGACGCGTATGTCACTCAATGGATGCAGCCTATATTATACAACGTATAATATGTTTGTTTTGTGACATCATTTCAGTATTTGGCATGCGTAACAGGCGATGGCACTGGTGGAGGACCAAGGGCGAATGGCTTAGCTACCTGTTTCCTCCATCCACCCCTAGCCCTCGCTCTAAGGCTCATCTGTGAATGCACACTACATTGCTGCGTGGGCACGTATGCTTATCGCTTAGTGGATGCCACCCATATTTTATGATGTGTATTACGTTTGATTTGTGACATGGTATCAGTATTTGGCATGCGTAATAGGCGATGGCACTGGTGGAAGACCAAGGGTGAATCGCTTAGCTACCGATTTCCTCCATTCACCCCTAGCCCTCGCTCTAAGGCTCATCTGTGAGAGCATGCTACATTGCTGAATGCATGTGATTTACTGAATACTGATCGATTTGGATCAAATGACATCGGGCTATTAGTATTTCAGTGAACAGATGCGGCCCAATTATTAGGTCGGTATAATACTCAATGTATCAGTTTAATGAATACTGACTGATTTGAATCAAATGACGTCTGGGCTGTTAGTATTCCAGTGAACGGATACAATGAAATTTCTTTGAAGGAAATATACACAAAAACAATCGGATGAAAAATGTTATGTGGAATTTCTTTCTGTTGCTACTTTAGGATGCACTTGCATTTGTGGCATATCAGGGTATAGCCCCAGTGACCATCTAGTGGACTTGGAAGACTAAAGTTAAGACTTCAAAGATTAGAATAGTCACAAATGTCTTTCAAAAACTGGAAAGGGTTCTGTCAAGGTTGGCCCTAGTTATCAGAGTACCATCTTTGTATTTCAGCAAGCAGATAAATAATGCAAGTTTCAGCTAATGGATGGTTCACCAAGCAACTAAATAAATTGGAGCGGTCCCCTGTTCCAACTCTCAGCAACCACTTTCCTGTGTATATTTATTCTGTTATGAGCCTATACATACAGATTATCATGATGATGTGCATGTCCTGTGATTTGTATCAGATTCAAGGTGGTGTCTAGAATGGGATCTCAATGAGCCAGCTTTGCCGGGGAGTTGTGATCCCATTTTTGGACACCACTGAGAATCTGATACAAATCACAGGACATGCACATGATCATGACAATTCATTTATCTAACAATTGTGTCAAATAAACAGATTAAATCTTTAAATTATTAATACAATTTTGGGACATAATGTAGTGCAAGAAAAAGTTTTAAAAAAAAATATATATTTTATGGAACTTTTTTGTTGTGAACTTTAACAATGATTAATGCAGTCACATCAATTTTCAAAGTTGTGTTGTCAAAAATTATTCACTCTCAGTGTCCCTTCCTATGATGATCCACTTGAACTTATGAGTGTGTGACATGGGCACATCCTCAGGAGCTGGGTAGGTGTAATATTGTGCAGTTACTATTTATTGTGTGTGTTGGGGGGGGGGGGGGGGGGGGGAATTGGCTATTAATAGTTCTGTCGCTAACTGTAAAGAATTTTGTTTTGCTCTGTAAGTGATCAGCTGAGTCAATCACTGAAACTGAAACTGAAACGCACATAGAATGTATCCATGCACCTGTTATGATAGCCTGTCGCATTACCGGAAGCAAGTCAGCTATCATATAGAATCAGAATGAGTCGTCCATATGATACGGAATTGGAGCACATTATGTGATATGTAACATTTCTCGTGGTTTTCAGGCCAAAATCTATATGATTGTTAAATAAAAGCTTTAACAATATTCATCAATACAATGTAATACTGGAAAATCAACAAAGTTTGTTTAACTGGACTGATGGTAGTTATATCTAAAGACAGTCACAATCTGGGCAGCCACAAAATTACCAACAAGATAAGCACACATCCTCCAGCTGTGAGCGCTAACCCGAGTGTGTCTGATCTGGGCTTCTACAGGCTCCTTTATACCCAGTGGAACATGACTCACCTTGAGCAGGATTGTGTAAAGTTCTGAACATAACTGAACAAACATCACACAACCTCGAGTGGCACAAGTGAACATAAGGCACTCCTTGCCAAAACATCAGAATGGTGGATGTTCTGTTAGAATTGTATGTGATAATTCAGCCAATTCTAGTTAACCCTTTGATACATGTTATGACGTACAAAATCAAACAGCGCATCGATACTTTGTGGTCATTTGTTTTGTTATTATTTTCGATTTTTTGAAGTTTTGACCTCAATTCCTATTTTCTCCTGAATAGTGCTCACTGACAACCGTTGAGTCAAATGTTATTGCAGCTACCAGAGCAAAATCCAACACTTTCCTTGCTTATATTTCATATTCTGTTAAGCACAAATAATATTTTGTTCATATAAATTTGTTTTATTACCGATTATTGGAGAGTGCCTGCAGGCTATTTCAAATAATTTGTAATAAAACAAGTTTTGAATAACTAACAAATTCAGATCATCAAAAATAATCTAGCCCTCAACCAGTTAATCACTAATGCGAAAAATATCTTGTTTGTACTTTTCGACGTTTGACCTCACATTTTGAAAAACGTTGAAGAAACTGAATTCCCACCAGCATTTGAACGTCAGGTTAATTAAAGTCTCAAAGAGTTAAAACTGGTTAGAGCTGAGTATCAAGCCACTGTTCCATTTCCGCAAATCAGGTATGTCAAGACAGAACAATGTAACAGTTTGACAGTAAAGTGCAGAGTTACAATTCCTCCTTGTCAGTAGAGGGATAACAATTCATTAAACTTGACAACTGAATATACCGAAATGTCTGAAAATTATCATTTCTTCCAAACAGTTTTGGATTAACTGGGTATAATGGATGTTATAGAAGGCTGTATCTCAAAACGCCGAAAAAGTGAAAATCTTTACTGGTGTGTTTAGTTTACACAAGAGAACAATAGGCCTAAGGCTATAGTCAATATCTAATTAGCATCGGGTATTCAGTGGCGAGAGTCTATAAAAGTGGGGAATAAACATGGGTGTCTGTTATGTAATTCTCACAGGCGTTTGAATGATTTGTAAAGCTTGAGAAGCACGTCTTTGTTTGCTCCCCAATTTTTACCTCTGATTATCAGAAAATTGATATGGATACCAATGACTTGTACGTATATACAGTATGTAGGGAGTGTATTATCACTAACTCACCTGCAGAGTGGCAATTCCACCCAAGCAATCATTCCAAATTTGTTGCAAAGCATAACAAGGATAAGCAAAGTTCCAGCCAAAGGACCTCCGGGTTATACCCGGAGGTCCATTGGCTGAAATATTGCTTGTATTTGTGTCCACATGTACAGAATTTGAAAGTGATACATTGAGCGCTATTCCCGGGTGATTTAGTTACAATCCACTCTCCACGTACTGTACATATCTTACACAACTCGGTAAACTCATTTCACAGAACACCGTCTGTATCACTGATGTCTGAACACAGAAACATCTCACGAGTGACCACTAATTGGATATAAACTATAATTACTATCAAAACGAACTTACCGAGGTATGAATTTTAGTTTTGCGGTGTTTTGAGAACCCACCGTAAAAGAATCTTCTCCTCACCTTTGTTAATTGTCTTAACAACTCTTTGACAATATTCTACCCTTTGAATCTTACACCTGCAAGCACATCTGGTGTTCGACTTAAAACAATGGGTACTGTGACGGACAGGTGTTAATAAGAGGCCCCATAGGGCCTGAGTTACTCACCTGACCATAATTGTTTAAAGAAGGATTTAATTATCAACTATGGCTAATTAATACTACAGAGAAAAGATAATTATTCATAACTCTGTTGTCCATGACAGATGATTTTTTTTTTTAGTAATAGGATGCTACCACAGAAATAAGGCCAAGATTTTCAGTAATGCAACACTAGGGAGTCCAAATATCAACCTTGGGACTTAACTTGAAAAAACTTGAAGGAGGTTGTATACCAAATAACAAAGATTTTGACTGGTGTTTCTGGAGAAGATTTTGAGAATATTACTAATTTTGCACTGTGTTAAAATTTGCCCCTGACAATGACAAGTTGATTTGAACAAAAACAAAGTGCAATTTCAGAACAAGCAATCACCTCAAATTTAACTGAAATCAGTTTGGTGGTATAGGCACAGGTGCAAATACCATGTTCACAGACAACAGGTGATGGACAACGGAAAAACAGACAATGGACAACTGACGGTGAGTGATCACTATAGCTCATCCTGACTTGATTTAAACAATATTTATTGAAAAATTGAAAAATTATAAATTCAAAGTAATTTGTATATTTTTTATACTTACCAATGGCCCAGA